>CM025918.1:4742582-4810132 GCA_000753965.2 Amaranthus hypochondriacus
AAAGGTATACAGAGTTAAATAATAATTGAAAGTATTTTATATTAATAGGCAACAACTAAAAGTCTTATTTATAAATTTGATATACTTAAAGTATATTACTAAACTAGTATTTTTTTAGTATTTACAAACTAACAAAAATCATTTTAATTTTTAATGAGAAAAAAGAACAGCCAAGTCAGAACCTTTACCAACGGCTAGGAGGCATATGATCATCATTTCAACTGTAGTTTTTCCTAAATAACTATTCCATTAACTATTGAAGAAAAAAATGAAAAGACAGAAAAATATAGATTATATTGATATTAAGAGTACTTAACAATAAAACACAATTATTCATAATGACCCACCAATTAAGAAAATTCAAATGATATACAATTTATCCAAATATAACAATCAAAAATGGATCCCACCCACCAAGCAGGATCCTTATCCACACTAATCTAATATTAGCCCTTAAATAATGCTGCACAAAATTCTGACCTTTCCTTTCATCATAATCTACCAAAAAGATTCTTCATTTCTAGGTTGAACCCCCATTAAAAAAAATACTCCATTTATCTTGAAAATTTAAGAATGTATTAATAATAATAATAATAATAATAATATATAAATAATGTAACCTAATTTTTATAGAATCATAAATGGAGCAGTTTGATGCCAAAAAGGATGACAGCAAGATCAAGCTTGTAGTTTAAGCTGGTGTCTTTCTTTTGTTCATAAATCATTACTTATACCTGCAGCTGCAGGATAACATAGCAACCAGCACAATAACATACTCCTAGATATAATAAAAATACCAAGTAATGTCAAAAAATCGAAGCAGTTGAGGGAAAGAGACCCTAAGCTATTGGGGGCTTGGAGCTCTAAATTAATTTTAGTATATTATACTCTATCACGCTTTTTTATATAAGAGTCAAGACCGTTTTCAGAGGTAGCTTTAAGGTGCAATCGCTTAGGCTTCAGCTCATGAAGGGGCCCCAAAATGAGTTGATCCTTATTATTAAAAATTTATTCTTTAATTATATTTTTACCTTAGAATTATATAATCTTAAATTCGTACACTTTATTTAACATTTATGCGATGGAAAAAGAGAAATTATATGATGCATAGTTAAAGAAAAAAACTGAAACTTTACTTATATAAGAGCCCCGTTTTTAGTTTTCGCCTAGGGCCCAAAAACTATCAGGAGCTACACTAATAAGTGTATTAAATTAGAAGTCACGATAAATATTACACGTTTTTTAGACTAGAAATGTGGCTGCAACACACTATATAAGTCTACCTCATGTATGACGCTAAGCGTTTCACTTTACAAAAGGGTGAATGAAAGGAAACTTAAACTGATGGCCGAAATCTAACATAAATATTATATATCCAAATTCCAAAATAAATTATAGTTGAGAGTTGAAAAGGACAACCTGGAAGAACACCCAACACCCCTTCACCCAAAATAAAAACAAAAAAATTCAAAAAAAAAAAAATAAAGGAGGGAGAAAGGGAAAGAAGAAGAGGAAGAAAGGAACTTCCAACTATGAGTAAGAGTATGAACCATTAACCAACCCTTAAGCACAAAGCTATAGTTACACCTACCTCTGTGTGCAGTCTTTTCTTTTAAGCAAAAATCTCAAAACCTCTCCATCAGAGAATCACACCACCTTTTCAAAGTATTGCATTATTTCCAACTTTTCTGGTTTCCATTCCTGCGCTTCAACAAAACCAAACAAGACCCAAAAAACTAAATAAAATAAACTGCAGCTTATATTAGTGTATGCTAGCTTGATGGGGTCAATTCATACTCCATTACCAGTTCGAAGTTCAAGTTTGCTCGAAAATTCATGCGGTTATCTGCTTCAAGAACTGCAGGCAAGTGTTTTTGCTGTGAATTGTTTTTTATATGAAGTATATACTCTGTTAGTCTGTTATATTTGTTGTAAATTGACCCTTTTATCCCCTTTATACACAATAGAAAGTCCTGTTTTTCTGAAGGAAACAAAAAGAAAGTAACTGAATGTACATTTATTATGAAACAGATGATATGGGATGAAGTTGGAGAAGATGAAATAGAAAGGGAGAAGGTGTTACTTGATATTGAACAAGAGTGTCTGGAAATTTACAGGAAGAAAGTCGATTATGCGAACATGGCGAGATCACGTCTGCATCAGGAACTGGCTGAATCTGAGTCTGAGTTCACTCAGCTTCTTCTGTCACTTGGCGAACGGTCTCTTCCTGAAAGGGTAATTCATTCCTTAACCATCTAAATGTATATTCAAGAACACTATATAAAGTCAGAAACTGAAATAGAAGTATTGGATAAGTTTATAGTAGTAATTCACTGCACATGAAAGAAAAATGTTTTCAGGACAGTAAATTAGTAAATGGAGCAAGAACAAAAAAATCGCTCCTCACTGAAAAATAAAACAAAACAATGTCACCAGTGCAGAGTAAAAAGCATCGACTTTTGATAATTGAAGGCTACTCAAAACAACAGACTATAAGATTGGGTCGATGTATCACTACTCCCTAGAGAAGGGGATAGTAAAAATAAGCAACAGAAAGTAATAGTATACCAGAATCGAGTTAAATTTCATATAACCCAACAAGTCATCAAAAGAAAACTACCTTAAAAGATCAAGTGTTTATAATTAGTACAAGCTGCGATGATAGATATCATTTTAACAGTGATAAGAACACAAGTCTTTTTGTGAACATGGTTTTTAAAATGTGTGGTGGGCAATAATATTCCATCGGTCCTAATCTTTTAAGAAATAAATTTTCATCTTGAAAAAGTGAATCTAATTTTCTAACAGCCAGAGAAGAAGGCAGGGACTCTGAGACAACAGATTGATTCGCTAAAGCCGGCTTTAAGGGAAATGCGGCTAAGGAAACGAGAGAGAATGAACCAGTTCCAAGCAGTTCAAGGGCAAATACAGAAGATTAGAGTAGAAATTGCTGGTCTTTCGGAATATGATGATTCTGCATCATCTATGACAGTCAATGAAAATGATCTTTCATTGAAAAAACTTGAAGAATACCATGCTGAGCTAAAAAAATTGCAAAATGAGAAGGTACTACAATCATGATCTCAATAACTCCCTCTACTCCCAACATAATAGCCACGTTTTATTTGAAATCGTTTTAATACATGGAATCAAAATATTGCAACTATCTTTCACCATCAATATTTTACATATCAATCCATTACATATATTAAACTTTTGGGTGTAGTTGATTGTCTAATCAAGGTAAATATGGGAAAGCTCAAATTAAATTTAGAAAATGGTCTATTACAATTTGGATTTTAAAACAAATTAAAATAGAAATGTGGCATGTTATCAAAGGGTGGAGAAAGAGAGCGGATGCAATTAATTATTCTAGATTGTACTGATGCTCAATACTAAATTTCTTCATTAATCAATCCAAAGAGCAACAGACTACAAAAGGTGGAACAGTATACTAGCCGAATCCATGACTTGGCTGCATTATTGGGTATGGATTCCTCTATGACAATTACGAAGATTCATCCAAGCTTAAATGAGTTGTGTGGTATAGCCAAGAATATAAGTGACAACATTTTAGTTAAGCTAGAAGAAACTGTAAAGTCTCTTGAAGAAGAAAAACAGAAGCGCATTGAAAAGGTTAGAATAGCTTACCGCTTGCAAGAAACCACACATCGTCTCTTTTTTCCTTGGCCAATCTACCTGTTCATCCTTTGGTTGTGAAAATTGATGTTGTTTGTTCATTGCAGCTTCATCATTTAGGTAAAGCGCTGTTAGACATGTGGAAGCTTATTGATACACCAGAAAAGGATCGTCAGCAGTTTTTTCATGTCGTTAATTTAATGGTGATCCCATCAAAACAAATAACAAAAGCTGGAAGCCTTACCCCTAGCATCATCCAACAGGTCAGTTCATGACTAAATTGATTAATCTCACAGAAAATGTAAAATCATCACATGCTGCTCATAAAGATTGTGTAATATCTCCTACTTAAACAAGGCTGAGACTGAAGTAAAGAGACTAGATGAACTAAAAACAAGCAAGATGAAAGAGCTTTTTGTCAGAAAACAGTTTGAACTTCAAGATATATGCAGTAGATCCCACATGGAGATTCCTTCCCCATCTGAAATGGAAAGCATTACACAACAAGTAGACTCAGGTAAGACATTACTAGCAAATATCCTAATGAAACCCAAGTCGCTACTTCTCAGGATTTCTTGTGTCGATTAAATAATTGTGAATTACAGGAACAATTGACCTAGTCTATCTACTCAAGAGTATGGATGAACAGATTGCTAAAGCAGAAGAAGAGGCTTCGAGCAGGAAAGCCATAATGGAGAGGGTCGATAAGTGGATGTTGGCACGTGATGAAGAACGGTGGTTGGAAGAATATAACAGGGTAATTACGATATTTATAATCTAGAGTTCCAAACAAAATTTACATAAGCCTAGATTGAGCTGTACTATTGTGCCCCCAGGATGAAAATCGATATTCAGTCAGCAGAGGTGCTCACAGGAATCTAAAACGTGCAGAAAAGGCCCGAATCACAGTGACAAAGATCCCAGGTAACATTTTATGGTGCTTTAGAGAAAATGATACAATGTAAACATAAGTAATTGAAACATTGCCAAGCGGATTACAAGTATCTTATGCCAATATTTGCTTGCAGCTTTAGTAGATATGTTGATTTCATTGACCAAATGTTGGGAAGAAGAGAGAAAGAAAACGTTTTTGTATGATGAGGTAAGAACATCACTTTGGATTTACTATCGTCCTTCTGTCATTCTATTCAGAGCTACATTGACCGAGTCTTACATAGTGCAAAATGGAAATCAGTACTGTTCAATCAGGGTATGTGAAGTCTATTGTGTATGTTGTTTTAGGCACCTCTTTTAGCGATGTTGGAAGAATACATGGCGCTGAGGCAGGAGAAGGAAGAAGAGAAGCACAGACAAAGGGTAAGCAGTAAGTTTCAATTGACACCTTGTAAAAAAACTAACCAATGGTAGTTGATCATAAATAATAAACATTTATTCAAGTACAAATTGATCACGATACTAACAGACTATCAGTCATACAGACTAACTGATATCAAATTAGACAATACCAAAAATTATAGAATAAATGAATTACTGATCTTCAACATCCATTTAGCTTTAACATTACTATTTACTAGCAAGTACAAGCAGACAGATCTAGAAGGTAAATCATGGCAATACTTACAGCTCACCAAGATATTCATCTGGGAACTACTTTGAAAATTGCAGTTGGAAAAGAAAAAAGTAGTAGCTGGGCAAAATGGTTTTCCAATGAGTCCTAGACCAGGCACCAGTGCTCGACATTCCCCGAACAGAAGCTTAAGTGGTACTTTCAACAGCACTTCGCCTATGCGCAGAAACTTGAATGGAAGTCCTGCAAACAGAAGATTATCACTGGGTGCTCAGCAAGCAGGGTCGAACAGCTTTAACGTACGGAGTTTAGGCACGTCATTCATGCAGGAAGGAACAAAATCACTAAGACAGCAAATGTATGCTCAAAATGAATATGGCTCTCACCTAAGAGATGAGACAGCTTCAGTTGTATCAACCTTTTCCGGGCCGTTATCTCCTGAAATTTAAAAGCACTCACAGGAACAATGCAGTAGTTGGTAATATAGCATAGATCTGTTTTTGTGCAAAAATAACAAAAAATTCTGAGTACCAAACCCCACACCCTTCTCCCATATACACTCCCGTTTGTAAAGTTTTCTGCATTTATTCAGGAGTAAATGTATGAAGTGTTTCACTGGACAAGTTTGTGTAATCTATAGACTTTGCTTTAAAATCTACAGGAGAACTTAGCTCACTTAAATACATGATGATTGATGCCTACATGCTATCTAACTAAACTCTTCACTGCAGTAAAAAACTTTCCATAAGTGCAATATAACATTTGGACCCTCCAACTGAAACAAATACTACGCAAAATTCCCATGTCACTCAAACTGTTCATTGTACCTCTAGTTCATATGTATCAGCTTGCTTAATTACAGTTCGACAACTTAATTTGGACCACAAATAAGGAATTTTCTCATTAAATAACCTCGTCTAGCACTTGACAAATACCCAGGATTGGAAGTTATGGGTTTCATAGTCCAAGTAACACTGCAGAAATTTCTGATATATTACAGTTGTATCCTTGAAATGCTTCATTGCATGGATTTCGCATGTATCAACCAAGAAAACACACAATAAATTCCGAGTTACTTTGATAAAGTATGGCAGTATATGCATATAAACGTGTCGTTGCTCTACTACTCTTCCCAAGGAAAGAACTGTGATGAATAACATAATGGTTTTGAACAAATAGATTGTCCAGAGTTTATATGCACAATGATCCTATTCACAAAAGGCTACATTACAGCATCAGAGCCGTCCACAAAGGCTAATCTAACTACGATAAAAAAACACCAATACCCATTAGTACGACAGCTCTCTCCTATCTTTATCTGCAATTTTAATACGTAATAGAGATACCTCACTTGATACTCTGTCCATGTTCCTCAATTAATAGTGTGTCGTTTCTGACTCCTTGCAACCCAGCTGAATTCTCATCTTCAATGTATTCGGTTACTAACAATGCCATCATACTAAAAAACTCTGTGTGTAATGAATTATTATACTCGTTGCTAAATAGCCCTTCTTTTCCATAATTAACCTAGATATACTAACAACTTAATTCCAGTCAGAAATTTTTGCTACCTGTTCTCTTTTGAATCTTATCTTAAGAAATTTTTCCAGCTAGTTGCCAAATGCTCGTCAAAGTAAGACCAAAATACTAACTTCTAAAACTATCATATCACACATCTATTTTCACGCTATCAGTTCTAACTTCTACCAATAAAACTTGTCACAAAATTTCGGCTCAAAAGCTCAAACCTAACAGTTTTCATTGCAATGGGAAGAGGCAATCTCAGTAAGACCTCAAAATTGAAATTCACCAACTTCTATGCTCCTTGCCATTAGGTTGCACCACAGACGGGATCAGCGAAACAACAATATGAAAATTTCAAGTACAATA
The DNA here is from genome assembly GCA_000753965.2 of Amaranthus hypochondriacus. Classification (NCBI taxonomy): domain Eukaryota; kingdom Viridiplantae; phylum Streptophyta; class Magnoliopsida; order Caryophyllales; family Amaranthaceae; genus Amaranthus; species Amaranthus hypochondriacus. The sequence goes on from CM025918.1 coordinate 4,749,640, forward strand.
TACACATTATAACATTGTAGTACCTAAATCCTGTTTTTTTCCCAATACGGGACAAGTATCAAGTGAAATGCACGAGCTCCATAGATTTCACAAACAGATAAAATCAGATTTATAGCAACTCAATAGATTAATTAAATCAAAATGAATCCATCATCCAACTACACATTTTTCATCATTAATGAACACAAGACTACCAACATAAACATTTCATCAGTTTATACAAAACAACACAAATACCCTCAAAACCCTAACTCTTATCTTCACCATCAGGATCTTCATTTCTCAATGCATCCGTCTTCGGCGTCTTAGTGAAAAAACTCTCAATACGATGACTATTTGGCGCAAGAACATGTTTCTTTTTTACCGTCGGATCAACAGGAGGGTGATCGGAAGGCTGCGAGGGGATGGGAAGCGAGTCAAGCAAAAAATCGCGAGTTGCCTGGTGTCGGTTGACTGCCATTCGAAGATAATCAAGCTTAATGGTTTTTCGCTTCTTTTCGGCGGCGATTTTGGCGGATTCTTCGCCGAGAAATCGGAGGAATAACTCGGTTGCTCCTGAAATGAGAAAGAGAGCTTCAGAGGAAATTCTGGTGATCTCTTTGTCGATTTTCACGATCTTTTTCACTCTTCCGACGGGGATTGAGGGTATTAACGTATCCGGCAAAGGGTTTTGATCTTCCTCCGCCATTTTCCTGTAATGTGGAGAGTTTTAGGGTTTGAGATTTTAAGAGGGAAATCGGCTATTGAAATGGCGGGAGTTTGGGTTGAACCGGGTCCGGTTGAAGTAATGAAACGTATAGAAATTGTATTCCCTCATAATTATTTTTACTCTCATTTGTTTGTTTGGTCGATTTATGTGATAATAATGTATAGTTTAGCTAAAGATAAGTTTGATTTAACTAAATAAGTTTTGTTTATCTATAAATAATTTGATTTAGCTCCATCAACAATAGTTACCTAAAATATAATTTAATTTAGTTGTTTCAAGTTTAATTCAGCTATATCAGATTTAGTTTAGCTAAAATTAAACAATAAATGCAGACCCACAATTAAATCTAATTGACTTTATCTTAGGCTATACCAAATTTGTCTGGTAACCAACAACTTAATCAATCGACTACAACCCGTCATGTTCCAATCACAAACGATTTCAACTTAACTAAATTGTATAATAAACATAAAGTTCGTTTTACATAAAACTCAACTGAATTGGATTTTGATCAACCCGAATCCGCGCGAATAACTGAATGCACAACTAAAAAAATGATATAATTGATCTGAAGTAAACTCGAACCAATATAATTCGAACTAAACGACAACCTAAAACAAAAAATGATCTGACCCATAGTCTTACCGAATTTGATTCGACGTGCAGCATAACCAATTTGGATTCGAATTGTATTAACCGAATCCGGTACAACCTAAACTGAAATGGATTTAATCCGAAATGACCCAATGTGGTATTAACCCGAGATAGACCCATATTTAATTGGACTTGCAACCAAATCGACTTGATTCAAAGCACTAAAGCATCTGGGAAAACCTAAACCCGAGAAAACCCGACCGAGTAACTGAATTTACAGCCCTATGTGAGACGATCTTTTAGAAATATTATTCTTAATTTAGTCAGCTTATTATTTTTTTATTTAACTAAATTTAAAAGATGTCTATCAGTAGATATTGTCTCATTTTTTTTACAATTTTTAATTTATTTGGTCAGTTCATTTGTTTCAATTAAATCGAAATGGCTAAAAATGCCAATTACATAAACTAAATGTCCCATTTATTTTTTCACACTTGCTGAGGTAACATTTTAACCCTTAATATCTCAAATTATTCTTAATTAAAAATTATAAAAATTTAATATTAATAATCCTTGCATTGACACGAATAAAATAAGATCTCATATGACTATGTTTTAACTTAAGAGTAAAATACAAATTATGAGTGATGAGTGAATAGTGCTAAAAAACTAAGTGGGATATTTAGGCTAAATAGGAGGTAGTAAAATATTTTTCATCTAACCGACTGTATGAGGATGACATGTTGAATTTTTATTTTTATTAAATTGTACTTCTATGATATAATGTGTGAGATTGAATTGAATCATGAGTTATGTTGAGTTTAATTATCCTTCACCCACTCTTCATTCAACAGTCAACCCACCCATGTGGTTATGTACACCTTTTGATTTATGCCAATTGTCCAATTTCATTTTTATACTTTATTCAATTTAAAACATTTTTAATTTTATATAATTAAAAATTGAGAAATGATATATACAATTTTAAGGGTTATATATAAGAAAGAATTTTTGTATTTAATTTATATAATTTAATATTGTTTTGCATTGGAGATATAAACATTTAATTATACTTTATTATTTTATCATTTATTATTTCTTAGAAAGATAAAATCATTATATAAAATATTAATTGTTTTCAATTTCTACACTAGATTCTCTTAAAAATTTAAAATTATTAATGATAAAAGAATTTGTTAATTTTTTTGTATATTATTACCCATTAAAATTTTAAAAATTAATATTAGCAAATTTTTTTTAAAAAAATCAAATATAATCTAACTTATTAAAATAAAATACAAATTAAGATTTATTGATTTAATAACGTAAGAAAAGCTAAACAACAAGTCTTTCGAAAGACGTCTCTCAAGCTCAGTCAATTAGAGTTTGATTCTTACTCTTATTCTATATTTTTCTTTATAAGCCACCCAATTAGAATTGTCAATTAGAATTTGTGAAAGCTAAATGGGATAATTGGGGAAGGGTCGTTAAATGTCATATTCCGCGCCAAAACTTGTCAAAAGTCAAAAGAGTAAAAAATTAGGGATTTCGTCGTCTTATTTCTCTTTTCACCAACGTATTCAAATTATCAAAATTCCTAGGTTAATCTTTCAGCGTTATGGTTGTTTACGAAATCTCACTAATTCAATAATGGCTGACTTTGTACTTAAATTTCGATTTTTTCTTGGCGAAGTAGGTGCATCAGTCTAACAACGAACTGTGTTTTGGCGTATGCCTCCGAGGTTTCGAATCTAATGTAAGTTCAGTATTCTGTCGCTTAATTTTAAATTTATCCATCAGAATTTTGTATTGATTTCGTCTATGGACTAGAATTGATAAAAAAACATGTTGAATCTCATGCCTATTTAATTTATCTGGAAGAATGTGCGCCGAGTTTGAAGTATGAATCAGTTACGTAATTTCTGCATTTTTTATTTTACTCGTAACAGTAGCACAGTGCACAATTTCTGTACTGTATTTTTTTTTATGGCAATGCCAGTTAGTGTGTTAGAGAACACACGGGGAGGGGATTTTGTTGGTTAAAAAGATAGAGGGTTAGATTTGCTTCGTAGGTTGATACTGTTTACAAGGAGCCATGTTAATCATTCCGCATAGTCATATTTAGAGAGTGAATTTGCATTAAACATACATGTAGCAAGTCTTTTGATGGATGTTGAGAGGAAAAAATATATAAAGAAACAAGCAATATATTACCACATTAGTACACTACCTAATAGTCATGTTATCCAAAACATGGTTTTGTGTGGCAGGATTAGGTTGCATTTTTGTATATATGTTTGATACATACTTTTGAATACTAAAAAGTTTTGGTTCCATTTTGAGTTCAATATTAATGTACATGGAATGAAGAGCCAACTTGACATTTGTCGTAGCAACTGACCTGAGTAAAGTGAAGAGCCAACATAGTATTGGTTGTGAACTACGTCTCAATTCTCAAATTTGATTATTTATTCCATGCAATATTTTCCTGTCTAGCATTTTGAAAGCACACTTGTAATCAATAATTGAGGCTTCGATACATGCCACTATTTGATTTACTTGGAGGGTGCTTGTGTGTTTTGTCCTTGTTTGTGTTCAATACTGTTTTGTCAATGTTTACCGTTGTTCTGATTTTGATGTACATTGCTCCTTATATAACTTTCTTGCTTTCTTAGCTGGTGCTTATCTATAAAATACAAAAACTGATCTATGGACAATACCAAGATAGAACTTGGTGCTTATGAGTATGAGTATTAGTATACACTTATCTATGGACAACACACATTATGTCTGACTTTATAATTTAGCAAGGAGGTATGATATGAAGTACATGTGGGGGAAAGGTTTGAGATCTTAGACATGGAAATTTTGTAGTCATGTTGTACAGGGCAAAAATAGGTAATTAAAGCAGTCTCCTTTTTTGAAATTTATTAGTACGTCCTATACTCCTATGTGTGAAAAAAGAAATAAACCCGAACCCGTAGTAAGATTTATGTGAATTTGTAAATAATCTTTGCTGAATAAGTAAGGTCCATGTTATAAACTAGAGGATGGCAAGGTGCAATTGTGTCTAAATATTTTTTTTAGTCTATAATTGACGGTTGATCTGTAGGCATGTTGCCTCTTTGTGAGTATGCTTGAATAATGGGTGGAGAAAAAGGAATATGGAGAAGAGATGAGAAAGCTCTCTTTGATTTAGCGATTTGGGGTTGTAAAGATGCCCAAATGGAAGTCTTTGCACCAATATTAGAATATTCACGGGAGATAGTAATGCAATACAGTTAAAACAACTCAGTTTTCTTACTTTTGATTTCTATCTAGTAAAGGGATTGCTCATTAAATTTATTGAGATGAATTAATCGAATAATTTTAAGAGCAATCCGTGGTGGACGTTAGCTGATTAATTGAGACTATATTATATATTCCTTAGGCTAATTGCGGATAATTAATTTGCTATTTAACACGAGAAAATTAATATATATTTTTACTACTTGCACAAGAATGGATTTTTTATTTTTTGATTGAAATGAATAACTAGATTACATAAATGCATAGGGTTTTGTCTGGATATAACTACTTTCTATATATGTTGTATGCCTTTCTCTATCTTTTTTTATTTGCTACATGCTTACAAAAACTCTACAAAGCCAAACTTGGTCAACGTTGATAATTTGGCTCCATTTTTTTTCCTTTAGTACATCAACATGCCATTATTCAATACCGATTGGATTTCGTCTAGATGGGATATGAGGAAGTTGGAAGTACATCCCTTACTCTTATAATATTCAATTGACCCTTCATTACCAACATCATCTGGAATTTCACATTTACAAAACACAAAATTATTTAATGAGCTATTTTATTATAGTTGTTGCAATTTGAGATCAGAAAAATTAAAAATCTTGGGCTCCATTGAGCTTGATCACTATTTTTTTCTTCAGTTTCACCTACAATTTTATCGGGTATGGACAACCATTTTTTCTACAGCTTCTGAGAAAATAAGTTATCATATAGGGTTTTGTTGAGCATATAAGGTGTAGTTTTATAAAATTATTTATTTTTATATATGTTTTAGTACGCGTTATAGATATTGATGTTTAAAGGTGTATCTTGGTGACCATGAAGAGGCAAATAAAACAGCAAAAAAAAAGAAAAAAGTAGCACATACTATGATGGATCTTTCTGTTTTTATTTGTGTAAATTTTTTGATCATTCTATATCTACTATTTTGATTTGTGACTCAATGGTTTTATATTTTAGTTGAGCGAATTAGTATCTTTGTTTGGGTTTCTTGTAACAAGTATATTACTTTTTGCATATATACAGAAAAGGAAAGTATGCAATAATTTCAAGAACTTGTGCAATTATTTGAAGCCCACAATTGATAGTTCCTTAATGGGGATATAAGTGGCAAGAGCACCATAGCCTCTTTCCTCTTTTAGCAAATGCTTGTTTTTTTTTAAAAAAAATGGTTCTAGTTATTGGCAGTGGCATTTTAATATTGCTTCTGCTTGGATATTACTTTAGTACGGTCAATATTTTTTTTTTACCTAGTGTTAATTTTGTTCTTATGTCAGATAATCCTAGTCCCTAGTGAACCAAATTAAGATTTAAATTATTCTAACCTATCTATATCCTAATGCTTGATGCACTTGGTAGTTTCAGAATTTGATTGTACTGTACATGCTATAAGCTTTCATCTCTGTTGAATAAAGTTTAAAGGATAAGTCTTTTAATAAAATATCTAATAGTTAAATCTTGCGAGTTGTGAAAGTTTCTCTCTATTTTTGTGGTAACTTACATTAGCAAAAGAGTTGATGAATGTCAAGTGGACTTGGATCTTGTGCTATTCATTCTCATCAAGTGGCTATATCTTCCTTATCGGGTCTAATGAAATTGAACTCTAAGGCTTGATCGTAAAACTTGTTAGGGCTTATAGGTTTTTGTCCATCAGGTTTCATTGGGTCTGTGCATGCATGTTAAGTGTTCATGCTTGCATATGTATATTGTATATCCTGCAACAGGCTCTTGGATAAGCACGTTGTGAATTTTGAATTGTGTTCAAGATGCGTTTTGTAATGTTTAGGTAAAATGTTGGCAAGTCTTTCCCCTTATAAGTTATGAGTCAAAGTTATGAAAGAGTACATGTAAGCTAGGTATCTAATCTGGGCGTTGATGGAGGAAGCCCTGTCATACATGAGAAAATTGGCGTGTAATGTATACTTCTATCGAGGTAGTCAAGTGTTAAAATTTGCCCAAATAATGAGTTGTCTCTATTGCATTAATTTGCACCCAATTTCTAATTAGACCATGTTTGGGTAATAATTTTGGAGAGAAAAGAAAGGAGGGGAAAGGGAAGGAATGAAGAGAGATGGAAGGAAAGTTACTCTATTTTGTTTAGGAGAGAAGGGAAGGAAAAGTAGGGAAGATAGAGTAATTACATGGAATATATTACAGCTGCCTGAAACATGTATCAGAATGCTGCATTGAGAAACTACATGCCTTAGAGAATTACAAACTGGTATATAGTAATGCTTGTATAAATTGTTTAACCCAAAAAGGTTTCATTGTCCCAGTGGATAATCAACCGCAAAGATCTCTTTCTTTAGAATTCGGTGACTTTCTTTTCTAAGCATGGGGAGGACAATTAACAGGACAATTTTTTGCTTGTCTCTTTACCTTTATTAGAAAGAAATCGTACCAGACCACAGTGACATTCAAACTTCAAAGTGCCCTATCTTTTTCTCTTTTAGTTATTTTATTTGTTTATTGGGACATGGGTATCTGGTTGGAGGCTACCGGGTACTATGATAATGTAAACAATGAATGCTTAACTCAACATTCCACTTTGATCTATTTTTCAATTTTCTTCTTAGATGCGCAGCCACCACCACTCCCGGAATATTATAAAAAAGTATTTTTGCTGGAAAAATACTTTATAATCTTTGCATTTAGTTCTTTTTGCAGATTTCCTTTAATTAGTTTCAAGCGGCTCTCACACTGTTTACTGTTTGTGATGTTTATTATTTCTCTTTTGTTTACATACCTCTGATTGTATCGCCCCCTCCAATGGTCATAAGGCTGTCCAGGTACTTAGTTGAGTGGGGCTTTTTCATGTTTTATTGTGATATGCCTTTGCTAAAAGTGTTGATTCTAATCAAAATCTTTAGTATTGCATCTTAACAATGTAACTCTACGGAAGATAAAGTATCCACGTGCCCCCTGCCTTTTATTATAATATTAAACATTAAAGATCAACGTGGTCCCGTGATTGAAATGTGCTGCATTTTATTTCAGGTTCCAATTTCCGTTGATGCTACAGATTGTAAAGGAACTATTGCACCAGATGTGTTTCTGATCGGGATATCATAAGAATATATGCTTTCTCAAACTAAGGTTTTTCCTGGATTTTATCTCCTTATCTGTTAAGATAACAAAGTACGACATATTTTGTAGAGATTTTTGTGCGTCACTTTAAGGTCTTCGGATAATCTTTGTTATGTAGCCAATTATGTGCCCATGTAATCAATCGTATACTTTGCATATTCTTTAACTTGTACGCTTTGGTGAGAGAACAATTGTTTCAAGCCATAGCATAACAAAAACATGGCCACAAATGAAACAAAATTTCTTGTGCAAAATTCTTAGAAACTGATCGTTTAGAAATTTTAAGCCAAACAATCTTCAGTAGGTTAGGGTTCGAGTTTAGAGATGGAAACCAGGCAAACCTTTTTTGTGTGCAAAATATTCTTGTTTTGTTGTCTAACTGTAGGTTTGAATATGTGAAATGTGTGATTTTATATCAAGACTTAAAATTAACTATCCTCTGTCGTACAAGTCTCATATGTGTCAAATTAACCTGCTTTGTTGCTCTGTATAATTTCTTTGGGCAGGTTATTAGTTCAAAGTTACTGATTAGGTTTTGTTTAAGCAACAAACTTGCAGAAAGTGTGCATTATCTGTATGTTTATGAACGTCTAAAAAGTTTTCTTTATTGAGAATTAAGTAATTATCTCATTGTAGTGCTGTCATTTGCTCTTAGGCTAGTGCCTCTTACAAGTCACAAAATTCTACCTATGTGTGAGCCACTTCGCCAAATTGGAGTAATGGAATAATAATGTTGCTGGCAATGGCCTTAATTAGCTGTAAGAAGTTTTGATTAGGAAGAGGAGCTTAGAGTCTGCTTTTTGTGGTAGAATGACTTGTAATTTCTAATGAGCAGTGAGTGCATTGGCATTTCTATTTGATATTGAGTGAGCCAAATCCTTATCTCTACGGCTGTCATGCTTTTGTGTTATTGGTTAGGAAAATATTAATAGGATCATAGCCTAGGTAGGTCTAGGCTTAAATTCTCTGTAAGAGAGCGCAAAATAAAAAACAATAAAATAAGATAAAAAAGGATAGTACCCGACCAAAAAACTACATAATGATTGTAGGGAAAACATTGCAGGCATATTTTTCAAGGGTAGAAATACTTGCAATCAATTGCCATAATAGATGCCGCCATAATCAGCATAGCTGCCAAAGATGTATGACTATGGTAAAACTATCTAAACTATAACAAGCATATCCAAAATCTTCTTAGCTTTTGAATAAACAAATATAGAAATCTAGTCATGTGCATAACTAATAGAAATATGTTCTTTGGTGAGACACTGAGACAAGGCTAAAGTGGGAAATGTTTTGCTAGATGTATCATGGATGAGTGTTATAAGAATTATTTTTGTCACTGCAGGACTTTGCGTGGTAATATTTTATTCAAACTGTCTTCACAAGTTTGCACTGCCTGGAAAAAGAAGGTAATGTTTGCTAATGAGTGATTGGTAGATCCCCACTAAGTATTGAATTAGAAACATTAGCCAATTATACATGTTAATGTGAAGCTCTACGATTAATGAAAAAAATAATAATAAATTGTTGTCGAGGTTAAATAAAGGTTTGACAGCAAATCCTGCCAAATTTTTTATAAACAACTAAATTGATGATAATTTGATTGCTAAGGGACAGGAAAATGGTTGAATAAAGAGGGTTTCGAGTGGAAGTTGATGAGGTTTCTATTTTTCAACGTCCAATACGTGAAAGAATTTAGGCTCTTGTTCACCTTTTAGTTTAGTCCATTATTGTATCTGGTATTGTGTGGATTCTTCTCCTTAGGTGTTTTCCATTCAGCTGGCATCATGCTCTGAACTCTTCATTTGAGGAGCTTTCTCTTAAAGAAAAACTGTACAAGAGTAATACGTAAAACTTAATATGGGATTTACGGAACGAAATTAGACTTGTATTTACTTATTTGATTTGTTTGAGAGTAAGACAAAAAAAATCCACTATAGACAAAGGGAAGGAAAAATTAATCTTTTTATAGGGGTTGAGAATCAAACTTTTAATACAATAATGAATCTTTTACCCCGTTTTATATTTCATCTTATGTCATATTGTATTTTATTGGACCACAACATATGCATTTACAATAATAGGTGTCAATCGGTTTATGGTTGGGGTTGGTTGGGTTGTTACATATTAGATCTTTGTGGCTCTACTATCTATTTGAGTCTATGTAATTTCAGGTCTGGAATTTTGGATAAATGCAGTTTATTTTAGTCTATAACCTGATCACAACAACAATGAGTCAATGGTAGAGCATTAATCCCATAAGGTTGGAATTGACTGTACGAATTAATATAGCAGTTTCAACTTCTTATATTTTAACTTATCACTACATCCAGGCTTATAAAATGTAGCGCATCGCTGAGTAGGGGATGGTCCTACAACAATTGATATTTGGTTTATGATCATAGACGACTAAGTTTTTTTGAGTTAGTTGTCACTAACCTACCGCTCACTCTCATTCTTTGTACAAGCTTAGAACTGGTATAACTCAACAACCATAACAAGTACTCAAAGACGAAGTTTTAGTTTATAACCCTAGTGTATCAAAATTAGTTTTTTTTTGTTTTAGAATTTTTTTGTTTGATTTTGCATTGATTGAGTTCAGTTATTTGAGTTTCGATTTATGGTCTAATTTGGACTTTGGGTCGAATGTATTAATGATTAATTAATCATCAATGGTTCTGCACCACATCAAGAGTGAGTAGCCACTCTTTTGTAAATGTACTTTTGGTGGTACTGATGTTAATAAATCCATGTGTAAGGTTATGTTATTTTCACCTTAATGTCCCTTTTGATAAAAAGTATACTTGTTTGACCGTGACCCAATGCAGCCGTGACTCAACAAGGACGTTGGCCTTATGGGGGATCGGTTGTTAGGGTCCATTGCAAGGTATGGGGGACTTGTCTCACATTGATTATAAAGTGCAATTGGTGTAGGATTTATAGGTAAATGAACTCTCTCACCTAATAGGCTAGTCTTTTGGGTGAACTCTCCTGTTTGTCCTATAATAGTTTGCTACTAATGCCAATAGGAAACAACCTACATATATTATCACTAACAAGGGATGCAACGGACGTCTCTAAATTATTTCTTAGGTGGGAGCTACTTAATAGCCACGGGGACGTAATAAAATGTTATTGATGATCTTATAGTTGGGTAAATATCCCTTTCCTCTTAGATTTGAATATTATTAATCTCCTTTTTTTGAGGAAAACCTCTAATCTAACAAGCTAATAGTGATATACCTCGTAGCAAGGACTTTATCCACATATTTAAGCATAAAATATGAGGATTAGTAATCACTAATCATAGTTTATTAGATTAAATATTCAACTCTAGCTAACCACCATAAATTTAAATGTACTACAGTAATACTGTAGCCTATCTAGTTTTTCTATATATACGTCCTCTTACTTGATATCCTCACAAAAGTTTCAACTCCAGACAGTTCTATTAGCTTTGAGACTTTAGTACCAACTAGTCTGCCATTGTATTTTCTCAATGTTCCAAATTATGAACTCGATGTTGGCCTGTCTTTTTGAGCTACCATTCTGTCCTGGAACCACCCAGCAAACCTTCTTTGCTCTCTTTTTGGCTTTCTCACTCTATTTACTTCTGCACTTTTGGCTGGTTCCTGGAGGCTTTGCATGGCGAAACTACAACCTAAATTGTGCCCCTAAACTAAGGGGCCCATCAGGCTGGCCCTTGTTAGGGACACTGCCTCAAATGGGCTCTTTGGCTCATCGTAAATTGGCCACCATAGCAGCTTCCTTTGGCTGCACTAGGCTCATGGCATTGAGTTTAGGTACCACACCCGTGATCATTAGTAGTGACCCAGAAACTGCCAAGGAAATCCTATCTTCACCTTCATTCTCAGACCGTCCCATCAAAGCATCAGCTCGTTTGCTGATGTTTGAACGAGCCATAGGATTTGCTCCTCATGGCACTTACTGGCGCCACTTGAGGAGGATTTCAGCAAGTTACATGTTCTCGCCTAGGAGAATATCCAGCCTTGAGGGGGTTCGACAATGCCTCGCAGATGCAATGTCAGAAATTGTAGTGAATGAGGTGAAGGATAGAGGAGTTGTTGAGTTGAGAGGAATATTACAGGATGTTTCTTTGAAGAATATGTTGGAAAGTGTCTTTGGAAGTAATTTGGGTAGTGAAGGGGAAAAAGTTAGGGCTGATGGTTAGGGAAGGTTATGAGTTAATTTCTGAGTTCAATTTAGAGGATTATTTCCCTTTAGGTCTATTAGACTTTAATGGAGTGAAAAGGAGATGCCATAAGTTAGCTTGCCGGGTTAACAAACTTCTAGGGCAGATCATTGAAGTTAGGAAAAAGGATTTAGACCTTAAGAAGAGAAATGATTTCCTAAGTGTGTTACTATCTTTGCCCAATGAAGAACAACTTAGTCATTCTGATATGGTGGCTGTCTTATGGGTAAGAAGATTATACTCCCTTTGTTACTATGAATCTTCTACACTAAATCAAAAAACTTTCTCTTTGATGTGTAAAATGAGATTATGTTAAAATGGTTGGCACTAAAGTTGGAATACATATATACACTCAAAACTCCACATTATAGTTTATCAGGTACTCTCTTGAGAGACGTCTATAGTATAGACGTCTCTTAAGAGTCCAGCCCATATCTCCTTTTTAACTCACAAAACCACCAATTAGTTTTTTTTTAAAAATTTTTTGAATTGGGTCGGCCCCAAAACTTGAGACGTCTATTGCATAGACGGTCTCAAGTAAGAATTTGTGATAGTTTATATGCATAAAAATAAATATTTGAAATTTTGAACATATTTGAGACTTCTTTATTAGAACTCTATAGAATCGATACAAAAATGCTAAATCTAAAGATGAAGTGCAACACATACTACAAGTATAATAATGAGGTGATCTAAAGTTTGTTAGTTCTGCCTTTTTTTTTTGGTGATAAATTTGTATTCTTTTGATCCCTTTTTCTTTTGATTTGTCATTTGTGTCCCATTCTGTCTAAAAATACGGTACAGGTGTCCTGTGTCCATTTGCTTTCATGTTTTTCATGATATTTTTGTCCGAGTAATATCTTTCTTTGATACTTTACTCCTAACCCCATATCTTTGGACAAATATTTTTTGCTTTCTTGGCCAATATTTAACCTCTTTTTCTCAGTTTGTTATTAGATTTTTGTCAGGGGAGTTCGTATATTTTAGCTTGTTGATATTGATCTGATGACTAGAAAATTGTTTTGTAGATTTAATCTCATTATTCATACACATCCCTCTATTTGTTTCTTTATTATCTGGAAAAAAAAACATTTTTGTCCTTCCATATTCTTGCAATTTGGAGGCTAATTTTTGGTGTGATAACATATTTCCCCTCCTTGGAATGAAACCAGCTCTCTTGTACTCAAAGAAAGATAATATAAGGCTGCAAGTACTAATCCAAATCTAACCCCGTTCAACAAAATTAATCTTAAACAATCTACATTTCAATTACCCCAATATCAATTAAGTGATTTTCGGTCTTTCACCTTAGCAAATTTTGGAGTTTAGATGTATGCAACTCTTTCTACCCTTGTTAGCAAACATCATCATCATCATATCCGGTGTATCCCGCTCATAGAAAACTATGGTCAGGGTCTGAGAAGGAAAGAAATACGAGCTCATAGTCATACCCATGGAGGAGAGTACGGTCAAAGAGTCCCAACTCATACCCTTCGTAGCAAACATTATCTATAATTTACGTAAATGAGAAGTACACGTGATTTATTGAGTCATTATACTATAGTCCCTTATAATTTAAATATTTATAAATCTTAAGTTTCATCGAGAGTAGTCATTTTCTTTTCGGGGTTGAGCTATAAACTTGTATGATGTATAAATTATAATGCTACACTTTCTATTAGCTTTTTTTTGCCTATAATTGTATTGTGGGGTCTCTACATTTTTTTTACATGAATCATGTGGGATATTCTAATGATTGAGCTTAAAACTTGGACAGGAAACAATCTTTAGAGGGGCTGACACAGTTGCCACACTTCTTGAGTGGACCATGGCAAGAATGGTTCTACACCAAGATGTCCAAGCAAAGGCTCAAGAAGAGTTGGACTTATGCATTGGGAACAACCAGAGGCAAGTCCTTGATTCAGATCTCCAAAACCTTCCTTATCTTCAAGCCATAGTCAAGGAGGTCCTTAGGCTTCACCCTCCAGGCCCACTTCTTTCGTGGTCCCGCTTAGCGATCCATGATGTCTATGTCGACAAGGTTAAAATTCCAGCTGGGACAACTGCTATGGTCAACATGTGGGCTATAACCCATGACCCAACAATATGGAATGATCCATGGACATTCAAGCCTACTAGGTTCATCGAGGAGGATGTATCCATCATGGGCTCGGATTTAAGGCTTGCACCATTTGGATCAGGCCGTAGGGTGTGCCCAGGAAGAGCATTGGGCCTGGCCACTGTCCATCTTTGGTTGGCCCGAATGCTTCATCAATTCAAGTGGTTGCCAGCCCAATCTGAACCCGTGGATCTTTCTGAGCACTTGAGACTTTCACTTGAAATGAAGAAACCATTAAGTTGCTCTGTGTTTACTCGAAACTAGCTTAACTTTGTTAAGCAATCCGTAAATGTTTAGAGGAATCATTAACTGAAATAGCATTAAAGATGGATCATTAACTACTAGATTAGCTCAATAGAGCTTGAAGTTGTATCCATTATAATAATAGCATCGCAAAAAGTCATGTGTTATATCTGAGGAGCTTAGATAATATGTTGCTAATTGCTATAATATAGGTGATAATTATGTATTGTTTTCTTTTTTAAAGCTTTATGAATGATGATGGGTAATATGTAATTTGATGCATATATATATATATATATGATATATTACTAATAAAAGTACCATTATGATAGTATTTTTACCGCGTTTATAAGTGGTACATCTATAATACTGTTTATTAAATATTCTTAATTTGTAATTTATTTATAATTTATAAGCTAAAACATATTCATTCGTCCTATTAAATTTGGTTCAAAGAAAAAGAGGAGAAATTTTAAAAAAAATTAGTGATAAAGAATGTAATGTGTGGATTAAATTAAAAGATACTAGTAATTAAAATATATGGATGTGATTAAAAGAAAATGGTGAGTCATTCTCTAAAAATATAAATAATGCAAATTAAGTGAAAGAACCAAAATGAAAAAAACATTGTAAATTTAATGGGATAGAGCAAGTAATAAATTAAGATTGTGTTTGGCTTATTTTAACATAAAGTGTATTTATATTTACTTTTTATAATTTTTAATTATATATAATTAGAGATATAAATAATTAAATTAATGAATTTACAGAAAGCAATTCGACATTTTGAAATAAATAAGAGACTAATAAATAATCACAAATTCTTACTTGAGACCGTCTATATAATAGACATCTCAAGTTTTGGGCTGATCCAATTTATAAATTTTTTAAAATCATTGATTGGTGGTTTTGTAAGTTAAAAAGGAAATATGGACTGGACTCCTAAGAAGCGTCTATACTATAGACGGTCTATCGTGAAAAAGGCTGATAAATAATAAATAAATACTCCCTCCGTCCCTATGAATCAGTAGCATAGAGAAAATGGGTGAGAATTAAGAAAGTGGTAATAAATGAAAAGAGAGAATGAATTGTGTGGATGAAATTAAAAGAGAGTTAAAATGTGTGGATGAGATTAAAAGAAAGTGATGGGCCATAGTCCAAAAATAGAAATGCTGCAATTTAAGTGGGACGGACGAAAATAGAAAATGCTGCAAATTATAAGGGACGGAGGGAGTATACTTAATGAGTCACCTGACATCTCACCTAATTCACATGGTTATTCAAAAAAATGTAACACGTGTCGACAAATAAATCGTTCGTGGACATCACATCTTTTAATACGCGTACGAATAATCCCAAAATATTTCAATATTAAAAGAAAAAAAACAAATACAAGTAAAAATACTTGAATACTTATCTTCCCTACTTTGCATTTCTGCAATAATTTTCTCTCACTTCTGAATTCAGACCTAAAAATACGCCATACAATTTTCAGAATCTTTTTTTTTGAAAATTATAATTATTTTTAAAAAATTTAAATTTAAATTTTCATTTTCATCTTCCCTCTTTTTTATTTTCATCACTGGAGGGAAAACCGTAAACTTTAACACTTCAAAACCAAACTTAAAAACAAATACATAAACAACCTTTTTCTCTATTCTTCCCTAATTAAGAGAGTAAATTAATTTGGGGTTTTTGTTTCTGTTTATCTAGAAATCACTCTTAGAAGTTTAATTTTTGTGGGTTTCTAATTTTCTGTACTAGGTTGATCCGAGCAGCTTCAAAAGAGTACAGGTAAGTTTCATTTGGCTAATTTCAGCTAACATTTGGAGTATTATTCTTGCTAAAATTAGGGTTTTTTTTGGGGTTTATTGTTACTGATAGATAAGTTTTATTGGTTTAGATTTTTTGGGAAATTTGGTGCATGTTTTGTTGATGATGATTTAGTTGTATGCTTGAATCAAAGATGGAAAGGGTTTTGTTTTCGGAACTAAGTTGCCAACACTGATTTCTGTGGTTATTATCGCAAATACTAAATGTGGATTTTGTTATTTGTTTTGGTTATATGAGTTTAAAGGGTTAGGATGAACTAAATTTTGATCTGATTTTGAAATAAAAAGATGGGAATTTTTTTATTAGGGAACTTACATACTTAAATGTAGATGAACATTGTTACATTTCTGGGTTGCTCTTTATGAATTGTGACTTTTTTTTACTGTTTCGATCTTGCAATTGCAACTTTTGATGCAAAATTTGCAATGTTTGAATCCAATAGATTTTAGTTGTTTATTGGTGTGCGATTGATCGGTAATCTGGATAGCTCCAATGGTAGCTTTTATGAGCTTGTAAGTTGGGTAATAATGCATGCTGCAGATTGTTTTTCATCATGAAAACACACTATTACTTTTTGAATTTTACTTCAGTATAAGAGTGGTATTTGTGTGGATGGCGAAAATGAAGAGCGATTATTATAGGGTATATTATGTGATCAAGGTGTGTCCCAAAAGCTAAATGACAAATTTTTTGTATGGCCGTTAGACCAACATTACTATATTGATCAAAATGTTAGGGTTTTTTGAAAGTGTTGTAGGAAGATTGGAGTAGTGGAAATACAAATGCTTTAATGGATGAGTGAACATATTTTGAGGGATAGATTTGAAACAATGATAAAAGAAAGAGTTTAGGACTCACAAATATTGAGGAGGAATTGAAAGAAAATTATTTACGATGGTTTAGACATGTGTAAAGACGAGATAACTAAATTATAGGGAAAATCGAAAGTTGGAACTTGGGGATTAAAAAAGAGGGCGGGGAAGATCGAAGATGATTTCAAAAACAAGAGTGAAAAATGATATGAAGGAAATAGACTTATATGTTGAGATGATAGAAAATCGAAATGACTATAACGGAAGAATTTATGTAAACGACCAATGGAACTAATCTATTGGTTCATATAGCAAATCCAAGTATTTTAGGTAAGCTTTGACATTATTGTATTGTTCTATAGGAGTGGTATTTACTTGCCAATTTGGTAATGTGTTTATCTTGGTTGGTTAGTTTTCAGTGTAGATATTGGGTAAGTAATGTAATTTTCATATCTTGATTGGATTTTTGTTCAAATTGGCCTGTGTTTTAAAAGTAATGTAGCTCAACTTCTTGTTTATAAATGAAAGGCTCATTGTAAATCTCATTTGAAAGGCATGAGAGTCTTAGGACATTAGAATTGCTTAGGCTACTCTTCTATGTATTCTATGTTCAGAGGGATAGTAGTTTCTTTCTTGTACGTAAACATGTCACTTTGTTGAAGTTAATTGTGTAATTTTTTTATTTTTGCCTTTCTGTTTACCATGACCCATACTCTCAAATGAGATATTTGGTTTTGCAGTCACTCTCCACAATTGTGTTCTGACTAAAGTGTGATGAATGATAAGTCCAAAGCATCTTGTCTTTGGCAATGCAGACCAAGAAGAGAATTTCTTCAAGGAATTCCCCCCGAGAGCCTTCAACTAGAACACTGAGATCTCAGAAGAGGACATCTGAAAATGCTCAGGTTGTCGAGAAGAAATCTGCAGAGTTCATTACTTCATCTGCTAGAAAATCCTCTAAAGGTAAGATACATTGATTTTACTGACATAGTGATTCATTGTTGAGTTCTTTGTGGCAAGGAATTGCTACTTAGTAGATGCAAAGTTTGTTTGGCTCATACGAATCTTCCATCTATCTGATTTCATGTTGAGGTTTCATCATCATCATCTACAACTTTGAAATCAAAGGGTCACTTGGGAACATCATGTAGAGCCCAGATGGGTATCACTTAAGTGGCATGACTTTAGGGCAATGTATTTTTTCCGTGTCTTTGATTGTACAAAAGTACAAACATGCGATCTCAACTGTCTACACAAGACACTTAGGTTGCCCTGATACGGCCTTTCTAATATTAGAAGATATTTTCTCAAAATGAAAAGTTAGTGAATGAAACTACATTTAAGGATACCACATGCTTCAGTTGTATGTATAATCCATTGGTTGGGTTAAGGTAGCAAGTACTTATTTATAAGTCTAGAAATGGCTAATAGTTATAGAGATAGTGAGTTAGTGACCAAATTGCCCCCACCCTTTCTTGGTCACTGCCTGGGCATCTGATAGGAAGGACTAATCCATTGGGTATATGGGTTATGTTGAAGTGCATGTACCCTTCTAGCTGTAGAAAAGTCAACCATGCAATAATGAAAAACGGTAACAAGGCAGAAAGCCATGCTCAATAAGAAAAGAAAGAAAAGAGGCTCAGAACCCAAATCAAGGACTAAATTTAAGTATGGAAATGGTATTTCATATTCTTCCTTATTACAATAATATTTTTTGCGTCTCTTCATCTCATTTTCTGCCTTATGTTAATAAACCTTGAAACATCTGAATTTTGTGTTTCTGACTGAAATTTGAGATTTTGATGGTTGATTGGGTTTTGTTGATGATCCCAGCTCTGTACCATATGGTTACTTTCTCTACATCGTAAACAAATTTTTCCATGAATATAATGACAGTAGCGGATTTATTAATGATCGAGTGATTTAGTGACTTGGTAATCTTTTACTCTATAATGTACATGGTATCCTATTAAATAAAAGACATTTCTTAAGGAAAAATAATGTGGACCATCATTGGAATTAAGTTTTTTACATTTCTGCAGATACAATGTAAGATTGTGTTGAATAATTGAATGGTTTGATGCATTGTAAAAGTCGACGTCACTCATTGATTTGTTTTGGTTCTTATAGTTGACCTCATACTTGGGGGGCTATGGAATTATTCTTATAGTTAAAAAAAAATAATAGTATAGCAATTGCTTAGGAATTTTAGGGGTGAAGACGGAAGAAGTAATTACAATTTACAAATATGCTTTGAAATTTGACGCCATTGTTAGACTTCTTATTTGTAGGAACTGGAGAACTATGATACATGGTTAATTTACGAAGATCAATAATTATCCCATATGAACCAGAGTACTAGACAACTAGGGCACCTATAAAGGTCCTAAAGAAAATAGTGTTTGACTTATTGAGGGGAATGGGTATCCGACAACCCACCCGTGTCAGGCTATTTAGTTACTTTAATAGTTCTAGTGCAAAAAAACACCATAGCATTTTCTTTAAAGTTTTCATGAAGTCTCGGTTGCAGGTATGATAGATTGATAGGTAAATGTTATGGATCCGGATCAACCCAGGCCCATGATCAAGCACACTTATGCAAGGAGGAAAAAGAATCAAGAGTAAACAATTTCAGTTATACCTCTCTCTTAGTCACAAATGAATGTGTCAGGAGGGTATCTTTTAGGATCGAGCTGTACTTAAGCCTTCTAGAATTTGGTACTTTGCTATATATAGCTAGTAAGGAAATTTCTCTATTACACCGTAGGAGTTATCGAGCCACTTGAAGAGCTCGAGGGAACACACCGTTCTCTATTACATAATACAAGCATTCTATTTCCTTTGATAATTTCTCTTCTTCTCTCTTATTTTCTGAATTGTTATAAATTGCTGTACAATTACTGCTCTTAATTCCAGTAACTTAGGTTGGGTCACAACAGTAAATTGATGATTTTTGAGTTGCTGAATATAGCAAGCTATATCTTTATCATCTCGTGTTGAGTTTTTGTGGTTGTGGTATAAGATTGATCTGTGTTGGGAATACTTTCTGAAAGTTGTTGCAACAGTTACTATGATATTTGTATTTGTTTGGAGTTCAACTAAGTGCAATGAAACCACACCTGTCCTTGCACACCTGTCCTTGTAAGATTCAATTGAAATCATATCTTACCGTACGGCTATTTGGATTTCAGGTAGGGCTGCAGCAAAGAGAGATGTAAATTCTACCGACACAAACTTGACCCCTACGTACAACTTGCTGCAAGATGACGTTTCCAATGTGTCTTTGGATTCTGATGCAGTTATCAACGCTTCTATGGTCCTGAAGGTAATTGTTCTCACTTCCGCAGCTGTTAATAGTCTTAGTTGCATATACTACTTGTTCCCTGTCAACTTTCTTTCTATTGATGTGCTTTATATTACATGTACAACTAAGGCTGTCACCTACCTTAAAGTAGTTTTTCGTATTTATTTTAAACATTCAAATGTAGCAGGGGAACTGAAAAAGCAGCAATTGAGTACTATGCTGTTTAAACTAGAGTTGCTAATTTCTAAAAATTTGCTGTTTATGGCCTTTACATGATAATTTTTGATGGTAAAGGCCAGTGAAACGTATTTCGCTAGTTAGTTCGCCTTTTGAATTCGCGATTCGCTCAAAATGGTTCAAGAATAGCCTAAAACTGACCATAATTCACTTTTTCGGACTCGCGATTCGTGAGACGATTAGCGAATCATGTGACATTGGTTAAGGCATAAAGGATTATTTGCTGTATTAGCTGACCCATCCAAGTATACAACTGATTCTGTCTAATGGTATTGCACAGGAACGTAATGAGGAAACTGCTCAGTGTAATTCTGGAACTATCTTCTCCCCGTCATTTCATTTGTCAAAAGGTGCTGGAGAAGACATCCCAGATGCAGATGCAGGTGAGTCCTAAGTATGTGTTTGTAGTAGCTCTTATGTGATTACTGGAAGAGAATGTTCATAAAGTTGTCTTTTTTGTTCTTTGAAATAAACTTTATCGCTCATCTGCTGCATTTGTTTGCGCGGGTGTGAAGTTCTTTTGGACCGAAAATTTAGAACTTAGGACATAGCCCTTCTGGATTGTTAGATGCAATTTTACAAACGTACTGTTAAGCTATAAAACATAGGAACTTTAGCAGAAGGCATGGCGTAATTCGATATAATAAGTGAACATCTGTTCTGTATTGCTATGTACTGTTTCAAAAGTTTACCTGGATCGCTAATATCTTGTAAAATTTGTTGCCAATATATCATGTGTTGAACATTTTTTGGTAAAAGAAAATTTTTTATTACCAAAGAGGCAAAGAACAAAGAACAAAGCCTAGGTACAACCTAAGAGGGGAAGGAGACAAATCACTTACGAAGGATTCCCTCCCAAGCCCATAAGGCGACATATTTACAAGATCATGAGAGTCAGAGTAGGGAGGCAAACCATCTAGGGTAGACTCCCTCCCAAGCTCAAATGGTAAAGCTTAACCTCAAAAACTGCGTTAAACGTTACAGAAACTATATCATTAGAATAATCAACGATCAAAGCTTAAGCTCGAAAATTGTGTGCAATGTAAAAATACCTAAGCAATTGCTAGTTGGAAGGTTTTCATTCATTGACATTCGTTTGTGCAACAATATATGAGTTGGCATTTTTAAAACAAATTCTGATAATGCAGATACGAAAGAAGTTTGCATGTCTTCGGAAGTCTCAGCAATCTATCTTGCTATGAAGAACTCGAAGCTTGAATGTTTAGATGAGTACGAACAAGATTCCATGATGGTTGATTCGTCCGTGGAGGAAGAGGAGAGATACGAGGAATATGATGATTTTGATCCATACTTCTTTATAAAGAACTTACCTGACTTGTCAACAGTAGTTCCAACATTTCGCCGACATCTGCTACCTAAACAAACGCGGAGATGCCCACCAACTACTCTTGTATTGGACCTGGATGGTAAGTTTTTCAAGGATAAGTGTTAGAAAAAGAGCGTACACACACATCGCATCATGTGTTACAAAACTCGGTTGGTGTAGTTCTGACCTATGCTACTCGGACTCTTCATTTTGCTTCACGTACCCGTGTCTGATCCTTGATGTTCGGACATTGGTATGACACCGAGACACTTCATTTTAGGTGTAGAATTGAATATTTAGATGTATTTGACACTTGGACACATACCCGACATCATTACCCGAGTTCAAGTAACATAGGTTTTGACCTTGTGACCGGAGGTCACATTGCATCATGTTATGTGCTACATAACGGGTCAATTTGTTATTTAAGTTGGATGATAGTTCAGTGAGCCAAAGCCTCACAGCATTATATGCTTGCTCTTAACAAAAGCAAACCTCTTTTATGCAGAGACCTTAGTTCACTCCAGTCTGGAACCTTGTAACGATGCAGACTTCACATTTACCGTAAACTTCAACTGTAGTGATCATACAGTATATGTCCGATGCCGTCCCTATCTTCGAGATTTCATGGAAAGGGTAGCTAGCCGTTTTGAGATAATTATATTTACTGCAAGCCAAAGCATTTATGCTGAGCAGTTACTCAACGTGTTAGATCCAAAGAGGAGGGTGTTTCGTCATCGCGTATACCGTGAATCATGCGTTTATGTGGATGGAAACTACTTGAAAGATTTGACTATTCTTGGTCGTGATTTGTCACGTGTTATCATCATTGACAACTCCCCACAGGTATCTGTTCTAAATCATCCCTACTCTTCTATTTTTGGCCAATATTAGTCCTTGAATAAGTGTCATCGAAAGATATCAGTTATTAAAAAAGCTATTCTACCGTAGGCATTTGGGTTTCAAGTAGACAACGGGATACCCATAGAAAGTTGGTTCGATGACCGTTCAGATCAAGAATTACTGTTGTTACTTCCATTTCTCGAGAGCTTGGTTGGCGTGGAAGATGTCCGACCATTGATTGCCCAAAAGTTCAACTTGAAACAGAGAATAGCTGCAGCTGTTTACCCATCTTCAAACTCGAATAGAGGGGATCCTTATGAGAGGTAAGCCTGTCGTCTATTGTTCATTTTTTAGCTGTACGAGCTATAATCCTTCTTAGGAGCGAGATTTGTTTGCGTTAAAGTAAGTCTATTGTAATCAATTAGATTATAAAAGAAGTTGCCTGAGTTCAACAATGTAATCTCTTGTTAAAACATTTGTAATTTTTCAAATTTATCCGAGCTATGTTTTCGAGTAGTCAGATGATATAGTTCACCATGAAACTTTACTCTTACAAGCTACCATGCATTCATGCTAACATAAAATTTGGTGTGTAGACATTTTATGACTTATGAGCAGTTAATAAATCTTAATCCTTCCATTATGTGATATGGTTTGCTATATAATGTTTTCTATGAGCGGGATACACTGGGTATGATGATGATGTTTGCTATATAAGTAGTTTTTTGTTTTGTTTAAAAGACGTTTACTAACATATTTTTTGGCTGTTTGATCAACAAAAAAATCAAAATCCTAAATAAAAGCTAATGGAAGAGCTACTCTCTTTGTTCCTTAAAATAATTTCTATTTGCTATTTTAGGGTGTTTTATTTGTTGTTTCATAAAGAATTTTTCCTATTTATATCATGAATTTTTTTAACCAAAATAACTTTGTTTATACTTATGATATTTTGATAATGTTTATAATCACTATATATCTTCCACTTACTTAATTTTAACATTTTTATATTCTTTATATTTCTCTTATGTCCTTTAACTTTATAAAAACGTTTTTTAATTAGTTGTGGCTATTACTTTAATATTTATGGTTCTCACACTTTTCTTCGATCAAAGAATTATTCAATAAAATAATACATTTACTACTTAAAAATTCTATTATTAATCTTGTAATTTCTTGTGGCATGTGGGAATTTTTTTCGAGAAATGGAGGGAGTAGTTGTCAAATACCCTTTATATTAATTAAATAATACTTTTTTTTTTGAGATAACATTGAATAATACTTCATTAGTTATGTTATCACTATTAGTTTTTTAAGACAAGGAAAAACTCAACTTTTCTTATTTGCATCGGTGTGAAAATTTTCTTCTAATAAAAATTAATTTTTTTATTATTATTATTGAGAAATTTAAATCTAGGGATACGTTGCTTTGAAGGGTGTGAAACGAGATATTTTGAAGAGTTAATCATGTGAAGAAATGACAAATGTGTGGATTCAGGCATTCAGCCATTCAGGAAATCTGTCGTTTGCATCCTCTTCCTCTACCACACAATTTGCCGGCTATTTTGCCCTTTACTCCTTCCCATTTAATTTTTTCACACGTGTTAAGACAATATTTAAATTCTTAATATTTCAAATTATTGTTAATTAAAAATTATAAAAATTTGATATTAATAATCCTTGTATTGAGATGAATCAAACAAGATTTCACATGACTATGTTTTAACTTATAGATATAAATTAAGAGTAAAATACAAATTAAAAGAGACGAGTTAATAGTGCAAAAAAATTAAACGAGACATTTAATCTGAATCGGAGGTAGTATTATTTTCCTTCCATGCTTGTGGAAAAGTGGCACTCATTTAGTTTGTAGGACAAATTTAAGAAATTTCCCTAAATCTAAAGTGCCTCCAACTATTTTTTTCATCTTTAAAAATTAAAGCATAATAGTAAAATTTAGTTTAATTAGTAAGTTTTTTCTTTTAAAGGAATAAATAGTAAGTTTTTTTGAAAATAATAGTTATTGATTCTTTTGAGTTAGGTAGGATGAGGGAAGGAGGCAATAAAAATCGTTCAAAAGACGATAAGATCTTACCTAAATACAAAACTTAAATTTAGTTTTTATTAGTTTCAATCAGTTTAATGAAGATTTGTTTTAAACAATCTTAATCAATAACATTACTTGCAATAAGCTTTAATTAATAAATTAGCTTTGAAAATTGTATTATATATATAATGAATATTTACATATGTTTATATGTTATCATTAATTTTAACAGTACTTTATTTATAGTTTGCACTATTTATAAAAAAAAAAAAATATTTCTCTATTTATAGTCTTTTATTTCAAATTGAAGAAATAATATAATTTTTATTCATGATGATTTTGAATATTTGGTACGAAGAATGGAAAAGTTAGATTTCATAATAATTTTAATGTTATATTTTTACTTTTAGATATAATTATTTTTAAACAATATTTATCAAAATGATATATATATATATTAAAAATATTATAAATTATACTAATATTATTAAATTTAATAATTATTATAAAAAAGTTAATGAATGACGCAAGTCTAAGAAACATAATTGAAAAAAGAATAAAAAGATCTTTTGTCTATAATAAAAATTAAATATTTTGGCTATTTTCAATCGTTATTAATTTTTACAAGCACGAAAAATTATTGTTGTTATTATTTTGATTCGATTTCTAACAAATTATTATTTTAACTATACTTAGTTTAAATAATTATAGTATTTGACACATTATTTCGTTATTCTATCATTTATTTTTATTTACTACCACATTACATTAAGATACTAAAAATAAAAGTAACATAGTAAAAGCTTGTTCTATATAAATGTTATTAAGCTATTTATATCGAGAGAAGTATGTTCAAAAATAGTACTCCCTCTGTTCTTAAAAGTTTGTACTATTTGGGTGTTTCATATGTATTAAGAAAAATAAGATATTTGTAGTAGGTGGGTATTATTTTAATTAAATAGTAGTAGTGTGAAGTAATGATTGTATTGATATTATGCAAGAGAAAATGTTAGAATTAAAGATTAAAGATAAAATAAAGAAAAAAAAATTATATTGTCATTAATGTAGAGAGAGTATATTTGTGGAAAATTGAATGGATTATGAAGTTATATTTGGGAAAAAAGATTTCCAAAAGTAAGAGTTATTCTATAGTGGATAAATATTTGAAATTATCCGTTATAGTAAGGTGGAAAAAATACAAGAAGGGAGGGATGTATCAAACTAAATATGTAAGATGCTCCTCTTTAATTCTTTTATTAGATGATAAAAGATAAGAGAAAGTATAGACTTTTTTTCTCTTTTTTTTTGAAGAAGAGAAAGTATAGACTTTGAAGAAAGATTGATAAAAGAACAAATAATAATATTAATGGGAGGTCATATAAAAATATCCATTTTTATTGATTATTAATCTAAATCTCGTAAAATAATACTTCTTTTATATAAAAATACTTGTAATATTTTAAATTATAAAAAAACTACGAAGTATTATTTACAGAATTTAACATCTAATAATTATTAATAATTAGAAAAATAAATTTAAACAATATCTTATTAAATTATAACAGTTAAAAGCCAATAACAACAAAAATATATAATGATAAAAAACTTTAAAAGAGTTCTCTAGAACCATCTAGTTGTTTATGACATCATGTAGTCATGGTCTCATCACTCATCGACCATGGTAGTCAAACTTTCTACTCCATCTATCTTATAATAATTGCTATAATTATAAAATCTTTATAATTTGAGAAAATAAATAAAAATATAATAGTATATTCTATTCAACCCATTAGTTCCATTTGGTTTTTCACACTTGTCGAGATAATATTTTAATCTTTAATATCTTTAATTATTTATAATTAAAAATTATAAAAAGTAGATGTTAATAATCTTTGTATTGAGACGAATCAAACAAGATCCCACATGATTATGTTTAACGTATAAATTATGAACAAAATACAAATTAAGAGTGATAAGTGAATAGTAAAAAAAATCAATAAGGACTAATGGGTAGAATAGGAGGGAGTATATAAAAGGGTAAACAAAATATATGAACAAAATGAATAGAAATTTAAATATATAGATAAAATTAAAAATTATATTATTCATGATAAAAAAATAGAGTAAATTTAAGGTAAATTCCACATAGTAGCATCGAATTTTCTTCAAACGTCAATGGTAGCACCCTTGTAAGATTTTTTGACATGGTAATATACAGTTTATGCCTTATCTAATTGTCACAACATTTTTCGTTTTTGTTAATTTTCGTTTAATTCACCATTTTAGCATTTCTACCTTTGTTAAGTGTTGTTTTTGTGTTTATAATTTGCCATAATGAATTACAGTGAATTAAATGTCAGAATAGTAAAGCATAAAAATGATTTAGGGCAAATTATAAAGACAACAACCAATACTTAATGAGGGTAGAAACATTAAAATGGTAAATTTAATAAAAATTAATAAGAATTTAACGGAAAATGCTGTGACAATTAGATAATGTATAAACTAGATACTATCACGTGGAAAAATCCTACCAAAATAATAGGGTATTACATTAAAATTTGATGGTATCATGCAAATTTATCTAAATTTAATGGGGACAAAAATTACCGGTATGGTATTGTATAAGATTCCTCTAATAAAGGATCCAAGATCCATTTTCCACCATTGATTATCTTAAGAATAAAAACGATCTCTCTAGCTTCTTCATTCACCGTACAAGAATATATACCCCCCATCTCATTGATTCCCCATCTTCACATTTCTTATTCATCTCCTTTTTCTCACTTTCCCTTCATTTTCAATCACCCACTTCTACAATTTTCGATATTGCCAAGGTACAATCTCTAATCTTCTTCTAATTCCTTCTCTTTTATTTCTTTTTTATTTTTGTAATAATCAATTTTTATTGAATTTTCTGGAAATAGATGGAAACCAATCACGATGAGACGAAAAGAGATACGCAACAAGAATTAAAGCATCTGGGTTTTGTAAGAGTTGCTGCTATTAACACAATCATGTGTTTATCAAATCTGTATGATTATGCTAAGCAAAATTCTGGGCCGTTGAGATCAGCGGTTGAAACTGTTGAAGGTGCAGTTACTACTGTGGTCACCCCTGTATACAATAAATTCAAACGTGTCCCCGATCATCTTCTCGTTTTTCTTGACGAACAGGTAATTTTTGATTTGAATTTATTCATGTTATTTTTTTATTTTACTTTTTATGGTTGTGTTTGGATGATCTTTAGATTTCTGATGGCGGGTTTTGTTTCTGGTGATATATAAACCCGTTTGATTATGAAATGTTTTTCTTTATATACTAGCATAATATTCTTGATTGTATATTAACAAAATTGTTTTGATGTTAACAAAACAATTTAGATTGGTAAATGTCAGTTTTTCTCATTGAAATTCAGTTTTAATTTGAAAATCATTGAATTAATAGGATAATAATATAGCACTATAATCCTTTAAAAAAATAAAAATATAGCAGATTTTTTTTTTCTGAATTATTTATGACTCATTATTTTGAATTTCTTCCTTGTTAAATCTATCTGTTTGATTTTACTGATTGGAAGTGATTTTGTCCTAGAATCTTTTGATAACAACAATTTTTGGTTGATGCAAGCTGATTTTAGCTTATAAATTAGGCGTTTGCTAGATAAAAACATGGGCAAATATAAGGTCTGCTAAACACTCATCTTTGCATGCTTATAGAACCAATTCATGTTAGAGTATATAATACACTTGGCGCCTTAACCATCAGCTTAACCATTAGCATGGGTTCGAATCTCAATCACGTCCCGTTTTAAGTGTAATATATAGCGCTAGCTAATGATTTGTGCTGCATTCACACTTCTAGCCAATAGGCTTTTGTAGGAGGGGTGTGTATATAGTATGTTCTGGGCCTCAATCATCGGCTTAATCTTTTGGTTGATTTGATTCTCAACATTAGTTGATGGTTGATGCTCCAATATGTTGTATACTCTAACAACTTGATGTTAACCATCAACTTAAGCTTTTATTTGAGTTGGTTCCTTAACATGGTATTAGAGCCAGTGTGACAAGAGGTTGCAATTGGATTAAATGGTTGAGTTGGTTTCTTGATATGTTATATACTCTGACACTTGACTGTTGTTTATATGATGAATACATAAGAGCATAAATTGATTATATTATGCTTGCACCAATCTATAAGTTCACTTCAGTTTGAAATTAAAACTCGTTTGCATACCATCAATCATTAACAATTACCAATTGACCTTTGATTTCTACATCACAATTCTACTCAATAGTTGAGAATAGCTTGTATTTTCATGTTATGTAGTCTTTTACTACCATGGTGCATTAATTTTCTTACGGCGCATTTGGTATATGGTAATAAACAATGGCAATAAGAATGAAAACTAGTGTTATTTTGGTTGAAAAATCTTTGGCTACTTTGATGGTCATGCTTGTCCAACTGCAATCATTTCATTTACTACATAAAATTCATTCCAAGTGGTAATAGGTGGTAATGAAAATTTGTAGACAAAAACTTTTTTTGTGATCAAAGTTCTATTATCACGGAAATGACATAAAACTTCTGATGAAAATTTGCATTATAAATCATTTCCACTACTATCATTTAGTACACTAACCAAATTGGCCGTTAAGGTAATAAATGGATGCATACTATGCCTTGTATGGAGTATCCATCATTTACCATTTTATAGAGTATTTTATCTAATGTATAAATGAATACCATTATTGGTGGGCTTGTTTACAGGTTATGTGCATTCATAATGCGCCCATACCCATTGATTATTGTTGATCTAGTCGTGACTTACAGAGAGATAATGATTATAACATAGGGATTGATTTTTTTATTGCAAAGACACTGTTCTCTTTATCCCTCCAAAATATGGAGCATCCATCTTATACAATTAAGTAATAGTTTTGTGTCATTATTGTTGCCTTGTCCAAGAGATATGGGCAATGACCATACACCGGATGGTGCATGTCCATTTCTTAATTCGTACATGATATCAGAGCCCGATTTATTGTTGAACCTTTAAGCTTGGATGTGTTTATCTTGTGGACGGGTGTATGTATCTCATGTTGCATCATACTCGACCTTTCTTCGACATAAATGACCAAAGCTAAAGCTCGCCGTAATAAGGAGTTGTGAAATTCTGACCGGCTGACCCGACTGCTTGTGTTTACAGGTTGGTGTGGCACAGTCCAAATTTGATGAGCACGCCCCTCCATTGGCAAAGCAGGTAGCAACCAAAGTTCATTCCGTGATCGATCAAACAGCCCAATTAGCAAAAGAGGTCATTCATCAAGCCCAAGTTGGTGGTCCATTAGCAGCGGCCCAATATGCAGCCAATGAATCAAAGGACGTTGTTCTTAAACAGTCGGTTAAAGTCTGGTCAAAGCTCGATGAATTAGCGCTCTTCCACATGGTGGCTGAGATGACAGTTCCCACAGCCGCACATTGGTCCGAGAAGTACAACAAAGTGATATCAGACATTCGAGGTAAGGGGCATACGGTTTTCAACTATGTTCCACTTCTACCAATCGAAGAAATCTCCAAGGCGTTCAAGCAAGTCAAGGGTGGTAATGAAGGCGATGCTCCTGATTCACCAGCCAGTGAAGAATCCGCATCACAGTAAGCTTGATGTAGTATGTAGTTGGGCTGTGGTCTTTGAATCTAGTTGTTTTGTTTTAGATGGTTTGCAAATTATGGAACTGGTGAATTTGTGCAATGTGTTGTTGGAGCAATGTAACAGCTGTGTATATGAAGATTCAGTATGCTTATAATATGTGTGGAAGCTTTGCTCTGGTTCTAATTGCAAGGTTTTGTTCATGCGAGCTATGTTTTTTCTCGGTAGTGTTAGTATATTAGACGTTCTCAATCTTTTGGGATTAACGTGTTGGTATTGTTGTATAGTTTTAGTTCATTCTAGATCGGCTTGTGGGCTGTGTTCGGGCTTTCGTTTGGTGAAAACACAATAGACTAAGAGAAAAATGATTGTTTTGAGTTCTTCATAGGTATGTTTGCAATTTAAGGAACATGATAACAGGTGATAAAACTCCCAACTTGAAATTTAAAAATGTTGCTCTTTCAGTCCTTTTGAGAAAGTACCTAATCAATCAAGTTAGAAATTAAGACAAAAAGTTGGACCTAGTAAAAATGATTGTTTAAAATGGAGTGTATGAATAAAAAATTGAATATCATACTATTACTTAGAAAAAGGAACAAATCATGGGGGGTTGATCGATAAAAATTAGAGTTTTTCTTTGTTTTTCCTGTCCATAATCTTTGAAATGATGCTGGTTTATTTTTTTTGTGTTGACTCATATTTTATTTACATTTTTATTTTTTTGTTTTTTGTTTAACCTTGACTTCTGTGTGATTTACATAAAAAATGTAAGTGATTTAATATTTATAAATACATTTGATAATAAATAATCTATGTTAGAATTCCATTCATTAGCATGAATTGAATAACATTTTTTGAGAATGTATTTAGCTTTTGTACCTCTTATAAAATGTTAAATTTCACTCTTTTTTAAACGATGTATTTTAATAGAATAAAAAAATAAAGAAAGTATTATATTGTTTTAATTTTGAATTTTTTATTTTAAATCAAAATATAGAGAGTATTACATTATTATAAATTAAGTTATAGTATAATCTGTCTTTTCAATTTTGATTCATAAACTCAATTTATTAAATTCTCATCCATGAACATCTTTTTTTAAAGCTATATTATGTACTAATTTTGATCTTATTCTTCAATTTAAACTTAGTAATGTCAAATTGATCAGGAGAGAAAGAAAGAGAGTAGCGTAATGTGCACCAGAGTTTGTGATCTTCGAAATACAAGTATCATACTAATTTATATTAAAAAAATATATATATATCATACTAATAACAGCAAGTCTCCTGAGAGACCGTTTTTTTGAGAGACGCTTCTCAGGCTCAGTTCATTAGAGTTTAATTCTTACTCTTATTCTATATTTTCCTTTGTGGGTCATCCAATTAGAGTTGGTCTGTCAAAAAGACCGTCTCTCACAAGAATTTGTGCACTAATTTTGGGGCTAGGTTTATGGGCTGTTATTGGCCCGTTGAAGGTTTATGTTTATTAGTGAGTTCAATTGGGCTGTCATGGGCAAGGCCCGGCTCATCATGTACGATTATATTCAGCGACAATGTATAAAAGCAGACGAAGTCTCTCTGCGTGAGACAGACTCATACAAGCAATTCAAATAACTAAATAAAAACTATTTTATTTATTGATTTTTCTAAAAAGAAAAATTGAACCGGCTTATATTAAGTTGTCTCATGGTGAGACGATTCTAATAAAAAAAAAGATATAAAGTTTGTGGGATAATTGATTGTTTGTTGGTTCAGTTGGCTGCTGATTGATTTACTTACCAGGCCCTCTCTTGAGAGACCGTCTATAGTATAGACGTCTCTTAAAAGCCCAGTCTATATCTCCCTTTTAACTTACAAAATCACCAATCAGTTTTTTTTTTTTAATTTATAAATCACAAATTCTTACTTGAGACCGTCTATACAATAGACGTCTCAAGTTTTGGGGCTGACCCAATTGATAGATTAAAAAAAATGATTGGTGGTTTTGTAAGTTAAAATGGAGATATGGACTGGGCTCTTGAGAGACGTCTATAGTATAGACGGTTTCTCAAGAGAGGGTCTGTAAATAAATTGGATCAGCCACAAAACTTGAGACGTCTATTGTATAGACGGTCTCAAGTATTAATTTGTGTTTACTTATTGAAATATCAATTGTTTAATCAAATGTTATGAAGATATTTAGTGGAAGTAAAATTGAATCGTTGATTATTGGCTATTTATAGAGAAAGAATAGATAAAAAAACAAAAGGCAATAGATTAAGTTAATCCTAATAGTGATATTTTTGTTTTGGGTTATATGTCAAGTTTTCAGCGGAGTTAAAAATAATCTGCTTACCAGCTAGTCTTCTAAGAGACCGTCTTTTGGAGAGACGTCTCTCGGGCTCAATTCATTAAAGCTTATTGCTTATATTTACTTTACATTTTTTCTAATGGGCCAACCCCATAGAGGTAGTCTCTCAAAAAGACCGTCTCTCACAAGAATTTGTGTTTACTTATTATAATTTTTTAACGCTGAACTAATAAAAAGTCAATAAAAATGTCAATTTACCAAATGTATTTTTGAAGAGATTTTAAAAGTCTATCAAACACAACTAACTCGAGGAACAAAAACATCATAACAATCTTGGGATTTAAAGGAGTTATTAGAATAGACTTACGCGAGTTAAACCTTTCTGAGGACCTGACTAGGGATAGGAGTAGTTGGAGGCGTCATATTCAAGTTTTAGACTTCGACTTTTCTTCTTAGAGTCGTTAGTGGCGTCTGTGCCTTCTTGTTTGCCCTTGTTTCTTGTGTGTTTTGTTTATTATTTTTGTTTTTAAGTTTTACTTTTGTTTACATGCGTATTGGATCTTTTATATGTTGTTTTTCTACCCCACGTGGCAGGTACGTATCTCTATTATCTTGGAGCCGGGGGACTCCTTTTGGCCGTGCTCTCCTTTACGGGTATGAGTTGCCGCCGTCCTTCCCTCCCTAGATCCTGCCCATAGTTTCTATGAGCGGGATATACTGGGTAGGATGATGATGATGATTAAAAATGTCTTTTTAAGAGAACAAAAAAAAGGAGGTAATAAATTAGGAAGGATTACTTAATTTTGTTTCACAAGTTCTCATATAAGACGTTCTTATCACAAATTATTACCACAAGATGGTCTTAACTTGGCATAAATAGTTACAAAAATATTTAAAAATGTTTACATTCATACTTAGAATACACATTTTATTTTACAGCTGGTCTTGGGCGAGACCGTTTCAAATTGAGACAAGAGTAGGCCGGCCCAATTCGCGCTCCTTACATGCTTTCTCTCTTCTTTTTCATTTTCTGGGTATTTTTCAATTTTATTCTTAAAGGTATCAATTTTGACCTTAAAGATATCAATTTCAATTTAGGTAGAAATTGATCAGTTTCACGCCACAATTGATCAGTTATAGGTTCAAATCGAAATTTACTTTAATTAATATGTTTAGGTACTACTTTACGTTGAAATTGATATCTTTAAAGTCAAAATTGATACCTTTAAGGTCCAAATTGAAAAATGCCCAGAAAATGAAAAAAACTTTGGAGGGAAATAGGCTCGCGCGTCTAGAACACGCGCCTGCAATGGGCCGGCCCAATTGTGGTCTTAAAATAGGACGGTCTTACGGAAGTTTTTGTGTTTATTTTATCACAAAAATTTGTATGAGACCGCCTCACTTGTGAGACGCATCTTATTGGGCCGACCCAATTGTACTTTTTTTTTTTTTTTACCAATTTCACAAATTAAAATGTCAATTTCAAGAGTTAAAAGACCAATTTCAAGAATTTGAAATTAGCATTTTAAGACATGCAATTTGACAATTTTAAGATTTAAAAGGTCCATTTTAATACTTAAAAAAACCAATTTTAACACTAAAAAGATCAATTGCAGGACATTAAATTCTTATTTCAGCTTTATAATATGATTTCTCAAACATTAAAGTTGATATTAAAAATATTGAAATTGACCTTTTAAGTCTTAAAATAGGATTTTTAAGTTTGAAATTGTCCTTTTAAGTCTTGAAATTAGTATGTCAGAATATTTTTTAAAAAATTATTGGGTCTGCGCTAGTTGCACGGCTAAGGCCGTCTCACAGAAGAGTTACTGTTATTTTATTTTAAAATTTAACATATTATATTGAATATTAAAATTAATACTTTAAATATCAAAACACTCACTTTAAATATTTAAAAGTGTGACTTAAACATCTCGTATTAAATTAAGGGAAAAAATTTAACATAAAAATACTCATTCTCTTTTGTCCCCTTCCTTCCTATACAACAAGGGAGACTTACTTTCTTCTCCCCTTCATTTTTTTCTCTTTAAAATTAAGTATTATTTAAGCATACCCATAATCTTTTTAGAAATTCAATTGAACTCTAAATAAATGTGCATTGACGACCTATATGAATTACTAATTAAATAGTTTTCATAACTTTCCTATACATAGCAATATATATTAGTATTTAATATCATGAATACCCAACATTTAATTTCTTTTTGCTTGCAATCTATCTTTATAGCACACATTTTGGGCATGTAAATGGAAATATTTGTTAAACAATCATAATCACTAATTAAATAAACAATTTTAATTATCTTGATTTAATTTATTTTGATCAATTAATATATCCATTTAGAACTTTTTCTCAAAATGTGCGTCCAATTGGTAAATTGTATTAACAATAAATCAATAATATTTCAAAAATAATTTAAATTCAACGTATGAACACTTAATTGTAGATGGTAAGAAAATCCATAAATTTACAATGACTCAATTTAATACTATGATATTTCAACGTATTTCCAAATTAACTCAATTTCAAAGAAATAACAATAATTCGGCAATGTACAAAAAATGGAAAAAAAGATGCAAAAAAGATTTGGTGGGAATCCAAAAAAGAGTAGATGCAAAATTGTATGAGTGGTTGTTGTACATTCCTTTTCTTTCTATTGTTCTTCTTTTATTTGTTTGTGTAAGAAATTAAATTGAAAGGAAAACAAAAAAAAAAGTTGGAGAATGGAGCATAAAGAGAAAAAGGAGTAATTGGTTGCCACATTAGTGGGGTAACAAATTAAATCTTTCTTTTTGAAATTGTTATGCCATTGAGATTTATTTAATTAACCTCAAATTTATTACCATTCTTAAGGATATGTTACTTGCTCACCATGCATAATCACGAGGTTGATATTATTGAAACGTCTAAAAGCAAAAGTTTATGTCCCCCTTTTTATTTTGCTATTAGGTTAATATTGGAATTATAATAGTTTTTTTTTGAAATATATGCATTTACCTCTCATTTAAATTACTCGTTATGCTTGCATAATAATTATTATTTTTATCATTAACTATAGTTTTTTTTTCATAATATGACTATATAGTATTACCCTTTTAAGGGGGTTTATACAGGTATGCCTATTCGTCTTCTTTTCCCTCACATGCCCTTTTTGAGTGTGATACTAGGTTGGTGACTATGACTTTGACTATGAATATTGTTTTATTTCACATACAATATCATATATACGTATAAGCTAGGAAAAACATATAGTCAAACGAAATCTTATTTGATTTGTCTTAATGCATATATTCACAACGCACATCAACTTTTTATAATTGTCAATTATGTGCAACTGAAAATATAAAAGAGTTAAAGATAATGAGTTAGAATATTGTAAAAACAAAAATATAAAAATTAATTGAATATTGTTAGTCTAAAAGTGGAAGCAAATTAGATGATAATATCCAAAGCTAAGTGTGTGGGGGAAAAGGAACCACCATGATAAGTTAGGATTTTCCCAATTGGCAACTAGCCACTAAAATTTGAGGCTTTAGGCTTTAACATCATCACCATTCACCATTCACCATCATACAAAATCAAGTGGTAAGTGTTATTAGTTATGGGACATATTCACTTAAGTGCGAATTGTACCCTTTATTCATTGTGTTTATCTTTCAGCCAACATTTTAGTATGAGTGTAGTTTCATCTTTAGGGGCTTATATTATATACCATCTTATTCATTAGGTAACTAATTATGTATATAAACCTTGTATCATCTTTTGGATATGATCTTGTCCTATAGTCTTATTTTTTTAAATTAAATTGATAGTCATAATCATAGACTCATAATCCTGTATAAGTCAGGGTCCGGAGGAGAAGGGTAGCATACATATCATACCTGTGGTCGTGCCCTATCCCCAAAAGAAGAGGTTTCTGCAAAGAGAAGGGTGAGTGATTCACAACGTGCCTATAAAGACACATGTCACTTACAATGCACCTTAAAATTGTAAGCCATAATAACAAAAGCAAAACTAATAAAAATATCTATTATAAATATGTGGTTACGGTTTATGGTTTTATATATGGTAATATACTAGAAAATTAAGTTTGCAAACCATTAATTGAGATACTAGTATAAAAGTTATGAATGATAGAATACTACTTTGTTAAGATCCTATATGAGTTATGACAATATTGATTTCTTGTCTAATGGAGAGGCTAATTCTTCTATTTTGAGTTTTGACCACCCTTAAAAACATTGTGCCTTGTAATGGTTCATTATATGATGTATTATGATAATTTTGTATTAGATTTTTAAGTATCTATTAATAATTTGCTAATTTTTGGATACGTCACCGTTAGAGTTAATAGAAGTATTTATTCAGGTCTTTAGTCCATGTTGTTTTTTACATTACTATAAGGGAATGTCGACTCATCAAATTAAATTTATTTTAACTACCTCTAATTAGTATATATAATATCTTAACCACCAGCTTAAATTTGTAGTTGAGTTGATTCCTTTAATGAAGTGTTGGGTGTATGGGCAGCAAATAATGCATGTAGGACTATAGCACGGACTGTACTAATAATATCTGTAGGACGGAAGTAGCTAGGGTAGGGCATCAACTAAAGAAGCCAAGAATTCAACTACTGTCCTTAAATACCTCTTCTTATCACCAATCCTTATAACATACTTCTAGGACCACCCAACTTCATACTTCTACTTTGGCTCATTCTTTTTATTCGTCTATATATATATTCCCTCCGAATCAGTTTAGATGTCCATTTGGGATTTTACGGATTTTAAAGGTTGAGTGAGGTCTATTAAAAAGGTGGTAGTTGGGTATTTTAATTGATTAAATTAATTGTAAAGGTGGTAGTTGAGTATTGGAAATTGGAAAAGTGAGGGTATTTAAGTTAAAAAAGGATAGATAAAAAAGGAAATTGGACAATTGGTATGGTTTTGCCAAATAAGGAAATGAGACATCTAAACTGATTCGGA
Organism: Amaranthus hypochondriacus; assembly: GCA_000753965.2. Classification (NCBI taxonomy): domain Eukaryota; kingdom Viridiplantae; phylum Streptophyta; class Magnoliopsida; order Caryophyllales; family Amaranthaceae; genus Amaranthus; species Amaranthus hypochondriacus. The sequence goes on from CM025918.1 coordinate 4,787,254, forward strand.
GGGAGTATTTTTTTATTTTTTTTTATTTTTTGTTCAAAATTTCACAACATCTAGAAAGTGCTTTTTATTATAGGTTGGTTTTTGATCCACTCCTTTGATTTCCGCATTCTATTTTCTTTCAAAGTCTATTTTCTTTCAAAGTCATTTATTTTATAGATAAAGGTAAAGGTAAAAGAACTTATCGGTATCCCGCACAAGGCAGAGTTCGAATGAGGGGTTTTTTCTTTTCTTGAAAGATGCGGACAAATCATACCCCAATGAGGGAATAAGGAGAGATGCGCGCAGTCAAAAGTTTATCGCTTCTCAAAGTTTCCTAGTTTTTCAATATTCTAATTTTTTTAAGTTTTCATTTGATTAACCACTACAACAAATTTAGCTTTTTGCGACATTGGATTTAGTAGCATTAAAAAAATGCCACTGATTCATATTTTTAGTATAATAATTATTGGTTTTTATTTAAATTTTCACCATAAAGTGATTTAGCGACACTTAATTTGATTTTTAGTGGCATATGTAATTGTCACTATAGTCTATAGTGACATTTGTGAGAAATGTCACTAGATTCTATGTCGCTAAAAGCTTTAGTATGATTTTTTACTATGCTGCTAAAGGGTCTAATAAATGTCATTAAATCCTCTATATACACTATAAGAAATTTGAAATAGTCGCTAAATATATCCCACAAAAAGCAAATTATGTTGTAGTGAACCTGCATTCACCCTTTCCAATTGGGTTAATATACTAATTTAGTTGAAGTATATATATATTTTTGGAGTAAGAGTCCAAAAGTGAATAAAAATGAAATCAAAAGTCTAAAAATAGTTAAGTTTTGGCGTCTTAAGGATAATGTAGGTAATGAAGTTGTGTAGTACGACGCATATTTCACATATATAAAACTTCAATTTATGAGTTACTTCTCATCATTATAGATATTGGCATCTATATTTTATGTAAGAGTTTTTTAATGAAAAATGTAACAATTTTGTTAAAATAGATATATAAATTCCTTTTTAAATAATTTTCAAGAAATAGTTGTTTCAAGACACGATAAGATGAGCAATCTAAAATCAAATAAGATTACAAAGATCAAAGGTGATAATAGAGAATGAATAGAAAAGAAAATGCAAATAATGTATTCATTGCTTGAAAAAGAGATCATACGAATATGATCGGAGAAAAATGTGTGAAATAATGTTAATCATTCCCGTTTATTTATTTACCACGTAATCTCTTGAAAAATCGTCTTTTGTAAAGACGACTCTCAAAAGTCCAGCCCAAATCTATATTTACAGTTGTAACAATATGTATTTAGAATTGAACTGGGTTTTCGAAAGTCGTCTTTACAAAAGACGATCTCAAGTAAGAATTTTTAATGTATTCATATCTTGAAAAAGAAAAATAAAGATAATGAATTGATATTCAAGTCAACGTGCATATGAATACCTATGGTCAATTTCAATGAATTCACAATCTTGACGCTTTCCTCTTGAACTTTGAATATGTTAAATTAATCAAGGAGGCAATCAACAGAATTTTGAAAATAGCTTATTGACTTTTTCTTTGTTTTTTTAAAATTATTTTTATTAAAAAATATTGGATAATAGGGCAATCTATTATATAAATACAAGAAAATAATACGTGATGATGAATAAATCAAACAAGTTTCAAAACTCATTGATCTACAGAATCAAACAAATCAAACATGATTCATAAATATTTTTTCTCTATAAATAAAATTTTAGAAATATAAAACAATCACTATAAGCATTATATGCCACCACACACGAGTTATTTAATGACTGAAAAAATGTAAAAAGGGAAAAGTTATACTATGTTTATTTGCTTATACAAATACATGTAATAATTTATATTCATATTTATGAACTTCAACTACAAAAACATACTTACTTCGTTCTGAAATACTCGCTACATTTGCCTTATGAGTACTATTTATTGTTCGAACTTATTTTATATATAACGACTAATGTGTAAAAAGAAATATAGTCAAGTGAGATCTTGTTTGAATCGTCTAATTGCATACTTTCATAATATTAAATTTCTATAATTTTTAACTAAGTGTAATTTAAGATATTAATAATTAAAATTATACATTGAATTGCGTAAAAAAGTGAAATGTAATAAGTATTACTGTACTAACAAGGAAGTAGTTCTTAATTGTTTTTGTCGGTAAAGCAATATGATCATAATATAAGTGATTAGACATATATTTTGATACCAAACTTCATAAATTATTGTGGTTCTCTTGACTTATAGAACGATCGATTATTAGTGAATTGTAAGGGGTTAGTGTAGAAAATAACTATAATTGAAAATAAAATTTTTTAATTAATAACTGTGATTTGTAAATCACCATAAAAAGACAATAATAATAATAATAAAATAAATAAAATTAAAAAGTTAAATTAAAATAACAAAATTCTAACCAGATCAAATCCTACCACGTAAGCGTTATTCTTTTCTATTGGAAATACCAATACATATTACCAAGGCACAAAATAGCACTAGAGCCGTGAGGTTTTAGCGTTGTTAGCAATTTTCATGCGTGTTAAGCTAGGGCAAATCATTGAGACTAGTATGAAACGGGCCGAATATATACTTATCTTGATATGTAAATTCAGTCAACTCTTTCAGTTATATGTTAGACAATACAATATTAGTAGTAGTCCATCAAATTAATATATTAATCAGTTTTTTAATTTATCGATATGAAATCATATGTGAGTTATTTTCCAACACTCCCCTCAAATGTAAAACCTATTTTTATTTATTCGGCGGAAACCTCCATTCTTTTTGAACTTGCAAATTATTTTCTATGAAAGACCAATTTTTTTGTATTGATATCATGATAAATTTTTTATTGGTCTTGTTCACGAGATCCACACAAGAGGAAAATTGAATACACACAAATCCAATTAGGTTCCATTCTAAAATCAATTGATATTAAGTGAAGTAGTACATCAAGTATATATATTAGTTAACATCTCTTTAATTTTTCAATGTGAATCACATATAAATTATTTTGTAATAGTTTGATGGAGATAACTACTACTCTACTAGTACATTTTGATTTGTAATAATTTATCAAAGAATAAAAGAACTAAAATATTATAGTAAAGTCAAATTTATTGGCTCGTAATTAGTTAATTCACCGCTTTATATGTATATATAATAATTTATACATGATGAACAAAACCGTTTAGTTTATCTTTGAGTCCGAAGTGAAAGATAAAAGAGATTCAAAAAACTTAAGACCTAATCCCTCCTTTTCTTAAAGAAGTTCTCATTTGTCATTTTTGGATGTTTTATTTGTTGTTTCTAAAGAGAATATTTCCATTTATGTCATAAGTTTTGGACAAAAATAACCTTATTTATACTTTAATATTTTTATAATGTTTATGTACCCCACATATTCTCCACTAACTTCAAATTAATATTTTCATATTTTTTATGGTTCCCACATGTTTCCCACTAATTTTATAAAACAATTTTTTTTATTAGTTGTGGTCCCTATATTTTTTTCCACTAACTTTCTTATAATATTTTTTTAATGCTTATGGTCCCTACTTTTCTCCAATTAAATAATATATCTACTATCTAAAATATTCCGTTTTTCTTAATTCTCGTGAATATTTCTTTTGGGAACTTTATTAAGGAACATAAGGAGTAATAAATAATAGGAGTATAACACTTTTTGTGTTTTGTTGTTCATATTTTAACTGTTTTATAGAAAAACAATAATAACACATATTACTTAACAAAAAATGTAAATTATATTTATATTTCATTTAAGTTATTATAAACCTTTTAAATGTAGATGAATTTATATTTAATTAGCAGAAAATAGTAACACAATATTAATTAGCAGAAAATGCAAATTATATTTATATTTAATTTATGGTAATATCAACTTTTAGATGTAGCACAATATTAATTAGCAGAAAATACAAATTATATTTATATTTAATTTATGGTAATATCAAGTTTTAGATGTAGATAAATTTATAGTCCGCTTTTACCCCTACCCATAGTCCCATACTAATCGAGGACCATGATGACAATTGGGTTGTTAGATCGACGCACAAATAGATTGCAAACTTTGGACACTAATGGCTTAGATACTCATATGCACCAAGTTTATCCCTTGTTTTATCCTATCCGTTAGAGCTTTTTTAAGCGACTGTGTTTTGTAAAGATGACTTTTAAAAATTCAGTCCAAATCTATATTTAGAGTTGTAATAATATATATTTAGAATTGGACTGGACTTTTGAGAGCCATCTTTATAAATGACGGTCTTAAGTAAGAATTTGTGTAAATCTAATACTTGGGAGTTGGGACTTGTGAAGTAGTTGTTCTAAACCAGACTGCTTTGGACCATTCATCCGCTGTGCTAACTTGATAATATTAAATTTTATAGCATATAGCATGCTATATATATAAATATCAAAAGCATAAATGAAGCAAAAGTATTGCTTATTGGGTTAGGGACTAATTGCAAGTCATGCAGGATACAAGTTAAAATTTTATAATATTCTTTTTTAAAAAAAGTTAAAATCTTATAAAATACGTTATTATGAGTCAAAGCAGTTTAAATAATTTTTAATTCACATTAAAATCATCAATACTTTAGAATAATCGTCAAAACTCACTCTTACTAGTCACCACGGGCCGCAACCCTCTAGCCAACCCCTTGCATCCTACTAAAAGAACAACATACTTTTATTGATTTTCAAGTTTATCAAATTTAGTAAGTGAAATGAAATCGAAAAACACTTACTTCTTAAGTATCTCCAAACATAAAAAATATTTTATCAAATCCATCCATAAGGATTAGATCTTTGAACACTAAAAATATGTAAACATATCATCGATCACATAAAATCTAAGTCACTTTAGAAATCTATCCACTCTTTAATTGTACCAAAATTTTAGCTATATTTATATTTTTTGCGTTTCAATGCACATTTTTAATCTTTAATATCTCTAATTATGCAATCTAAAAATTTTAAAATTAATATTAACAAAGTACATATTATGACGAATCAAACAAGATTCTACATAATTATAATTTGTTTTTAATTTAAAAATAAAATATAAATTCAAGTAAATTGATAACAAAATCACCCATATAGCTAAAATTTAGGGGGAAAAAGTGTAAATAAGAAAATGTCAAAAAATTGAAAATTACCAAATTGAATAAGGTCACTCCCAATACTAGCTCTAACCACTAGGGTACCTATTTTTTCCAAATATACCTAATATCTTTACTTAAGTTCAAATTCATTTTACTTACTACTTTTTCATCATCCACTAGCAAAATTGTAGTTGGCTCCCACCCATGGACAACCCAAGTGCCCACTTACTCCTCCATGTTTCATTCTCCACTTCTCTTCCCCTTTTTCCTACAATATAACACACTTAACCATTCACATACCTTACCTTACCAATCTTTGGTCAATTCAATCTCCCCAAATAACTCATATCATGACACATTCTTTTTTGACCATCACCACTTAAAAGCAAAAGCAAAAAGCCTTCTATTGTGCCATTATCATTCACTACTACTCTACTACTATTACTTCTACTCTCTTCCTATTTGCTACAAGTACGTATTGTGAGATCATCATCATTTACGATCTAATATCCTGCTCGAAAATACAGTCTGAGTGAGGAAAAATGACGGATAATTTATACCCGTATCCCCTCAAAAACAAAGTCTGAATGAGGCTATTGTGAGAATACCAAAAAAGGAAAAACATTACATTTTAGAGAATATTGATTATCGAGAGAAATGTGTTGATAAGATGAAAAAATATATATATAATTTTAGATTTTTAATTACTAGGTGGGCTTAAGAAAGAAGGGAGCTAAGAGGGCTAGGTGATAATCAAACCTCTGATCTTTCTTAAAAAAATGATGATTGCTTCAATAGAAATAAACCCAATTCACGAGATGAAAAAATTAATTAAACGCGTGGATAAAAATTTTAAAAATGTAGCAAATCCATGAAAAGAGTTGGTACTATATTTCATTGGATACCTTTGTTTCTTTTGCTTAATTACTTTACCTTCATTATTATTCACTTTCATAACTGGATGTCACCCAATTTTGCTGCTTATACTTATTGTTTGATCACAAAACTCATACTCCCTCCAACTCAGGCACATTTGATACATTTACCATTTTTAGATTAATTCCAATAACTTCATTATATCTTCATACATCAAAGTGGGCCTTATTTCATATGACAACCTCACAATTTTTGTGATCCACAACAACTAATTAAAAAGTAAAAATACTTCTTGAATTTTTTTTTTTTTTTTTTGGAAATTCTTGAATTTTTTTTTACTATCATCATTTCATCTTATTATGGGATCTTACTTTGTTTTTTTTTTTTCAACTTATATATAAGTAAATGTATAAAGATTAAACGTATCGATAATATATCATTTTACAAAGAACAAGGTGTCCATTCGAAGGTTCGGTATAATATCTCAGATTGAGTTAATTTTGGTTCTTAATTAACATATATAAAACACTAATTTTGATTTCTCATATACAAATTACGTCATATCTGATTGAATCATATTCAATTTAGATTAATCGAAAACCCTGGAGTTCTTACATAGAGGTCCCACCCATGACAAAAAACTTCATTTCCTTTGTTATTGATAAATGCAAGTTTCTATAACATTTGGAATTTCCAACTTCATTTAACAATCAAGCTAAACAAAGAATTGTAAGGAGAACTATAACTTCTCTTTCCCTCTAAGTTAAATTGCAGGCTTAAGCAAAATTCCTGTTTGGTAATTCATCCCAATCCACTTACCTAATACTGCTGCTACTACTATTTTTCTTTCTATTTCTCCTATTGCTAAACATTAACTACAACGTGACATCCCCCAACTAATTCTTTTATACCCTAATTTTTAGAAACATTTTTTTACAAATGAATCCTTTATAAATTATCACTTTTAAGTTTATAGTTTTGTCGAATATAGCCTTAAAATTTTACTTCTTCAAATTAAAATTTTCAACTCATTAAAAGTTAGGAGTCGGTCAAAGGGTATATTGGGAAAAATTAACCGGAATTTAGTTACTTGACTTTGTTGATATTCACTTTTTTTGTTTTTTTGAATTTGTATTGATATTCACTTTGTTAAGTTGAAAGTTGTAATTTGTAAAACTTAAAATCGCAAAAATTATAAACTCAAAGACTTTTATTTGTAAAAGATTTTATATAAAATGATAAGCCAGAGACAAAATACTTCTTTGACTAAAAAAATTGCTATTGGTATGAAGCAAGTGATTGTTTAAAGGCAGGAGGAAAAATGAGTATTTTATGGGGGGTGCAAAGAGAAAAATGTAAAACTTGGTTTTTTCTGAGTTATAATTGGAGTGAAACCTAATCAAATCAAATGATAAAATTGTGGCAAATTAATCGATAGAATAGAAAGAAAATGGTAACCAATACTATGTCAATGTCACAAAGTGAGTAATTGTTAATTCATAATTTGTAATTAAGCAGTGATTTTAACTAATTAAAAATACATTAGATCCGCTGAAGGGTACAAATCCCTCTCTCTATACAAAGAAATATTTTTAAAAAATCCCGGATATTTTCTGATTGTTTAATTTCCTATCACCATTTTCCTCCCACTCCCATTTTCTTAAAAGAAATATAAAAGTTTTTTTTTTCTTTTAATTTTCCAGAAAGCGGAATTTCCACTTTTAGCCTCGAACTACCCACCCGATCCAGATGAACCCCAAGGCCCAACTAATGAGCACCATTGCCGTCAGTCAATGGACCAATTGGCCGTTATCTATCACCATCAATTTCCATGGCGTTTATTTCAACTCCGTCACCGGGGTTGATGTTATCATTTTCTTCATCAACTTGAATCCATCTGGCCATGGGAGCACAGTCTACTTTATGCCTCAACTTCCAATCCAGCGCCTGACAAGCACGTGAGCAGTAGTTAACGGCTCCGCATACAGAACACCGTCTAAACTCATGATTACGCGTCTCCGGTCTACCACAACCCGAATGAGAACAAAGCCTTAGACCTAGTTCTGTTTTTATATCTCCGGCCCGAGAACTAAACCACTCGGTTAAAAACCGGTTCGCCGGGTGAGCTTCTGGAGCCGGAACGTTACATCCAAAATCACTCAACAACGGACAACCAATTGCTGTGGTGGTGGTGGTGGACGCCACAAGGCGGTTTCCGTTTGATGCATGGGTAAGCCAACAGGGAGAAGGCGAAGAACACGTGAGAGCAGCGGCGAGCTCACGTGCGTTTGCTTGAACAAGGAAACGACGACCTTCGGCGACGTTTTGACGGACACCGTAACCGTCTTGTAGACAGTGACCGAGTTCACGGAGTGCGTCCACGTGGCCTAAGAAGGCGGCACGTGCACATAACGCGACCCCGGCACGTAAGTCTTTGTCGCTCTTTGCTCCCCCACTGCCGTTAAATTGAATAACTGCTAATGAGTATAAGGCTTGCGCGTGTGAGTTAATCGCTGCTTTCGCCATTAATGACGCTCCGCTTCCTCGGTTTTGTAAACAATAGAAGCGAATCTGCAAAATTCGTAGCTAACTAAGCACAATTTATGTCCGATTGAAACAAATTAATTTTATCTATAAATTCGGGAAATCAAAGAACATTGGAATGGATTTTTTCTCTGATTTGTTATTAATTAATTGACGGAAATAAAGATAATTACCATGCCAAGAGTGTAACAGGCATCGACATTTCCGGCATCGGAGCAAATTTTGAGAAAACGATGAGCAGATTCAGACCAATTTTTTGCTTTAATAGCGAATGTTTTTGGCGAAGCTTTAGACAACACCAATGAATCAAGGCCTAAACTGTTGAATCTCTTACAACTGTTATACAATCAATCAATCAATTAGTCCTCAGATCGAAAAATTTACATATAGAAAAGAGAGGGAGAGAGTGGAATGAATACATACGTTATGAGAACGTTGATGAAATCAGAAGGACAAGAGGGCAGAAGAACTAAGTTTGCACAAAATAGAGACGACAAGTTCGTCCGGTAAAGAGTCGAAAAGGTCAGAACCTCCGGCTATCTCCGGCGACACTTTCGCTCTTTTCCGGCAACGATTGCTACAACTATCATATCTAAATGTATCATTTTCGATTCCCGGCGAAATAAAAGGCGATCTCTTTTTATCAACATCGCCATTAACAACACGAACACCACAACCATTATTTTTCTTCAACATCTTCATCTTCTGAACACTATTATCATCATGAATAGAAAGAGTGATTGTGGTGGAAGAAGCATGAAGTTTGGGATAACAAAGTCCTCTTCTAGTTCTCATATTTATGAGTTTTTATTATTTTCTCTCACTAAAACTTTCCCTCTCTAGTAAACAGAGAAATGGGTATCTCAATCTCTAACAGAGAGACGACGAAGAAGAAAAAAGGGAGTGTTAGAGCGTTTTATAGGGAAGATTTGGTTTGAGGTTAAGGGGTATAATTAAATCAGATTTTTGAGTATTACTACGGTTATAGACTACAGGCTTCTGTAAGGGGAGAGGAGTACGTTTTTTTAAGGGGTGAAATTTAAGACGGTCAAGGGTTGACTGTTTCCGTTTTTTTATTTTATTTTATACTATTATTATATATTTTTTTACAGTGTGAGATGATTACATTTATAGTCCGTTTGGTTTGTAATAATAGAAATGGAAAACTAGAGTAATTTTAGTTGAAAAATATCCTAGTTACCTTGATGGCCATGCTCGTCTAAATCCAATCATCTCATTCTCTTCATAAAATTCATTCCAATGCATTACTATTGGGAGAGGTGATATTAGATGGTAATAAAAAATTATATGCAAAAAAAATTTTTGTGATCAAAGTTTCATTACCATGGGAATGATATGGAACTTTTGATGAAATTTTACACTAAAAATCATTCTCATTACCACCATTTAGTATCACTAACCAAAACGGACCGTTAGGGATTAGTCTAGAAATATTCATAAAAATTATTTTATTAAATTTGATGAAGTATACTGAAAAACATTAACATTAGAAAAATATTAAATGAAAATTAGCGAAAAACATGGGGCCAAAACTAAAAGAGAATATTATTATTGGGGACTACAAGTTAGTGTCAAACTTAACAGTTAATTAACGTTTTTCGTTAAATGGGTGGAGTTATTTGCAGAGAAATATATCACATTTGGTAGTTTTTTGCAAAAAAAAAAAATACATAAGGGAGTTTTTTGCAAATAAATCTATACATTAGTTAATTTCCAAGGGCGGAGCAAACAATTCTGAGGCCCTGTTTATTATTTATAGATTTTTAAAATTGAGGCCCTTTATAATTAAAAAAAATTAACAAAACAAAAATTCAATATAATTTATATTTTTAAATTAAGTTGTTAAAAATTAAACTTCCTTTTCTATTGTTAAAATAAAAGAGAAAAAAATAGTAATAAATTGATGACCAATAATAAAAAGAGTAAAAGTTTAAAATGTTGAAAAATTAAAAATAAATTGTTAATTATTTTTATAAATTAACTAAGTGATAAACTGATAATTGATATTTGATGAAGGTGTAAACATTAAATAAGGTAAGAAAAAATATTTGAAAGGTTAAGAATTGTTTTGGAAAGAGATAAAAAAAGAGAGAACAATGTAATTAATAGGTTTTGAACATATGACCATTGATACATCAAGTAAAACTCTTATCAACTACTCTACCCTAATAATATGCTATTCTACAATAATTTTTTAATATGAGGCCCTTTAGGTTCGGGGGCCCTGTGCGGTTGGGCACCTCGCACGGCCCCAGAACCGCCCCTGTTAATTTCTTATAATTTTTCATAAATATAATTGATTACCTTAAGGTCTTAGTTCATCACTTTATCGTTAAAATAGAAAATCTTTAAAGGTCATAATTGACCATTTAAGGTTATAAATTTGTAAGAAAAAAGTGATCACTTTAATGTTAAAATTTTTGGTACCTTCTATTTTGGGTTTTGTGAACTATATGTAAACATTGTTGATCAATTTGGTTCAATATCAAATATGAACACTTTTAGATCAAAAAATGATCACTTAAATGTCAAAATTGTTACTCTATTGAATTATATGTAAACATTTTTTACAGCAATAAATTGAATTTGACACCTTCTATAGAATGAGAATACTTATAATGGTTTGAATTGAAATTTTAATGTAAGATTAAATAGTAAAAGTAAATCACTAATTAAAATTGCGATCTTTATCAAATAACAAACTAGTACTTCACTTAACGATTTTCAAGCCAACATTTGATCCTCAATTACTATTTCAAATAGCGGTTTAGAAAGTGAGTCGTTAACAAAAATAGCAGTTTATGTTTTAACATATATTACTACTTCTATTAATGGCATATTTGCAATAAAAAATAAAAAAAAATTTGGTTGATTTTACGTTGATATATTTTTTCGCGAACGTTATTAACACATATATTTATTAAGCACTGTTCTTTGGAAAATAATATTTATATGGAAAATTTATATATAATATATTCAATTATTGCTCATTAACTCTAAATATCCCTAATTATTATTTAATTAACCCTGTATATCTCTTCAAGTATATATTAGAATACTAGAATACTTTAAGTATACAACCGATTGCAAATAATGTGCATATTGTTCAAGGCTAGCCATCCCAATTTATAAAAAAGTCTACCAAACAAATTAAATTAAAGAGGAATAATGACAACAAAAATTAGCTCACCCTAACAAATTTAGAGGGATACAAAAGTTGGAAATGTATCAACTATCAAGCTTCTTTATATTCGGTCCCCATCGAATATCTTATATGTATGTGGTATATATATAAGTCTGTCTTGATTTTTTTTATGTTATTTTGTAATTTATGTGAGTTTAGAAGAAATGATGAATAAAAGATTTTGCTAACGAATGCACCGGGCATTGGTTAATAACAATAAAATTATATTTAATATAATTAGTAAGAATAAGAATATATTTTAAATTTTTGGGTTTTTGACTTATTAATTAGTAAAAATACTTAACAAAAATACAAATTACCAGGAATAATACAATCTTTTGCTTATTTCTCTACAATAATATATACCAATTTTTGTTTAACCATGAATATTACCAACTTATGGGGGTATTTTCCTACAATATACCTAATATGTTAAAAATCAAACTATATTATATGACAAAAAAATTTAGTAAATTAGTTAATAAACTAAAGTTGGTATTATTGTAGGAAAAAACCCCCCAAAGTTGGTATAATTCATGGTTAATCAAAAGTTCGTATTATTGTAGGGAAATTAACAAAAGATTGTATTATTCACGGTAATTTTTCCTATTTATTAAACGACTTATAAATTAGTAGAAAAAAGTGAGATAGAGCCAACTAAAAAAGCTGATTTTTAACTCAAATTGAAAAAATGCTATTTTTAGTTTTTTGCATTGATTTTTAACTTCTTGATTCACTTTTCTTAAAAATTAATTATTATCCAACAACTATCAAACATTCCATTAACATCTTTTTTTAACAATTGACTTAACAGCTAATAAACAATTTGATATTATGCAATGGACAATCAACAAGCCGACGGATCGAAACAATCAACAACAAACAATCTACAGTGCCTCTCCCGAGAAACCGTCTCTATAAGTGACGACTCTTCAGGCCCAGGCGGCCAGGCCCAATAATTAAAAAAAAATCTAAAAACTGACGCGCGCGGTTGAGCCTATTTGGAGTTGGTGTTGTAACCTCGTGATGTTGGTGTTATAACCTATTTAAGTTGGTTTTATAACCTATAAAAATTGATATTTGGAGTTGGTGTTTATAACCTAATAAAGTTAGTATTATAACCTATTTGACTTTATTAGGTTATAATATCAACTCTAACAGGTTAGAATGCCAACTTCAATTGTTGATCATAACATCAACTTTAAAGAGAATTACACAACGCCCGTTTTACTATTAGTTGTTTTTCTAAGTAATAATAGACTGACTCATTTAAGACGCGTCTCTTATAAAGACAGTCTCAAGTAAGACTTTGTGAACAATCTATTATCTGACATTCCATGAAATTTTTGCATTGATGACTTTTTTTATAGAAATTATTAATTTTATAATATTTATTTATCAAAATAATTATTTGAAACACTTTGGAGTATATTTATCATGAAAGATAACTTTGTAAAACATCAATTGTTTTACGTAATTAGAATTCATTCGAGTGACTGATCAACGACAGTGTTTAATTTACCGATTATTGGTGGTAGGTTTATCATCATGAAGGAGAATTAGTAGCTTTGGAAATAAATAATTCATTTGCCAATTCCAAATTATCTTTGTTAAGTTGCTAACACGTTAAGCCAAACACATCACTTAAATTCAATTACATAAAACTTAAGAAATGTAATAAAATTAATTATATAATTTAGATTAGTTAGAGAATAATTCAGGATGATCAATATTAATATATTGGTTGACCTTCAAATATCATATTTTATCATGGGAATTCAATTTTCCAGAAATAAATTAGAAGTATATTTCATTAATGCATTCATCAACATCATACCCAGTGTATCCTGCCCATAGAAAACTTTAATCAGGGTCTATAAAGGGAAGAATGACAAAAAATTCATACTCATAGAGGAAAGTACTATAGTCCCTCGGCTTCAGAATTATTCAAATATAACAATTTAGTTTAGTTAATAAGATAACGATGTTCCTAACTTATGCAACTAGTACATAGGTATAGATTACAAAATAGGTTATTTTGTTTAAATTCGATTAGAATATTCTCGAGCAATTTATTTACTTACCAATTTTAGATAATATTACAATTTAATTAGATTTCAACAAATTTACCTATTTTGTAAATTAAATAAATGCACCTGATGCATAGGTTAGAAAAAAATATTAAATATAATTGTCACAATGTTCTATTAAGTAAAAGCTTACCTTTTCATCTTTCAATTGCTCTAGATGATTTTGAATTTTGAATTATAAATAATATTATCAGTTGGTGAATACATATGAGTTTTAAGATGCTCTGATAAATAAGTAAAAGCTTACTTTTTTTTTTGCTTTCAATTACTCTCTCTATCTCTTAAATTTTGCCCTAAAGGCAATGAGAGAGAAAATTAAGAATGAGATAAATGTGTAAATGGAATGTAAATGTCAGTTAAATATATAAACACAAACTCTTGTTATAGACCGTCTATAGCATAGACGGGTGTAAATGAGCCAGCCCATAACTCAAAACAAAGAATTTGACAATTTTCCACGCATTAATAGTAGTTACTCATTTTTTATTTTTATTTTTTTTACACTTTCCAAAAATAGAATACTGAATTTGTTTATGGGTTGGGCTGCTGAGAGTGCCGTCTGATATATAAATGATAATTATAATAATGATAGAATTTAGAAAATGGGTCTGGACAACCCAAATAAGGAGGAGAAAAGTTAGCCCACTCATAAAAAGGAAGGTTCACTACTAAAACCAATTGGTAATAGTAGGAGTTACTCCTTGATTATATAAAGTGATGCATACTCTTCTCTTTCTCCGATGTAGGACAACTCACATGTGGGTAACACATGGGCACTTCAACACTCCCCCTCACATGTGAGTGTCCCTAGAATTTTAGTCCACCAGAAGGGTTACAAACATATTGGGAATGAACATCCAATTAAAGGCCTCTTAACCAGTGGTAAGATTAAATGCCCAGTATAAAGGCCCAACAACAGACCGGGCTCTGATACCATGATAGAATTTAGAAAATGGGTCTGGTCAACCCAAAAAAGAGGAGAAGAAGTAGTCCACTCACATGTATTGTAAATAATGATTATAATAAAAATAGAAATTGGGCAAATTTAGTGAAAATTTGGTAAGTAGAAAAGAATAGTACAAGAGCATAATAGATGAACAATGTATTGTAGATGTTGGATTGTACTACATCCATAATATGAATAAGAAATGAAGCAAAAGTGGTGTACCAAAAGTCTAAATAAGCACTAACTAAAGAAAAAGTTACCAATTTAGGCTAATATTTTCAGGTGAGAGGGAAAATAATGTATTTAGTGCACTAAACTTCAAGTCATTTTCAAGCAGCCGCAGAATATGAGAAATTCTTTTTTAAAAAAAACATGAATGCTGATGATCACTTTGCCCACTGATAGGATTTAGAAAATGGGTCTGGGCAACCCAAACAAGGAGAAGAAGAAATATTTCACTTATAAACCCAAAGAAGGTTTACTATTAAAACCAATTGGTAATAGTAGGAGTTACTCCTTGAGCATATAAAGTGATGCATACTCTTTTCTTTTTCCGATGTGGGACAACTCACATGTGGGTAACACATGGACATTCAACACCCACTTCAAAAGCTAGTACAAGTAATCTCTTTGGCTCTTCATTTGAATAAAGGAAAAGGTAAAACAACTTGTTGTTATTTCCCATAAGACGGAGTTTGAGTGGGGGATATTCTTTTTCTTAAAAAATGTGGACAACTTATACCCGTACCTCTAAGAAGAGAGTAAAAAGATATGAACACAGTCAAGAAACCTCTAAATGACACCTACGAAATATAAAATAATAATAATAATAATACTTAATTTACGAGCTTTAACTCTTTGTGTACATCTACGAAATATCTTAAGTCAATTATTAATGTTGACATTTTATTAGATACAACAAATTGATACTGTATTTGAATATATATATTTGTGATAGAGAATACTTTTGTATTTACCTTGAAAAATATCATATTATTGAAAATGAATACGTTTTATCTTTGGAATTTTTGGCAGAAAAAAATGAATTTAGTTACAAGATATGTCATTCAAATTAAATGCTTTAGAGTATGTATATATATATATATATATATATATATATATATATATATATATATATATATATATATATATATATATATATATATATATATATATATATATATTATATATATATATATATATATATATATATATTATATATATATATATATATATATTTTTTTTTTTATTTTTTATTTTTAAGGATAATAATATTCACAATCCTAATGATTGTACATAATAATCAACATATTCTCTTATTATTAATTTTTTTTTAATTTTTCAAGGAAATCTAAAATGAAAATTGAAAAAGAATTTACATTTTATATAATCAACTTTCCAAGAAAGAATAAAAAGTAAAATAATATAATATAATAAGGTATTTTAAATTTTAAAGCAAATACAATATTAAATGACATAAAAAAAAGTCCTTAATACTTTCTTAACAGGACTGTATATATCCTTGTTACCATTTGATCTTGAGTTGGGTGACTGTTTAGCCGTACTCTTCTTTATGGGTATGACTTATGAGTTGCCGCCGTCTTTTCCTCCAGATCTTGACCATAGTCTTTCATGGACTGGATACATTGGTTATGATGATGATGATTTGTTAGTTTTATTTATTTTTTTTTTTTGATTTGATAGTTATTATTATTAAAAAACACAAATTCTTACTTGAGACCGTCTTTTATAAAAAAGGCTCTTAAAAGCTCAGTCAATTCAAAATATATATTGTTACAACTCTAAATATAGATTTGGGATGGACTTTTAAAAATCATCTTTACAAAAGACGATTTCTCAAGTAAGCAATTTGTGGGCAAATATGATGAAATAAAGTAATAAATGAAAGATGCTAAATTTTAGTAATTGAAATATACTTCTATAAGGTCGCGTAAGTTTGTAAAACGCTAACATGGTATCATGTCGCCGTAATTTTACTAATATTTGTCACATCAATAACGACGCTTGTCTTGTGTGTTTGGCTTACTTTGCTCTCTTACTTCATTGAATCTTTTCTAATTAACTATTAGCTGATGAATTAGTGATAATGATTATTAAGCTCTTATTATATTTAGGGTTAAATGATAATTATATCATGAAAATTTACTTAAAATAATCTAATTTATTTGTGATTTTTCTACAATAATTTCACCTATTGATTAATCATGAATAATCTCAACTTTAAGGAGAATTTGCCTAGAGTAAACTTGGGTAATCCAATGACCTGTTATAGTAGGTAATTCACCAAAAAAGTAAATCGAAAATTAATTTAAAATTAAAGAAAAATTTTAAAATTTTACATAAAAAATTCTAAACAATAAAAAAAATTATAAATTTTTTAAACATTTTAAAATATTTTTTTGACATTTTATTTTAATTTCTTTTTTTTAAAAAAATAATACTTGCTATAGCAAGTCATCTGGTCACCGGATTTACTCTAGGAACATATTGGATTATTCTAGGTTTTTTTCCATTATATTATATATACAACATATTAGCTAGTGTACCTTAAAAATACTAATTCGAAATAATAAATACAAATTCTTGTATGAGACAATCTCATCATGAGACGGTTTCATCATAATAAAACATGCCTCATACTTGGATTAAATAACCTAATAATAGAAACTTTAGCTTATTGACTTTTTATTGAGATTGTTCGTCTCACCGTGAGACAGTCTAATACAAGACGTAGTAAATAATTAATTGGATGGCTTTATGTAAATTAGAAATTACCAACATAGTAGAATAGTTTTAGCCAGTTGTCGATTTCCGATTGTGAAATATATGGGTGATGCATGATAATTAAAGAATAATTTTACAATAAAAATGTAGTTGAAACATCATAATATTTGTATTAATATGTTTATATCTCTCTCTTTTTTAGAAATAATTATGTTTGGTTACCGCTAATGGAGGAGATGAATAGTTGAAACACGTAATTTTTGTACTCTAAAATAATTTATTTAGGTTATTTAAATAGAAGGCAAGTTTGAGTACACTTGC
Source organism: Amaranthus hypochondriacus (assembly GCA_000753965.2). Taxonomy (NCBI): domain Eukaryota; kingdom Viridiplantae; phylum Streptophyta; class Magnoliopsida; order Caryophyllales; family Amaranthaceae; genus Amaranthus; species Amaranthus hypochondriacus. The sequence goes on from CM025918.1 coordinate 4,805,134, forward strand.
GTACATTTCGTCATTGTTGGATTTTTTTAAAATTTTTTTTTTGAGATATCGTCATTGTTGGATTGAATAGCGGATATTTTTTTTAAAGAAAACCTGTAGCGTATATTGTATAGCGTTATCTTTTCAAGAGGTGTATATAATGGAAGTCACACATAGGAAAAATAATGTATATTTTAACTGAAATAAAATAAATAAATTTTTTAGTTATTAATTTAATAAAATTGAGTTAGTTCAATAAAAAAGTTTAGTATAGTGACAATAAAATAGATTTTTTAAATAAAATTGATTGTTTTGAAAATAATTACTCAAAAAATGAGTTTTGTTGAATCTAAACCCTCAAGAAATACTAAAAAAAAAATGAAAATTTATAGTTTAATTCAAATTATACAATTTTTGTTTAGTTAAGTTTGATTCAACTCCATTTATTCAATTAATTTCATTTTGGATTAAAAACTTGTATAAAATAAACAAGAGAAAAGTAGTTGATTGAGTGAAAAAGCGTGGAGTTGAAGTCATGGCAAAATCCTAGAACAGGACTGCAGGAGTATGCAGATGGCAAAATATATATATAGGCATGTAAAGATTAAGAAATTTAGAAACAACAGCTACATTTAAATTATGTCTTTTTTGTGTTTATTGCTACTAAAATTAATATAAAAATTACCTAGAATAATCCAAACTATTCATGATTTTCCTACAATAATTCCACCTAATGATTAACTATGAATAATCCCAACTTTGAGGGCAATTTTTCTAGAGTAAACCAGGTAACCTGATGACTTGCAATAACAAATTTTATTTTTTTAAAAAAAAGATAAATTAAAATAAAATGTCGAAAACAATGTTAAAAAACGTTCATAAAAATTTATGATTTTTTTCATTATTTAGAATTTTTTATGTAAATTTTCAAAAATATTTTCTAATTTTAAATTAATATTTAATTTATTTTTTTGGTGAATTACCTACTATAGCAGGTCATCGGGTTACCCAAGTTTACTCTAGGAAAATACCCCTTAAAGTTGGGATTATTCATGGTTAATCAATAAGTGGGATTATTGTAGGAAAATCATGAATAGTTTGGATTATTGTAGGTAATTTTTCCTAAAAAAATATTTTTATTTGTAAATTTAGAATAACCCATGCAAATATTATTTTCTCCGTGCGGTTATATTACATCATAATCACTGAGGTGTTGTCCGAGTAAATAACATATATATCATGGGGCCATAATCATCAACTAAAGTTGTTGGGGCCATAATCATCAACTAAAGTTGTTGGTTGAGTTAATTTCTTGATATGATGTAAGAGTCAACGTGATAAGATGTCACGGTTTTGAATCTCAACCACCCTCTTTCAAAATGGAATATTCAACGCATCTGCGCATCCACACTTCTAGCCAATGAGCTCTCGTGTGAGGGGGCGTGTTAGAGCATATAACATATCCCAAAGCCTCTACAATCAGCTTTAACTTTAATTTGGTTGCGCTTATACGCATTTACACTTCTAACTCAATAGACTCTTATGCGATCATGAGGAGATATTAAAGTATATAACATATTTTAGAGCTTTAGTTTTTGATTGAGTTGATTCGAGGTAATTTATGTTTGGTGAAAGTGGCGAAACAAGAAAAGGCATCAGAAATTGGGATGGGATAATCTATAGATAAACCGACGTGGACGAGAAGTTGTGATGTTAACCGTTCGTGTCTTCCTTCTTTGCTTCCATCTGTCTCAGCAGTTTCCCCTTTCTGCTTCTTTATTTTTTCTGCCTTCTTTTCCTCCTACAAATTCGTTGCACTTTTGTCAACTTCACCTTCCTTTGTTTTATTATTGTTATTTCATTTAATTTGCACTGTATTTCCTCCGTTCTTATTTAGTTGTAATTATATTGTTTTTCGATACAAGTATTAATAAATGTCATTGTCAAGTGTATAATATTTATAATATCCTCATTAATAGTAGGTTAAAGATTGATAATGAATAAAGTGAAAATAAAGCAGGGATGAAATAGAAAATTATTTAGTTATTTTTAGCTAAAAAGGGTAATGTTGCAAGTATTGTGAAATAACCAAAAGAAAAAAGCGTTGCAAATAATTTAGAACGGAAAAAGTATAATTTAAATTTGTAACAACTTTTTAAGTAAGGCGATAATCTAATTAAGGATGAAATGAGTTGGTATTTTTCCTTTATATTTATGGGTGTTTATAATAATTTTTCTTTTTTTGACTTGAAAATTCTATATATACTCTTATCTTTTATAATGAAATTATTGTATCATGCTAATTAAAACAAAACATTTAAGTGTAATGTATCAAATTGATAGAAAATATATTTTTATTAAAAAAAGTAATCAAGTAATGTAGCAAATTAAAAACAATAAAAATTAATTAAGTATTTAAATAAAATAATAATATTTATTGAAAAAAAAGATTAGGAGAAAGAAGAGGAATAGAACGGAAAAATTGTTAACCATAAAAATGTGATATTTGAGTAAAGGACTAAAAGTTAACCATAAAAATGTGATGTTTAGAATGAATATGCCAAAAAAAAAGACATTTAATTAAATAGGATAGAGTTCTAGTTGTATTAAATAATAATAATTAATAGTTATTATATTATAATAAATAATAAATTAGTAAAAATGTAGAAGGTAAGGACAATACCACATAAATCAGCGGATTTAACACAAAGAGAAGTAGGTGTTAAGAATTAAGATACATGTGAACTCAATAATGATGGTAAATGGTTACTCTCTACTTTCTTAAGTCGTCGTTATATCATTATTATCTTATCCAGTGTATCCCACACATAAAACTATATATAACGTCTAAGAAGGAAAGGAAGACGACGAGTAGTTCATGCAACAAAAACTGAATGAAACTAACGCTAACTCCACGCACAAGCCTCTAACTCCAAGCTTATCAAAATTATATGAATAATATTAAAGAAAAGTTAAAAGTAGTGAGAACATCCATAAAAAAATATAGCAAAGTAAATAAAACAGAATAAAAATTGTGAAAATCTTGTAAAAAGAGAGTAGTTAGTTGATAATCACTTAAATTAGTAACAAAATCAACGGCCTAGTCAAGCTTTATGACTTAAATAGTAATTAGATCACATGCAATCCTTATGGAGACTAAAAGACAATCTACATTTTTCAAACTTTTCAATTCTTGATTTTCTAAAATTTCAACCATTAAAAACCTAGAAACTTCAAAATTGTCATGGCAAGTTTACCTTTCTATTACGTTTGTTCTTTATTACGTTTCACTCCATCACGCACACTTTTATTTTCGAATTAGATTTTCTATAATTCACAAAATTAATGTTATTCTCATTAATTAATTTACGAATTTGATTTGTAAATTCCATCCGAAGGTTGTATCGAATTTATTTTCATGATGATATATAATAATCGTGCTAATTGTTTTTGAAAGTAATCTAACCTATTTAATGAACTGATCAAGAAATTTTAATATAATCCAACATATTTATTAGTCGTGTTGATTTTTAAACTGAAAAACTACTCACAAAATTAATTTAACCTCCTGATCATATATCACTTTAATTCTTTTGCGTTTAACTTGTTAAATTATATATGAAAATCTTAATAATGTTTTGGAATTTGGAATATTATGTTTTTTTAACTTTTTTTTAAATGAATTATGTTATTTAACTTTAGCGTTTGTTCGTAGAAAATAATTATTTGTTTTAGTTATAAAAGGTAAAACAGAAAATTTCAACAATATTAACCCAAAACCATATTTAAATAAATTTAAAACTAGAATTTTATTATGTTATTTAACTTTAGCCTTTGTACATATATTTCTAAAATTTTAATAAATGTTAGTCTTTTGTTTCATTTCAAATGTCTCATTTGCTTTTTGCACGTTTGACAATTCATTAATTTCATACTTAATAGCGATGATTGTGTATAATTAAAAATTATAAAAACTAAATATTAATAAACGTTATATTGAGACGAATCAAATAAAATCTCAGTTGATTATATATTAATACATAATTAAAAATAAAAATTGAAATTAAAAGTAATTAATAAGACACATTTAATAGAAAAGAAACGAAAAGAGTACTATTTAGTGTTGTAATCTAGAAAGTTATAGGTCTTACTTAAGAGGTCCCTTAATCAAGCACCCAGAAAATGTAAATTAGGTCCATATTGGCTCCCATTTGCTTACGTCAACTTCTATTGGGAAATTCACATTTCATTTTGATGGGAACGTACTCTAGTTAAGAACATCGAACACTTTATATCCTTTTCCATTTAATGTTCCCATTTATTTCATCATAAAATAATCTTTAAATTAGATTTTTAAAGTATATATTGAAAATAAAATTTAATTATATAAAATCTTGTTAAATTTATTTTGATGTAAATTAAATAAACATATTTTTCGAAAACAAATCGACCCTTCGATGGTCCAAATCATAATCTTATAAATTTTTCATGTGTACATAGGATTGACAATCAAGTTGATCAATCTTTTTGAAATATGCGTTTAATTAAGTGGATCGAGGATAATTAATAGAGAGAGCACAGCTTATTAATCAATATTGAAATAGTTGACGCAAAAATATATACATATACAAAGCAATCATAAAAAATATCAAACGTTATAATATTTTATAATTCAGATGATCATATACTAATATCTCGAATTCGTCTGATGAGTAGTTTGGTTGCTTAACTTGTAAGTTGGGGAGTTTATAACTTTATACTATGTGAAAAGAAATTAGTTAAAGAGGGTCAAATTAAAGAGTACTAATCATGTAATTTCCTATGTATATGTCCTATGTGATATAAACAAGAAAAAGAAGGGTGTTGTTAAAAAACGCCACCCTTTTAATAATAACGCCACCCCTATATAATAGTAATTGACTTTATTGCCCTTATTATTTTCGAACTCAAAAACACTAACATCTCTCTAAAAAACGCTATAATAAATCGGTGACCCAAAAGAACCTAAATTTTACAATCG
>CM025918.1:4810632-4862641 GCA_000753965.2 Amaranthus hypochondriacus
CTTGCTATAGCAAGTCATCTGGTCACCGGATTTACTCTAGGAACATATTGGATTATTCTAGGTTTTTTTCCATTATATTATATATACAACATATTAGCTAGTGTACCTTAAAAATACTAATTCGAAATAATAAATACAAATTCTTGTATGAGACAATCTCATCATGAGACGGTTTCATCATAATAAAACATGCCTCATACTTGGATTAAATAACCTAATAATAGAAACTTTAGCTTATTGACTTTTTATTGAGATTGTTCGTCTCACCGTGAGACAGTCTAATACAAGACGTAGTAAATAATTAATTGGATGGCTTTATGTAAATTAGAAATTACCAACATAGTAGAATAGTTTTAGCCAGTTGTCGATTTCCGATTGTGAAATATATGGTGATGCATGATAATTAAAGAATAATTTTACAATAAAAATGTAGTTGAACATCATAATATTTGTATTAATATGTTTATATCTCTCTCTTTTTTAGAAATAATTATGTTTGGTTACCGGCTAATGGAGGAGATGAATAGTTGAAACACGTAATTTTTGTACTCTAAAATAATTTATTTAGGTTATTTAAATAGAAGGCAAGTTTGAGTACACTTGCGTACATTTCGTCATTGTTGGATTTTTTTAAAATTTTTTTTTGAGATATCGTCATTGTTGGATTGAATAGCGGATATTTTTTTTAAAGAAAACCTGTAGCGTATATTGTATAGCGTTATCTTTTCAAGAGGTGTATATAATGGAAGTCACACATAGGAAAAATAATGTATATTTTAACTGAAATAAAATAAATAAATTTTTTAGTTATTAATTTAATAAAATTGAGTTAGTTCAATAAAAAAGTTTAGTATAGTGACAATAAAATAGATTTTTTAAATAAAATTGATTGTTTTGAAAATAATTACTCAAAAAATGAGTTTTGTTGAATCTAAACCCTCAAGAAATACTAAAAAAAAAATGAAAATTTATAGTTTAATTCAAATTATACAATTTTTGTTTAGTTAAGTTTGATTCAACTCCATTTATTCAATTAATTTCATTTTGGATTAAAAACTTGTATAAAATAAACAAAGAAAAGTAGTTGATTGAGTGAAAAAGCGTGGAGTTGAAGTCATGGCAAAATCCTAGAACAGGACTGCAGGAGTATGCAGATGGCAAAATATATATATAGGCATGTAAAGATTAAGAAATTTAGAAACAACAGCTACATTTAAATTATGTCTTTTTTGTGTTTATTGCTACTAAATTAATATAAAAATTACCTAGAATAATCCAAACTATTCATGATTTTCCTACAATAATTCCACCTAATGATTAACTATGAATAATCCCAACTTTGAGGGCAATTTTTCTAGAGTAAACCAGGTAACCTGATGACTTGCAATAACAAATTTTATTTTTTTTAAAAAAAAGATAAATTAAAATAAAATGTCGAAAACAATGTTAAAAAACGTTCATAAAAAATTTATGATTTTTTTCATTATTTAGAATTTTTTATGTAAATTTTCAAAAATATTTTCTAATTTAAATTAATATTTAATTTATTTTTTTTGGTGAATTACCTACTATAGCAGGTCATCGGGTTACCCAAGTTTACTCTAGGAAAATACCCCTTAAAGTTGGGATTATTCATGGTTAATCAATAAGTGGGATTATTGTAGGAAAATCATGAATAGTTTGGATTATTGTAGGTAATTTTTCCTAAAAAAATATTTTTATTTGTAAATTTAGAATAACCCATGCAAATATTATTTTCTCCGTGCGGTTATATTACATCATAATCACTGAGGTGTTGTCCGAGTAAATAACATATATATCATGGGGCCATAATCATCAACTAAAGTTGTTGGGGCCATAATCATCAACTAAAGTTGTTGGTTGAGTTAATTTCTTGATATGATGTAAGAGTCAACGTGATAAGATGTCACGGTTTTGAATCTCAACCACCCCTCTTTCAAAATGGAATATTCAACGCATCTGCGCATCCACACTTCTAGCCAATGAGCTCTCGTGTGAGGGGGCGTGTTAGAGCATATAACATATCCCAAAGCCTCTACAAATCAGCTTTAACTTTAATTTGGTTGCGCTTATACGCATTTACACTTCTAACTCAATAGACTCTTATGCGATCATGAGGAGATATTAAAGTATATAACATATTTTAGAGCTTTAGTTTTTGATTGAGTTGATTCGAGGTAATTTATGTTTGGTGAAAGTGGCGAAACAAGAAAAGGCATCAGAATTGGGATGGGATAATCTATAGATAAACCGACGTGGACGAGAAGTTGTGATGTTAACCGTTCGTGTCTTCCTTCTTTGCTTCCATCTGTCTCAGCAGTTTCCCCTTTCTGCTTCTTTATTTTTTCTGCCTTCTTTTCCTCCTACAAATTCGTTGCACTTTTGTCAACTTCACCTTCCTTTGTTTTATTATTGTTATTTCATTTAATTTGCACTGTATTTCCTCCGTTCTTATTTAGTTGTAATTATATTGTTTTTCGATACAAGTATTAATAAATGTCATTGTCAAGTGTATAATATTTATAATATCCTCATTAATAGTAGGTTAAAGATTGATAATGAATAAAGTGAAAATAAAGCAGGGATGAAATAGAAAATTATTTAGTTATTTTTAGCTAAAAAGGGTAATGTTGCAAGTATTGTGAAATAACCAAAAGAAAAAAGCGTTGCAAATAATTTAGAACGGAAAAAGTATAATTTAAATTTGTAACAACTTTTTAAGTAAGGCGATAATCTAATTAAGGATGAAATGAGTTGGTATTTTTCCTTTATATTTATGGGTGTTTATAATAATTTTTCTTTTTTTGACTTGAAAATTCTATATATACTCTTATCTTTTATAATGAAATTATTGTATCATGCTAATTAAAACAAAACATTTAAGTGTAATGTATCAAATTGATAGAAAATATATTTTTATTAAAAAAAGTAATCAAGTAATGTAGCAAATTAAAAACAATAAAAATTAATTAAGTATTTAAATAAAATAATAATATTTATTGAAAAAAAAAGATTAGGAGAAAGAAGAGGAATAGAACGGAAAAATTGTTAACCATAAAAATGTGATATTTGAGTAAAGGACTAAAAGTTAACCATAAAAATGTGATGTTTAGAATGAATATGCCAAAAAAAAAGACATTTAATTAAATAGGATAGAGTTCTAGTTGTATTAAATAATATAATTAATAGTTATTATATTATAATAAATAATAAATTAGTAAAAATGTAGAAGGTAAGGACAATACCACATAAATCAGCGGATTTAACACAAAGAGAAGTAGGTGTTAAGAATTAAGATACATGTGAACTCAATAATGATGGTAAATGGTTACTCTCTACTTTCTTAAGTCGTCGTTATATCATTATTATCTTATCCAGTGTATCCCACACATAAAACTATATATAACGTCTAAGAAGGAAAGGAAGACGACGAGTAGTTCATGCAACAAAAACTGAATGAAACTAACGCTAACTCCACGCACAAGCCTCTAACTCCAAGCTTATCAAAATTATATGAATAATATTAAAGAAAAGTTAAAAGTAGTGAGAACATCCATAAAAAAATATAGCAAAGTAAATAAAACAGAATAAAAATTGTGAAAATCTTGTAAAAAGAGAGTAGTTAGTTGATAATCACTTAAATTAGTAACAAAATCAACGGCCTAGTCAAGCTTTATGACTTAAATAGTAATTAGATCACATGCAATCCTTATGGAGACTAAAAGACAATCTACATTTTTCAAACTTTTCAATTCTTGATTTTCTAAAATTTCAACCATTAAAAACTAGAAACTTCAAAATTGTCATGGCAAGTTTACCTTTCTATTACGTTTGTTCTTTATTACGTTTCACTCCATCACGCACACTTTTATTTTCGAATTAGATTTTCTATAATTCACAAAATTAATGTTATTCTCATTAATTAATTTACGAATTTGATTTGTAAATTCCATCCGAAGGTTGTATCGAATTTATTTTCATGATGATATATAATAATCGTGCTAATTGTTTTTGAAAGTAATCTAACCTATTTAATGAACTGATCAAGAAATTTTAATATAATCCAACATATTTATTAGTCGTGTTGATTTTTAAACTGAAAAACTACTCACAAAATTAATTTAACCTCCTGATCATATATCACTTTAATTCTTTTGCGTTTAACTTGTTAAATTATATATGAAAATCTTAATAATGTTTTGGAATTTGGAATATTATGTTTTTTTAACTTTTTTTTAAATGAATTATGTTATTTAACTTTAGCGTTTGTTCGTAGAAAATAATTATTTGTTTTAGTTATAAAAGGTAAAACAGAAAATTTCAACAATATTAACCCAAAACCATATTTAAATAAATTTAAAACTAGAATTTTATTATGTTATTTAACTTTAGCCTTTGTACATATATTTCTAAAATTTTAATAAATGTTAGTCTTTTGTTTCATTTCAAATGTCTCATTTGCTTTTTGCACGTTTGACAATTCATTAATTTCATACTTAATAGCGATGATTGTGTATAATTAAAAATTATAAAAACTAAATATTAATAAACGTTATATTGAGACGAATCAAATAAAATCTCAGTTGATTATATATTAATACATAATTAAAAATAAAAATTGAAATTAAAAGTAATTAATAAGACACATTTAATAGAAAAGAAACGAAAAGTAGTACTATTTAGTGTTGTAATCTAGAAAGTTATAGGTCTTACTTAAGAGGTCCCTTAATCAAGCACCCAAAATGTAAATTAGGTCCATATTGGCTCCCATTTGCTTACGTCAACTTCTATTGGGAAATTCACATTTCATTTTGATGGGAACGTACTCTAGTTAAGAACATCGAACACTTATATCCTTTTCCATTTAATGTTCCCATTTATTTCATCATAAAATAATCTTTAAATTAGATTTTTAAAGTATATATTGAAAATAAAATTTAATTATATAAAATCTTGTTAAATTTATTTTGATGTAAATTAAATAAACATATTTTTCGAAAACAAATCGACCCTTCGATGGTCCAAATCATAATCTTATAAATTTTTCATGTGTACATAGGATTGACAATCAAGTTGATCAATCTTTTTGAAATATGCGTTTAATTAAGTGGATCGAGGATAATTAATAGAGAGAGCACAGCTTATTAATCAATATTGAAATAGTTGACGCAAAAATATATACATATACAAAGCAATCATAAAAAATATCAAACGTTATAATATTTTATAATTCAGATGATCATATACTAATATCTCGAATTCGTCTGATGAGTAGTTTGGTTGCTTAACTTGTAAGTTGGGGAGTTTATAACTTTATACTATGTGAAAAGAAATTAGTTAAAGAGGGTCAAATTAAAGAGTACTAATCATGTAATTTTCCTATGTATATGTCCTATGTGATATAAACAAGAAAAAGAAGGGTGTTGTTAAAAAACGCCACCCTTTTAATAATAACGCCACCCCTATATAATAGTAATTGACTTTATTGCCCTTATTATTTTCGAACTCAAAAACACTAACATCTCTCTAAAAAACGCTATAATAAATCGGTGACCCAAAAGAACCTAAATTTTACAATCGAACAACAATGGCGAACCAAAACGATCATCAAAACGACTCGGTAAGTTCGATTTAAATTAAAAAAAAAAAAAAAAAAAAAAATTTCGTACTAAGGGGACCACTCGCACGTTTTAGGTCTGGTGACCATGGTAGCACTGACCTAAAAAGTGCGAGGGTTACCATGGCCAACCTACGTAAAATGTGCGAGGGTGACCATGGCCAACCTACCTAAACTGCACGAGGGTTGCCATGGTCAACCTACCTAAAATGCGCGAGGTTGCCATGGTTGGAATGACCTAAACTGTGCGAGTGTTTTTTTTTTTTATTTTTTTTTTTAAATTTTATATTTGTTAAAATTAATAATTGTTATTATTATTATTATTATTATTATTTTATTATATTAATTTTGTTATAATTAATTAAATTATATAATTGTTAATATGTTATTATTAATTAAAATATTTACTTAATTTATTTGTTTTAAATAATTTACTTATTTTTTTGTATTAATTAATTATTTATTAATTTGTTATTATTATTAATTAAATTAATTATTTGTTATTTTGTTATTATTAATTAAATTATATATTTTTTATTTTGTTATTATTAATTAAATTAATTATTTGTTATTTTGTTATTATTAATTAAATATATTTGCAGGACTTTGAAAACTTAGGTGATAACATAGATTATTCTCATAGATTTGTTACGGATAGAGAATTTGATTCTCTAAATGAATTACAGAGATGGGCTGATGAGATAGCAATAGAAATTGGTTTTAAATTCGCACGTACTTCTTATAAACGTAAGGAAGGACGCACAAGAGTTAGTGTATACTTACGGTGTCATAGACATGGTAGACTTAGGGGTGATGTAAGTAGCCTAGATAATGCTGCTAGACCCGGTTCTAGAAGTGGTGCGTGTGGGTGCAAATTTATGATTGTAGGAACTAGCCGTAACCCAGAAGAAAGACCTTGGACGATAAGAGTGTGTCCAGGCGAAAAAGGCAGACATAACCACCAGTTTTTTGTATATAAAGAAGGTCAAGTAAGAACAACTAGGATGAACGTAGATATTAGACAACATATACACGATCTAACTTCAACTGGCATGAAACCAGCCTTCATTATGACGTCAATTAGAAGGAACTTCCCTGATTTTTATCCTAGTATGAGTCAAATTTATAATATAAGACAGGCGTTGAGGAGGGAAGAGATGGATGGTCGGACTCCTCTTCAACATTGTTTGTATTTGGCCACAGAAAATAATTATATTGTTTGGACAGATTTGGATGGTGAGGGGCAGTTGTGTAGGTTATTAATTGCAAACCCTATATCCATTCAAATGATACGTACGTGGCCCCATGTTGTGCTGATAGACACAACATATAAGACGAATAAGCCTAAGTGGCCTCTTTGTGAAATAATAGGAATGACGCCAACCAATCACAACTTCTTGGTTGCGTTCTGCTTGATGCGAGATGAGGCGGCCATTTCTTATTCTTGGGTGTTGGAGAGACTAAGGGATATATTTGGTACAGTACAGGTGCCTAATGTTATTGTAACCGACAGGGATGAGGGTTTGTCCGCAGCTATTCTTGATGTCTATCCAGGTAAACTTCTACATTTTGATATGTTAATGTCGATTGATTTACTTACCATATATATATATATATATATATATATATATATATATATATATATATATATATATATATATTAATTTTAATCTTTTGTATAATGTAGAGGTACGTCATTTACTATGCGTATGGCATATTGGAAATGATGTAGAGAACATGGTAGACAAATTATGCGGTGGGAAGAAAAACCAACAGGGACAGGTTTTCAGACAAACGAAGTGGAATCCTTTGGTTAACAGTTTGACCACTGACGAATTCGAGAATAGATGGTCAGCAATTGAATCTACTTGGTCCACACGGAACAAAAAGGTCGTGCGGTATTTGGTTCGGACATGGATTCCCCTTAGACATAAGTTTGTTCGTGCGTGGACGAATGACTGTATGCACTTTGGTAACCACACTACCAGTAGAGTTGAAAGTCAACACTCTTCATTCAAGTACTATCTCGGTAGTGGCAACAGTTCATTTGATACGCTATTCAAAAGGGCACACGAACAGATAACAAATCAGCAGACCAGGATACGACAGGCTTTGCAGGAATCCTTGTCATCAGTTCCAAGGAACAGTCGACTTCGTACTTATAAACTCTTATATCGTAAAGTTTCCATTCATGCGTTAGAAATGTTGACGATTGAGCGCAACCGGATGTTGGATTTAGGGAATATGTAATCAACAGATGCGGTTGTGTTCTTCAACACACTCATGGTCTACCATGCGCATGTTATCAGTTTTATGCAGAGAAGTCACACGGCGGGTTGTACTTGGACGACATACATTACTTTTGGAGAACATTGCAGTACGCAGAGGATGACGAATACCCAAGCGAACAAGTTCGCCAGGCAGCCCATCATGACAAAGATTACTTTCAATCCTTGGTGGATGAAGTATTAAACGCTGATCCGGCGGTTATTAGACGCATATCTCAGGTACTAGAAGACGAATTACATCCCGATGGTACTGATATACCTGAGCCCCAAGCAAGTCCACCAAGGAAGGGAAGACCAGCGACCAGCAGAACCCTAAAGAGAAACAAAAGCGCATTTGAATATAGCAGATCATCCTCAAGGGGTCGCGGTTCTTCATCTTCATCACGCGGGAGATCTAGCGGAAGATCAAGTGGTAGAACACATCAATCATCAGCTGGAATCAACTTTAGTTTCAACCTATCCGGTAAATGTCCTATACTTGCTTTATTTTTATGTTAGTCTTATTCCTCTAAATGCTAATGTATCTTTTTCTTTCAGATGGTGCAGCAGGTCGTGATTTTTCTATGTTTCCATGGCCACAATACATTCCTTACATTCTTCCTCCGTACCTGTTTGATTGGATTGATGTTCAAGGTGACGGTAATTGTGGTTTTAGAGCGCTTACCGTTACAGAGATGGGGGCGAGGATGCTTGGCCTCTTTTACGACGATCAATGGCGCTTGAAATGCAACAACACAGACAGCAATACACACGCCTCTATTTGTCACCGGAATCGTGCGAGGATGCTATACACAGGATTGGTGGACATGCACATGGACCAGCTAGTTTCGATCATTGGATGGACGCTATAAATATGTATGCTGCAGCAACGTTTCTCAATATCGCCATTGCTTATTATGGTGCTGCCGACTGTAATACTTTAAGGAATTGGTTGATTCTTCCACTTAGAAGAACAGGAGGATCTCATGGCGTACATAAACTTGTACATATTCTTTGGGTGAACAACAATCATTATGTTCAATTATTAATGAACGATGATACATCTCCACTTCCGCCAGTTCAGGAAAATTGGAGAGATGCAGCTGAACACACATGTAGAGAATTCGAACAACAGTATCGCAGTAGGATTGCACATTGGCGGAGACTGGTAGGTGTACAAGATCATCGTAATAATAATCCAGACGATGCAGTCAACTTAGATACTCCATAGTGTAAATTGTATATAATATGTTCATTTGTACAATTAAATTTATTTATTTAGTGTAAATTGTATATAATTTGTTTATTGTTGTCATTTAATTAATAGAAGGACGGAAGCAAGTAGATGAATAAAACAGTTGAACAATAATAAAGCAGCAATACACAATAATAAAACATCTCAATTCAAAATACATAGCAACATAAAAAACTGTTTAAAAATTCAGATACATCAATACGCCCCATCCTTAAAAGCTTGCCATTCGGCAAATAATTCCCTAAGATCATCCAAAATCCCCTCAACCTTCTGTCTATCTCGGGGCTGCCATTGCTCCATAGGTCCCATCCTTAACAATGGCGCAAGCCGGACCGGAAATTCATTTGCAAACTGCAAATCAAATGAAATCAACTATTAGACAACCAAATATGTTAATGTAAACAGCTTTGAAAATTTACTTGCACTTACGTAATCCGGTTTGCTATCCGCTGAAGCAAAGCCACGGGGGGGTCCGTCGCCAGGGGTGATACATGCATGGGTACACGATCTAAACCAGTCAATGTACTCAGGAACAGCCTCTGATGGAAAATCCGCAACACGCAGCTCTTGATCACCAACTCGGGCACAATAAGGGAACCTACTCCACATCAACGTGTGGGAACTAGTACCAAAGAACAATGAGTAGCCCCCTTAGCTGGTCGGTAAGCGTCAGAGGGTACCAAAGGAGGGACGGGAATAGACTGGACGTAACCAAGCTGTCTGATTGTCCGCTCAGGCAAGTACACCTCGACGACATCAAAAGCGGTGATGTGACCGATGAAGGCAGTGCGTGGGTGCTCACTTAGTAGAACCTTGGGAGAATTATTGTACGGAGTCCACTCCACCTGCTTAACAAAAAAACAACATAAAGAACATATAATAAAACTGCAATAACTAATGAAAATATGTGTGAGAATATTTACAAAACCTGTGTCTCCGACATGGAGTCCAGTATACTCCTACAATCTCTCAGCCTGTTAAGCTCTCGGGTCGGCTTCATCGGAGACCACATCTCTGCCCTAGTCTTGTTACGTGCATCAGCTAGTCGAGGATGCGGACGAAAACACGGGAAGTACTCGTAAATCCATGTCTGTAACAGTGTCAAACATCCGGCTATAGTCCGACAGCCCCTGGACGCAATACCCAACTGCCGATACAGAAACGCAAGCGTAACGGCACCCCAGGAGATCTCATCCTGATCAGCAGTAACAGCAATAATTGGGTGTGGTCGCATCCCAATTCTGGTCTTATCGACCAGCACTGTCGAGCCCACAATAGCCATGTAGTAGGCAGTACTCTGCGTCTCCAAGGCCTGAGAACGGTGGCACAGCTGTAACATGTCACTAACGTTAATGCTACCGTCTTTAAAATACCCCTTTCTCCGAAGCTCAGCGACCGGCTCCCCAAACAAACCGGCCAGGGCCATCTTCCACTCCCATCAGCAGGATCAGCAGGCAAAGCACCATTCAGACCAACACCTAAAATGCGTTGCACGTCGTGCAACATAATAGTCATCTCGCCCCAAGGCATGTGGAAGGTGTTCGTATCAGGCTGCCACCTCTCCACAAAGGCCGATATAAGAGCACTGTCAATGTGCTGGTGCATAATGTACGGCAGACGGCCTAGGGAACTCGCAGGTAAAACCTGGTACAGCTCATCAGACATGTTCTGCAGTCTGATGATCGAATCCACCGTCCTCTTCCTAAGCCGACAATCCAAAACAGGAGGGGTACGCTCTAATCCCTCATAAATAACCCTCGCAATGTGCCCCCCGTAACTGGGTATCAAACGGGTATCGATCGGTCCCCCGGGCTGTGGTGATGTGATAATCCAGTCTGCATCCGTAGACTGCGAGCGCCTCCGCCTTCGTGGAGTCACATCCTCCACCTGGCTGCCTCCAGCCTGATCAGATTGGCCAGCAGAGCTATAAGCTTTACGCTTAAACTGATCGCCAGCCCCCCTATGTAAAACCCAATCAACAGGCTCTCCAACCGACTCTCCCTCACCTAAAGACTCGTCGTAGTCAGTATCATCATCCCCTGAGCCAAGCGTATCACTACACAAGCTCGTCTGTTGCTCAAATCGAGTACGCACTTGTTCCAACGTATTCAAACGAGCGGTCTGACTATATCTAGCCGCCTCTTCCTGCCTAGCTCTCCTAGCGGAACCCGTTACCCCTCTCTCATGGGGGTCCCCCCTAAGTAAAAGCGGTCTAGAGCTGTTGCCGCTCAATAGGCCTCTAAAAAAACCCTTACCTTTACCCTGGTTTCCGGCCATTTACTACAATTTTCATAATTAATAAATTATTATAAACAATATAAAATAATTAAACATTAAGAACTAAAATAACATAACTACATTTAAATAAAATAACTACAATTTAATTAAATAATAATTAATTTAAATAAATAACTAAAATAACACAATTTGATAGATAGAAATAATAAATTTATTTTAATTAATGACTTTAAAAAAAAATAAAAAAATAATAATAATCACAAATTAATAAATCATTTAATAATAATAATCACAATAATCAATAATAATAAAATATAACAATTATTAATAATAATTAAAAAAATAAATAAATAAACAAACTCATAAAATATAACAATTATTAATAATAATAATCACAAATTAATAAATCATTTAATAATAATAATCACAATAATCAATAATAATAAAATATAACAATTATTAATAATAATTAAAAAAAAAATAAATAAACAAACTCATAAAATATAAGAATTATTAATAATAATTAAAATAAATAAATAAATAAACAAACTCATAAAATATAACAATTATTAATAATAATAATTTTAAAAAAAAAAAAAAAAAAAAAAAAAAAAAAAATTATATCCATACTCGCACAAACCAGGTCATTTGACCATGGTTTGACTCGCACAAACCAGGTCATTTGACCATGGTTTGACTCGCAATTTTTAGGTCCTTTGACCATGGTACCCCTGAAGCAATCTGTGCGAGTATACCATGGTGCCTAGACGTGAACTGTGCGAGGTTGCCATGGTCAACAGACCTAGTTTGTGCGAGTTTGACCATTTTTCGAATTTTTTTTTTTTTTTTTTTTTTTTTTTTAAATTTAAAACGAGTTAAGTTTAGAAAATACCTCGGTTGATGGTAATGATTCGAATGTCGATCCTTTAGCAAGTAAAATTTTTTGTGTGATTTTAGTGAGTTTTAAAGTGATAAAAGTGTTATAGAGTGAATTGGATGTGTTTTATAATAGTTTTAAGTCCAGGGGCATTTTAGTCATTTCATATGTTATTTTTAAAATAGGGGTGGCGTTAAAATGAAAAGGGTGGCGTTTTTTAAAGATTGGGAAAAAGAAAGGTGAGAAGATCTCACTTTTTCCGATTGTTTAGCTGATTTTGTCTACAATTGATGGGATGTGTTTAGGCCTTGATACGATGGTCACCCAATTTTGTTAAATGATTCTTAATTTCTTATTTAGCCACCATTCATTTTCCTTTGTATTCTCCTGGTTACACAAAAATTAAGAAAATTAACTGATTATGTGTTTAATACGTATTATAAATTAAGTCATGTCTTATTGTGATATCTTAGTTTGAAAAAAAATTAATAGACTATTCATATCAATAAGGTACATCTTTTTTTCTAGGGAGCCCATTTGCTATGAATGCACAGTTAAGCGTACTTGGTGAGGAGCAATTTTAGGATGAGTGACCTCCTGGGAAGTGTTCTGGGTGCGCACGAGTGTGGTCAAAGTGCGCTAGAAAGACTTCTGTTGGTCTATGAGCCCAGTCTACAGTCTCCACGAGTAGTTATCGATGGTGCGAGGAGCCGGGTTGTTACACTTATTATAGGGTTTGATGTACGAAAGATAAACAAATTTTCGGTTGTAATGGTATATTATTAAAAATGCGATTATATTTGAAAAATTACAGGACAAATTTAGTAAAACAAACTATGTGAATAGAAAGAGAATAATTATTTAATTTTTCAACTAAAGTGATGACCAAGTTTTCCAAATAGGCAAGTCTCTTAAGCAGCCTACCTTTTGTTTTTGATTTTTTTAACGAAGTTCATGGAACTTTTAAGATTAGTGATAGATTAACAATTCACCATTGATTAATTAAATATTCCTTTTATTTTTAGTCATTGAATTTGAATTCTATGTTCACGAACGATCTTATAATTTCAACCACTAATGATCATTAATCAACCAACAAGTTGAATCTAATTCACCCATATATAGCATACTTTTAGAAACATAGAGAACCTAGTATTATGTGGGCATCTTAAATTCCTAGGCACATTTAATCAATAATTCCTAATCAATAGCCACCAATAAAAAAAATAATAATATAATAAATAAAATCAAAAGGTAAATTAAAATTATAAAACTTTCACCATATCATATAGTATCACATAAATGTAATTTGTTAACTTCACGAACAAATCACCAATTAATGGTACACACAATTCAATAATTTTTTGAGCATTCAATCGTACACGAATAAATTGGGCTCCTAGTAGCTTGTAGGATAGGCGAGTTTTCACAATATTCCAAAAATGAGTACTAATAGTAAAATTTTTGTTTTTTTTTTTTTCATTTTAGACATATATCTTATTTTCCATTAAATAATGATAAGTCAAAATTATAAAATTTCGCTTAAACAAAGTTTTATCTTTTAGAAAAGTGTTCAAAGGTTCGATTTTTCTGTATTAATTTTTTATTCGAAAAAAATACATAATAATTTTAGTAATTTTATGGCCATAAAAATAAAGTATTGATGTAGCTTCTTTCTCGTATGTTCTTCTCATATCCTACATATTATAATTATATTATTTTTCTCATTTAAAATCTTAAAATTTAATTTCTTTATTTTACTTACACTTTAATCCATAGAAATTGTCTTATATATTAAAATGTCATTGTAATTTACTTTTTATTTTTTGTAATCGATATAAATTTACTTTTATTTTATGCATTAGGCTTGTTTCAAGATGCCACGTGGTGTCATATAAGTGGGTAATTTATGTGATTAAGAAGATATCATAAGGAGGGATATGTGTATATTATGGTACAATTGAAGGAAATGAGGGAACGCTCACAATTCAATCACAACCCTATCATGGGCAACTGGCCCAGACGGGCCTGCCGGTCCTACATCAAATATCAATGTTAGGGATAGGGCCCGCCCAGAAGAAAATTTAAGGTCAAGGAAAAAGGCGTGATCTTGAAGCGTTGTGTCTCAACTTGAAGAGAAAAAAATTGATGCTATGCAATAATCTAGAATGGTCCATTTGGAAATGCATACCCATGTCTTTTTCAACTTACATCTTTGTTGGGAAATTATATTTCTACGATTGAATATTTTGAAATAATCGCTGACAACTTTCCTTGCCTTATTCTAACCGGGCTACTGCAAGTATCTAGCGCAAAATAGGAGTATGGGTACACCAAAATAGAAGAATAAGGAAGAAGAAAGAAGCGAGTGTAATGGCTAATACGTACCTATAGTGGTCAGCTAAAATGTGACAAGGGGTAATATCAGCATAAAGTATACAAAGCTTAGATTATTTAAAAATAATCATAGTAACGATTATTCACAATAGATGGACAATAAATGAGATTATTCAAAATAATTTTTTCCTATTTCAATTACTATTAATTATAGTACTAAATTTGTACAAGAACTGTAAATTTCAGGGATTTGGACGGATAAGGAGGTGAATATAAATTAAAGACCAGAAGATTAGTGTTCATAAACAACTCTAATTTCTATCATGTGTAATATTTTTTTATTATCATTATTATAAAACTAATCTAGCTACGGTAAATGATAATGTATCTATTTTCTATATATTTGAGTTGATATTTTTTATATGTGTCGAGCTTGACAGGGTAGTTTTTTGGGCCATTTAAGGTGATAACCGCTTAAAACTCCTGAAAAAAGAAGTCTTATCATACATCATACAATGCTATAAAAGTCTTGGAAAATTTCAAGTGTCATCATTTAAAGAGACATGAAAATATTTATCAAATTTAAAATCTAATATTTTTGTTTAAGTTTGAAGCTAAATTAGGTAAAGTATTTATATGATATACTATAACATTTCTATTTAGTTAACTTAGAATTTAATATGTTCAATTGAATGAAAAAAAAAAATTATTTATCAGGTAAATAATTAAAATAAACATCAGTAATTATGTTTTGATTTAAAATATCATAAGTTTGGTAATTTAAAAACGATAGTATACAGTACTTACATTATTATTTGAAATTATTTTTATATATATTTCGCACTAACAAATTCGTGCATTGCACGAGTTTCTATACTAGTATATTACCAAACTTCTCTTAATCAGTCAAGTGTAACTTATTTAGTGTCATATTTTTTTGTGATATTATTAGAAGTTATTAGATATGAGTGTTTGACAAATTTTGAAACTTATTAAGGTCAATGAATAACATTTCCTTAATTGATCAAGCAAATGGCACGTTTAAGCATGCATTATTATAAATGTAGAAGTATAAATTGTACTTTAATTTGCATGACATGCAAAAGTTAGAGTCCACTAAACCCTACGTCAAAGGATAGCTTTGTCTAGGGGAATTTACCAAATCACGGCATTATATTACGCCTCTCAAACCTAATTAAGTAGCTAGATCCAATAAAATGTGTATATGTACCAACAAAATTCATTTTCTTGCATGTAATTCAATATATGCAAGTACATACATTAAGCACCTTACTTAACGTCTAATTAATCTCACACTTAACTTAATTTTTGTAACTCACAAACCATTCATTGTATAATTATCTATAATCGTATATACTAGTACATACATACATACATACATACATACATACATACATACATACATACATACATACATACATACATACATACATACATACATACATACATACATACATACATACATACATACATACATACATACATACATACATACATACATACATACATACATACATATATATATATATATATATATATATATATATATATATATATATATATATATATAAAAGATTAGTTAAAGGCACGTGAAAGGTGCATCCTACCACATATATATTGCCCTCGTAAATTAGCAGTCTCAAATATTAGTTTGCATTACTTTTACTTTTGTTTTTTTTCTTTTAGGCCTTAAAGTTACGAAAAATATAATATATAGGGTGCAAAAACTGTCGTATAGGTTTGCTCTACCCTGTATATATACTTTTTAAAAAATTTTACAATATACTTTCTACGTTTCAAATTACTTGTAACATAAGAAATATTGCACGTCCTATTCATTCATCACCCTTAATTTGTGATTAGTTTTTGATCTATATGCGAAGATTATCAATATCAAATTTTTAAAATTTTTATTAGATAATATTAGAGATATTAAGGATTAAATTATTGAATTGTGTAAAAAGTCAAACATTATAGAAATTTTAGAACGAAAAAAGTAATATATATAATAACTGCAATTATAATGGAAGGAAGAAATTAGACGTGTGATTGAATTGAATTCCATGTGAAAATGCTTTGTAATTGTACAACGTAGTAGTAAAAAAGTAATTAACTTGGTATACAAGTAAAATGAATGAAGTAAAATGAAGGTCGTTTATATGATATAGAGATTGGTGTGAGTCATATGTCAATTGGATGAAGAAGCTCTAAGTTCGATGTCAATTTTGGTAAATAATGGGACAAACAAATTAACTTAATTAATCAATGGCTGTTCAAGACTTGAAGTGCAATTATAATATCGTGTACGTACCTCATTTCTATACATTATATACTTCTTTTATAATCAATCTTCGTTTAAGTAATTTTTTTTTTTTTTTGATTCATTCTTTTAAGTAATTAACTAGTCAACATTTTGGATTTTTCATCTATAAACTTTCTAGAGTTGAAAATTCATTATTTTTTATTAGAATTTTCATTCTATATCAATGTGTTTTTATATTTATCATTTTCGTTGCTAAAATTTTTTATATGCATTATATTCAACATTTTTGACAAACCGATAAAATTGAAATAATACATCATCATTATACCTAGTGTATCCCGCATTTCCGCTCATAAAAAATTATGATTAGGGAAAATTGAAATAATACATAAATTTTGATATATATGTGTTTTTTTTAGTATTTCATAAATTATGGATCGTATGCTTGTAATAAGTCAATTATATTCATCATCATCATGCACAATGTATCCCATTTATTGAAACTATGATCTAGAGAATAAGCCTATTATATTGTATCTCAAAATAATTTCTACGACTATAAGTAATCAAAGGTATTAATAGCAAATTGAGCACCTATAATTTAATTTATTATTGCAATTAACACTATATTTAGTTTACTTGATTTTTTACCGATTCAAATGATTTTTGTTGATTAAAATTGATTTTTACTGATCAAAATTGATTTTTGTTGATTGTAATAGAATTATTTCATAAATTTAAATAACTGAGTTGTACTGATTAAACTAACTTTTACTACTTGTCAATGATTTTTACTAATTATAACTGTTTTATGCTAATTGTAATTGCTTTTACTGATTGCAACAATTTTTTTTTAATTACATATTTTTTTAAGGTGAGCTAAACAAACTAATCATCATATCATACAATCTTATAAAAAGACTGTAAAATTCCACATGCCACTTTCTCAATGATTTGCCATATGGAATATCTCTTACCAAAGTTAGCATTAACTCATTCATTTAATATACACAGATTCTTGTGAGAGACGGTCTCTTTTAGAGATCATCCCTAGATTGGTAAGCCCATCATCATTTTTTAGTTTAATTAGGCTTTAATGGGCTGGGTCTGAGAGGCGTCTCTCAAAAAGACGGTCTCTCAGGAGAGTTGCTATTTAATATATGAGTAATATATCACAATTAGATATATTTTTTTGAATTTTCTTGGAATATAATATTTTTGAATATAAAAGACACATAAGATTTTCAATTAATGTTTCTTAGAATGTATATTTGTTTTTTTATGTTGAAGTATTTGCTAATTAATAAATTTTTTTATTAAAATTTTAATTTCTAAAATATTTATCAAGAAACAAAAGATAAATGACAATAAAAAATTATTTTGAGAATGACAAAAATCGTTATATATAAACACTGTGAAAGATTACATGTGCCTTGAAAAGTATGACAACTTTAATCAATACTTATATCAAAAACCAGACTTTTATTCATTAAAAGCACATATTCTAAAATTCTCTATCAAAATATATAAATTTATTATTATAATTTTATATAATAATCTGTAATTTTATATGAAATATTATAATAACAATTTAGTGCATTACACGAGTTTCTATACTAGTTTAATTAAAATATTATAACATTGTATATTGGATTAATTAGTTACAAACATATATGAACAAGGTATCACTCTACTTCCTCCGCTATTCAAGCATGCCTTTGATTCCACAAAATAGTTAGTTGAGATTTGTGAGGTGGCTTGCAACTGTTTACCAAGGAGAAATGCATGGGCAAATAAACACATTGCATACGCTACACCATATATACTTGCATAACATCACATTACTTATTACTCATACATTTATGAAAGATGCATAAAGCATAACCTTAAAACCTCTCACAAGTAATCTTTCGTCTGAATGAATTAGCCTCATTTACTTTCCACACGGAAAATAGATATTTAGAACTAATAAAAGCGAGAATCATACAATACTATAAAAACGATGAAAAATTTTAAGTGTCATCTTCTAAGGAGTTTTGACAAATGTAATTATTTTAGTGGACAATATTTGTTTACATGACAATATTTACCTAATTTAGAATTTGATTATTTTGAAAATTGGAGTTAAATTAGGTATAATATAGAGTATAATTTATTATAGCAATTCTATATAAATGACCTAAAATTTGATATATTTAATTCAATGAAAAACTGATGTATTCGATAAATAATTTAAAAAAATCAGTATTTAATTTTTGCTTTAAAAAAGTCATGTATTCCATAAATTTAATCATGATAATATATACTTGCATTATTCTTTGAAGTTATGTTTTTATATATTTCATACTCATAAATTCGTGCATTGCACGAGTTTCTATACTAGTATATATAAAAAGTAAAGTGGTGGAGACATGTTTTTTTGAAAAAATTAGACAAATTTGTTTGAAGTAATTTAAATAAAAATAAGGCAAATTGATTATAAATGGTAATTTGTGTTTTTTTCTTGATAGATACTCTCTTTGTCTCTCTCAATTTGCACTTCTTTCCATTTTAGTTTGTCTCACTGATTTTGCACCCTTTTTCTTTTTTGACAATCACCACACTTTCTTTATTTAAACCAGATCCACAAATTTATTTCTCTCTCTATCTTAACCATTCATTTCTATCATTCACTTGTTTTTGTCTTATTATCAATATTTCACTTTTCACTTAATTTCACCCAAAATAAATTAGCTGTATTCTCGTAAGGACAGATGAAATATAAGTTTAAAGAAAGTCTTAAAAAGTGGGACCCAAAAATTTGTTGGGAGGTTTGGGAGCAAATCATCTATTTGTTGCCTTTGTTTACGTGGCGTAATTTGATTGCATGAATGAGGTGAGTAATAGGGTTTAAAGTCATGAGAGCATGCCACATAGGATAATATTTTGTGTATTTATAAAGGAAGTTAAAAAAAAAGAAGGCTGAAATTGAATTGTGTTGTTTGAAAAGAAGACACGCAAAATAGGAAATAGGAAGGGTAATGTAATAAGGCATTTAGAGGGATCCACCATGTTACCCCCCTTAAGGGCCGCCTTATGAGATTGGAAAGGAATCATTTTGGCTTTTGAGGGATTTCACTCCAACTTGGCTACTTTACTTATCTTGCTTCATTATTGAAGGCATTGCTTTTTTATCCCCGCCATCAAAAATATTGGAGGTCCTATTTAGTTTTGTAATTTCTTAAAAAAAATTAGACTTTTTATTATACTAAACTAGATGGTTCCCGTGCGATGCACGGGTTTTTAAAAAATTTCTGATATATTTTTACAAACTAAAAAGTTAAAATTATAAGAAATAAATTTTACATTATAGTTATATTTCATTTCACTCCGAGCAGTTGTATATATTACGTACATTGTATGATATTTTGCATTGTGCATGCATGTGATTGTGAAAATTTTGTTAATAACAAATAAATCACAACAAAAGACAAAAAGTATATTATGCTTTAATCATCTAAATATCCAATATATCAAATAATACTCAGTTAATAAATAAATTTGAAAAGATTTTATAAATAATTTGAAAAAATAAAATAAAATATATGATTCTCTAATATAGTAAATGATGTAACCTAGAATATAAAAAATACTAATTGGATTGTAATAAGTCAAAGATATGTAAATAAATTATGGGAGTCATAACAATGACATCATCATCTTATTGAGCAAGTGACACTTAAGCAATTTTATAAAATAATGATGCAAGCTGTGTTTTGTTTTAGTAATAGTTATAGATATATAAATTTTTTCAGTTTTAGAAAAATAATGGATAAAATTTATTGTAATATTATATTCTAAAATTACTTCAAAATATAAAATAGGCTTACATACAAATTACTTAAAAAGTGTTGGTCAAAATCGGACTTGAATAACTCTATTTAATATTTAAAGCTCCTTATTTCTAGGGGTCCTAGGCGGTCGGCTACCCTGAATTGGCTCAGAACCGGCTGGCTTTTTTGAAGATTTAATTGTTAGTTTTTATTAAAAAAAGTTAGATGATTATTTGGAGAAAAAAATGAAAAATGATATGAAAGATTTTGATTTGTTAGTCAAGATAGATAGTAGAATGCAAAAAATCGTAATGAAAGGACAATAAAATCAAATTTTATGTACCACAATTGCAAGTATTTATATTTTTTTTAAATTGTTGTATTTCGAATTCAAGTTGAGGTAGACTGATACGAGAGTTTAGTATTTTATTATAATATTTTCTAATTCATAATTTAATTTAATTGAAAAAGTGAGTAAAGTTTTGTATTTAAACTAAATGATTAGTTATGAAGCATGATTCATGACAAAAATATAACTATTGTTATGGGGTTGGATGAGATAACGTTGCTTGCATTGATTGAAAATGCCGAATTGTACGAGGGTACAAATTCTATGCTCTAATCAGGGGCGAAGCCAGGATTTACAGCTAGGAGGGGCCGAATTGTCGATATACTAACAACTTATTTATTATATAAAAACTAGTTAAACTATGAAAATTTGAATCATATAGAATGAATTAACTTGAATCATAGAAAATATTATATTTGACAAATAGAGTTGAAGCTTCGCTATAATTACCCTTTTGAAAAAGAAACTAAGTGTTCATAACTTCATATATTTGTCTTTTTAGTCTCCAAAACAAAATACTATTAAAATAAGATAACAAAAAATATAAACACACACACAAAAAGGATGAATGTGAATTATGAAAGATAGATAGTAATGACTTTGGGATCGATCATCCAAAGGGACGGGGAGATTGACGGAGATGTAGATCATCGTATCCAGGCGGGTTGGCTCAAATGGCGAGCAGCTACCGCGGTGATATGTGATAGGAAGATCCCAAATAAGTTAAAGGGAAAATTTTATCGGGTAGCTATCAGACCGGCTTTATTGTATGGGACAGAATGCTAGCCTGTAAAGAAGAGTTTTGAACGTAAAATGGAAGTCACTGAGATGCGTATGTTGCGGTGGATGTGCGGGCACACTTTGATGGATCGAATCAGGAACCAAGAGTTTAGAGATAAACTAGGGGTTGCTCCTATATCCGGAAAAATGCGCGAAAGAAGATTTAGGTGGTTTGGACATGTGAAGAGAAGGACTTTCGATGCCCCTGTGAGGAGAGTCGAAAGCTTTATGGTAGAGGGTAAGAGGAGCCGAGGAAGACCCAAGAAAACTTGGGAGGAGCAAATAAAGGTAGACCTACGTGAGTTAAACCTCTCTGAGGACCTGACTAGGGATAGGAGTAGTTGGAGGCGTCTTATCCAGGTTTTAGACTTCGGCTTTTCTTCTTAGAGTCGTTAGCGGCGTCATGCTTTCATGTTTGCCCTAGTTTACTGTGTGTTTTTGTTTTTAGTTTGTTTTAAGTTTTTCTTTTGTTCTACATTCTTTTTGGATCTTTTTTGTGTTTTTTCTCTCCACGAAGCAGATACGTATCTTTATCTTTATCATCTTGGAGCTGGGGGACTCCTTTTGGCCGTGCTCTCCTTCACGGGTATGAGTTGCCGCCGTCCTTCCCTCCCCAGACCCTGCTCATAGTTTTCTATGAGCGGGATATACTGGGTAGGATGATGATGATGATGATGATGAGATAGTAATGACTTTATAGTATAAAATTAAATTAGCCCGTCTTATATGAGATCGTCTCACCATGAGATGAGTCTATACAAGTAAGGTTAATTATAAGTGTAACTTTAAGACTAAAAAAATCATGACTTTAAAAATAAAGGTACATTGGGCCAAGACAATTAAAATGGTCTCACCGTTAGACAGTCTCATACGAGTATTTGTGTAAATTAAATTTATTAGTCTGCTAAAAAAATAATAGTTCATATATTTGGGTTTAATCCTTTACCTTAAATTACAAATATGTTACCTCAACCATTGACCTATAGTAATTTTTATTACAATTATGCACTCTTTAAATTATATAATATATTAGTAAGGGGGGCCGAGTCCAAAATTACAAAGGATCACATTTTCGGCAAGGGGGGCCGGGCCTCCGCCCGTCGGGTGTGGCTTCGCCCTTGGCTCTAATTATTTCTGCCTTTTTTATTTTAATTAAGTAATTTGTTTTTAAAATTAACATAGTATTAGTAGTGTTAAATAAACAAAAAGTCCATCAATTGTTTGTTACAATATTTTTTTTTAAGTAATTGCTTGTGCAAAGTGGCATTTTTGCTTTTATCTTCGTCGTTGAACTTCAAAAAATCTACAAAAGAAAACATAACTTTTACATGGCATCATAATAAGTGATATTAGTAAAATTCATGTTTTCATATCATAAATTTCTAGCTTTTTAAACTAAAAAGTACTATATAGGCATTATTCAAAAAAATCATAAGTTTTAAAAAAAGCTCAAACAAAGCACAAAAAGATCGAACTCAAAACCTTTTTCCGGAAATGAAATTTATCATACAAGTAAATAATTAAACTTTAGCACTGTTGTTACCAAGAGAATGATATGATCTAATTCACAAAAATTTATATAAGATACAATTCAATTTTATCATCACAGTTTAGTACCAACAACCAAATGGACCGTAAAAGTAAAATCTCAAACGTCAAAGAATATTGTATATGTTCACAAATGATGCAAGTAATTAATTAAACCTTTAATAGTGATGTTACCATGGGAATAATATCGTCTATTTTATGATAATTTACATTTTAATTAATTATTATTAGTACTATCAATTAAACGAACCCGTAAAAGTAAAAGGTCAAAGTTCAAAGGTGAAAGAACATTAGAGATGAGGATGAGAAGCAATAATGAACCTCACAAGAGTCCTTTAGCGTAATCAATCTTCTTATTCATTACTTATTACTCCTATTTCGTACTTAGTACTCGGTGAACAGAATCCAACTTCAAGGTTTTTTTATTTCAATTAATTATTAAGATATTCTACATTAATTAATTTAAAAAATAATTTAATAAATAAATTTAAATATTTACTAGATTTGATATTAGGGAATTTCAGGAGGGGACAATCAGAGGATGTTGCTTGACGCATTTGCGTTAAACTTTCCTCGTTAAACGAGTACTCATATTTATCTATAATTAAGCTTAAGCATGTGATTGATTGAGTAGGGCATAAGCTAATTTACTCCTCCTTGTTCTATTATATGTTATTTTTTATTTTTATTTTTACCCTTCCAACAGTTCATTTGGTAGTCGCTATTAAATAGTAAAAATGATAATGAAAAGTTGGCGTAATTTTAGTAGAATATCTCGTGGCAAGTTAACGATCATGCTTGTTTTCATTCAATTTTCTCTGCAAAATCTCTTCCGATCCATTACCATTTGAAAATGTGAAATTAGATTATATAAGTAATCAAAATTTTATTACCATGGAAATCACATGATACATATCATGAAAATTTACACTGCAAATCATTCTCATAACATTATTAAGTACCAATAACCAAACAGACCATAACTTTAATATATGGTTCATGCTCACTATATCTAGGTTGTGTACATGATTACTTACCCCTACTTAATATATTGTTAATTAGAGCACGTATTGATTAGCGTTTAATCTACTTATTACACTACTAATACTTTTATACATATATATAATCCATGCACACGTTCACTTGTCATCAATATATGATATATATCCATGTGACTATTCCATTATGTAACCATGCATGTGAATGGGAGAGATGTTTAGCAACCTAGCAAGTTAGACTAGGAAATATCTTTGAACAACATTAATGCATTATTTACCTCTATAGATTAAGAGTAAAGTACTTGTACAAGTCACTCTTCAATAAAAAAAATCTCTTTGTTGGTTTGGTTTCCATTTAAAATAATATTATATATGATACTATTACTTTTTATGGTTAGAATTAGTTGTTACGTTTGAATAGTAATTATGAAGTATTTATCAATCGATATTGTTTTATTTTTATTTATTCTTTGTGTGTAAGAAAAAATGTATTTAAGTGAGAACAACTTGTTTATTTTGTCTCAAAGCATATTTTATACTAATATCAAAGAAAGTATTAGCTACGTTAATTTAGAAAGATAAATTATGTTCAACATTGGATTTTGACCCAATTTTCTATCATAAGTACTATCAAGAACAAACTATTAATTTCACCAAATATTTTTATTAATATTAGCTTAAACAATTCGCTTATAAATTAATTTTTTTAGTTGGCCAAACTAGCCAACAGGTAGCAAGTCCAACTAACAAACAATTGTCACAATCTCTTAGTTAAAAATATTGAAAGACTTATAGGGTAAAATAACAATGTAAAATTTCCTTCCTTGACTTTTTTGTAAATAATATTGAGATCAATATCTTTTCTAGATAAAATTGGACTAAAAAATCAAGATTCTAAAATTCATGTTGTTTTATTTTGAAAAATTAGTCGTCTAAAGTTCATTAAAATTATAACTTTTTTCACTACAACAAATTTAGCTTTTTGCGACATTAAATTTAGTGACATTAAAAAAATGTCATCGATTCATATTTTTATTGTAATAATTATTGATTTTTATTTTTAGTTCCACCATAAAGTGATTTAGCGACACTTAATGTGGTTTTTAGTGGCATATGTAATTGTCACCATAGTCTATAGTGACATTTGTGAGAAATGTCACTAGATCCTATGTCGCTAAAAACTTTAGTGTGACTTTTAAATATGCTGCTAAATGGTCTAATAAATGTCATCAAATACTCTATATACACTATAAGAAATTTGAAATAGCGACATTTAAATTAAATGTCGCTAAATATATGCCACTAAAAGCAAATTATGCTGTAGTGTTTTTCATTAGATTAAAACACAAGTTTTTAGATATTCATTGTATGAAGCCTATTTAGATGGCTAATAGATTGGTCTTCAAAGATTAGGGTTTTTGTATGGTAGTGATGATTATATTACTTGTACAAGTACCTCTTCAATAATATCTCATGTGTTTAATTCATGGTCTCCTATCAATAAAATAAAATATGGTCTAACTATATTAATGTTTGATTTTACTCAAAAAAAAATTGATTTTTTATTATTGTATGATAATAAGTGGAAAATGACACTTTTTGGCTTTGCTTGTTTTTCTTTTTTTTTTTTATTTAATTAAGAGAATGTACATATTTGTTTTTGGTGGTGGGCATAATTTATCTTAGTTTTTCTTTCATTGAATAATAACATTTGGACGACTAATAATATATTGTAGTGGAATACACAGAAAGATAAGATTATATTCGTGATGTGTATTGAGTGAACATTAATGTTTCGTGTTGCTTAACGAAACCCATCCCGGGTATGCCCTTCAACTTCAATTATTGCTTACGGTGATGATAATTTCTCATAAAATACCCTCTTTTACTTTCTACATAAAAAGTGAGTTGAGACAACATTTTTTAAAAGACGGATTTTTTCTTCATACTAATGCAAAATACAGGGTTGAAGTCTTCCTTTCAGTTGTGTTTGTACTTATGTTTTGTTTGGTGCCGCAATGGAAAGTTTTCATTTTTTCAAAAAAAAAATTTCTCCTAAAAATATCTATAATGTTAAGATACCTGTTTCTTGGTATAGCCTTCAATATGGCATTCTGTAGCATTGTTATGATATTTTGTCTTTTACTGCTTTTAACAAACTCCTTTTCTGTTAATACGTGTCCTTCTGTACTATATAAAAGGATGTAGGCCTCCTATAGCTGGATGTGTAATAATAATAACAAGATACAAAAGCTTTCTTTTCTCTCTCTTCTTTCTTGTTTAAGCTGCTGCATTTACGCCATTAATGGCTTCGTTTTGCATACATTAACATGGTATCAACTTAATCTCGATCCTTTCTTCTTCATTTTTATCACAAAATCTTGTTATTCTTCTCTCTTGCATCCGCGTTATCCTTTTTTTGCTGTTCTTGCATTTTTTCTGAAACCCTAATTTTCTTTTTCTCGCTCTTCTTCAATGGCGACTGATTCTTCTTCCCCAAGATTCCACACAAAAATCCGGCTAGCATTTATTTTTTGCATCCTTCTGATCATGCCGGCTCTAAGCTCGTTTCTACTCCTTTTGACGGCACCTGTTACTCCGATTGGAAACGTTCAATGCTCATTAGTCTCACTGCCAAGAATAAAATGGCGTTTGTTGATGGTACGTTACCTGAATCGTCTTCTTCCTCTTCTGACCATAAAGCTTGGATCCGTTGTAACAACATGATTATCGGTTGGCTCATTGCGTCTATAGATCGCCTTATCGCCAAGAGTATTATGTACTGTAGTACCGCTCGTGAAATTTGATCCGATCTTGAGGATCGTTTTGGTCAAGCTTCTCTTGCTCAGTTGTATTCTCTTCAAGAGGAACTCATGAACATGCATCAACTCCCGGATCAGCACGTTTCTGATTACTTTACCAAAATGAAGACAGTATGGGACGAACTAGATCACCTTAGTCCTTTACCTTGTTGCGAGTGTAATGGCTGTTCTTGTGGCCTCACCAAACAATTCTTGACTCTCCAACAGAAACAGCGTATGATGCATTTTCTTATGAAGGTTAATGATAGCTTTCAACAAGTTCGCACTAATATTCTCATGCTTGACCAACCTCCTACCATATCTCAAGCATATCGGCTTCTTCTTCAAGAACAGCGACATAAAGATAGTGCCATTCTTTATCATCTTTTGTCTCTATTAATCGCATTCAAGATAGTGCACATCATGTTACATTACCTGATGGTCGTCGCGTTCGTGTTGATATGATTGGTGATGTTCAGTTGTTTGATGACCTTCTCCTTCGAAATGTGCTATATGTTCCTCAATTTCAATTTAATCTCGTTTCTGTGCAACGGCTTTGTGTTGATAATAATGTTGCTTTACTTTTTAATCACTCTTAATGTCTTGTTCAGGACCCTTCGATGAACAAGCCTCTGGTGCTTGGTAATATTTTTCATGGACTCTATTGCACCTCCCAGCACACTCCTACTGCTGTTCATCCATCATCTCATGCTACTCTCACGTCTCGTGCCAATAACAAGCTAGACTCCGCCATGCTTTGGCATTTACGCCTAGGGCATACGCCTATTACTACTATACAGAAACTTTGTCCACATGTAAATGTCAATTCCTTTAAAGAAAAGTTCATTTGTACTGTATGTCCAAGAGCTAAACAACATAGGCTCCCTTTTTCTTGTAGTTCTATCAAAACAGATACACCTTTTCAATTACTACACATTGATGTCTGGGGCCCTTATGCCCAATCTACATATACTTCATGCTCTTACTTTCTTACAATTGTAGATGACTTTACTAGGTATACATGGATTTTTTTAATGTCACACAAATCTGACTCTGTTACTCATCTTACATATTTTCTTGAATACGTCCATACTCAATTTGGTCGCACTGTTAAAGTCATTCGTTCCGACAATGCTAAAAAACTATGTGATGGCTCTATTTTATCCTTATACAAGTCCAAAGGCATTGTGCATCAACGTAGTTGTTCCAAAAACACCTCAACAAAACAGTGTTGTGGAACGCAAGCACAAACACCTCTTGGAAATGGCTCGTGCTCTTTATTTCCAATCTAATGTCCCTCTACGTTTTTGGGGTGACTGTGTCTTATGTGCTTGTTAATTGATCAATCGAATGCCTCTATCTTCACTCGGTTTCATTTCTCCCTATGAAAAGTTATACGGTCATGCCCCTTCGCTTTCGCACCTTCGGCCTTTTGGTTGTCTCTGTTACGTCTCTACTTTAAAACAAGGACGTAAGAAATTCTACCCTTGTGCCGATCCTTGTGTTTTTTTGGGATATCCGTTTGCTCACAAAGCTTACCGAGTTTATAATCTCTCTACTCACAAAATCACTGGCTCACGGGGATATTATTTTTCATGAGTCTCATTTCCCTTTTCATGACCATATCTCCTCTCAATCACTTTCTCCACCCCTTTATCTCCCTGCTCACACGCCTTTACCTGACAATCTTCCTTACTCAACACCCTCTTTAACCCTCTAATACTCAGCAGTCCCTACCCCTCTCTCCTTCCCAACAAAGTCCCACTTCCCAAGAAATTTCTTTGCCTTCTCAAGAAAGCACTTCCTCTACACCTAGCATTCCTAAACAGACACCCTCCCCACCTACCTCTCCTCATACGTCCACATCATCATTTCCTCCCATTCCAACTTCTTTCTCTACTAATGACCCCTCTTTATTAGTAGATCTATCTTCCTATTTTCCTCAAGCCCAACCTACTATTTCCACTCGCAAATCTCTGCGACCCCACAAACCTCCCTCTCACCTTCAAGACTTCATTTGTAACTCCTCTATTACTCACTGGTGCAATTTAGTCTCCCATGATCAACTTCCTTCCTCTCATACAGCCTTCCTTACCTCTCATTCTTCTCACACTGAACCCAAATCTTATAATGCAGCAATCAAAGACCCTATGTGGGTCCAAGCCATTGAAACAGAATTACAGGCTCTTAACAGTAATCATACATGGGATCTCGTTTCTCTCCCTCCTGGCAAAAAACCTATCGGTTGTAAATGGGTGTTTAAGGTGAAATTGAAATCTGATGGTACCCTTGAACGGTACAAAGCACGTTTGGTTGCTAAGGGTTATACCCAAGAATACGGTGTTGATTATCAGGAAACCTTTTCCCCGGTTGTAAAGATGACTACCGTGCGTTGTATTCTTGCTCTTGATTCCTCTAATGCTTTCCTTCATGGTGACTTACATGAAGAGGTTTATATGGTTTCTATACCGGGTCTCTCTACTGCTCCGAATACTGTTTGTCGGTTGCGCAAGTCTCTATATGGCCTCAAACAGGCTTCTCGTCAGTGGTATGCTAAGCTTAATGTTGAGTTACACAACCAAGGTTTTTCCCAGTCTCAGTATGATTCTTCCCTTTTTATAAGGCGTTCTGGCTCGTCCATTACTCTTGCGGCAGTTTACGTTGACGATATTATTTTAACTGGTGACAATCCTACTATTATTACTGATCTTAAGCGTCATCTACATTATGTTTTCATCATCAAGGATTGGGCTCTTTAAAATTCTTTCTTGGTATTGAAATTAATTATTTGCCTGATGGAATCACTATGTCTCAGCATAAATTTACTCACGAGCTCCTTCGTGACAGTGGCCTTAGCACCTTCAAACATGTTGTTACCCCACTTCCCCTTAACCTCAAACTACAAAAAGCCAATTCCCCTCCCTTTTCTGATCCTCAACTCTATCGTTCCCTCGTCGGCAAACTTAATTTCTTAACCCATACTCGACCCGATCTTGCCTTCACTGTTCAAACCCTTAGCCAATATATGCAAGCTCCTACTACTGCCCATTTTCAAGCTCTCACACACACCCTTAACTAAGTTCATTCAACCGTCGGCCAAGGCATCCTTCTTTGTGCTACTGATCACCTTTCATTACAAGCGTTTTCGGATTCGGATTGGGGTTCATGCATTGACACCCGCCATTCTGTTACTGGTTATCTCCTCCTCCTTGGTCGCTCTCCTATTTGTTGGAAGTCTAAGAAGCAATCCACCGTCTCCTGGTCATCATCCGAGGCTGAGTATCGTGCCCTAGCTTCTGCAGCTTCTGAAGTTACCTGGGTTGTACGTCTCCTGGAAGAGCTTGGTGTTTGTTCTCTTAAACTGGTCACTCTTCATTGCGATAATATGTCTGCTCTCAACATTGCTCACAACCCGGTCCTCCACGATCGCACCAAGCATATCGAGATCGACTGCCATTTCACCCGCGAAAAAGTTGTGGAGGATTTATTGCAGCTTACCTATTTGCCTACCTCCAGTCAGTTGGCTTATGTATTTACAAAGATACTCCCATCTTCTCACTTTCAGACATTATTGTCGAAGCTCGGTATGTGTTCCACAGCCCAGCTTGAGGGGGATGTTAAGATACTTGTTTCTTGGTATAGCCTTCAATATGGCATTCTTTAGCATTGTTATGATATTTTGTCTTTTACTGCTTTTAACAAACTCCTTTTCTGTTAATACGTGTCCTTTTGTACTATATAAAAGGATGTAGGCCTCCTACAGCTGTATGTGTAATAATAATAACAAGATACAAAAGCTTTCTTTTCTCTCTCTTCTTTCTTGTTTAAGCTGCTGCATTTACGCCATTAATGGCTTCGTTTTGCATACGTTAACAATAAATACTACAAAAAATAATATTATTAAGTGTAAATTTTTTTTTTATTATTGTCTTAAGTTCTAAAGAATAATATAGATATATAATTGGTTTAGTAATTATCATATGAAATATTTAAAAGTGATATAAAATATTCAATCGTTTTTTGTGTTTGTCCACTTTATGTTTTTACACTTTATGAGAGAATACTATGAGATATTGTTATTATTAATATGACATTATCATGAATTTATGAAGAGAAAAAAAATTTAATAACAAAAGAATCTATCGACATTTTTAAAGTAAGATAGTGTAAATTTTTTTTATTATATTTGTAGATTTTAATTAGACTAATTGATTATATTTATTGAAATATTCATTAATGATTCATACTCATTTTAAGTAGTAATTTTGTGGAGTAAAGTAATAAAACTAATTCTTTAATTAGCTCTATGATTCATACTATCTTGGTTGGTCCCGTTGTAGAACTTATATTTTAATGGTTGGAAATAATTTTCACATATTTATTTTAAACAAATTTTTACTTGAGACCGTATTTTGTAAAGACGGTTCTCAAAAGCCCAGTCAAATTCTAAATCTATATTATTACAACTCTAAATATAGATTTGGACTGGACTTTTGAGAGTCGTCTTTACAAAAGACGGTCTCTCAAGAGAGAACCATTTTATTTTAAGTGGTATTAAATGATAGTAATGACAATAAAAATTAGTGTAATTTGATTGAAAAATCTCTTGCTATCTTGATGGTCATGTTTGTCCAACTTCAATCATCTCAATTTCTTCATAAATTTCATTGTAATGCATTACTACTGGGAATGCTGATATTAGGTGGTAATGGAAATTTTTAAACTTTTACACTATAAATCAATACCATTACCACCATTTAGTACCACAAACCAAACGGGTTGTTAAAGAATTACATTTTATAATTTTTGATATAATTTTATATATTATTATATTAAAACTATAACAATGTGGTCTGAGAAATTAACTTATCGTTTTTCTAATTAATAGTCGATATAACCTTTAATTAACAATGAAGCTTTTTATTTTGAGTAGTTTTCAAAATTCAAATAAAAATTACATCTAGTATTAATTAATACAGACGCATATGCTAATATTAATATATTATCAAATTGTCAAATAAATTACATGCATGATACTTGATATCTTGAGAAAATTATGAAAAAAAAAACACTCCCTCCCTCAGTTGTCTTTTGATATTTCTATTTATCTTTTGTATATATAGTTATTTCAAAACAATAATTGATCCTCAATATTTTTACATACACATTTTCAAATATAAATTTAACAATAATTTACTTTAACTTCAATGTATATCTTAAAAATCATAATTAAATTAAGTTGGACTTTAATTTATCGCAGTTAGAAAGTAAATATTACTTTTTCAAAACTATAACCTTTTCCTTCCTGCAACTTATCTTGGGCACAATTGAAAATTTTCAAGTAGAACCAATTAGAACCATTAGAATCAAATGAACATTTTGAAACGGATATTTTAAAATCAAAATTTACAATTTTTAGAGTGAATATTTTAAACTGAAAAAATATTATTAAAGAAAAGATATATAAATGGTATAATTAAATCAGCTTAATTATAACATTTTTCTTGCGCACGGCCCCATATAACAACCTAGCTATTCCAACTCGCATCTCAATAACTTGATGAGAATAAAGCCTACTTGTGGGTTGGACAATAATGAAAGGATATTATTACCCTTTTACTTTTTGATATTTAAATTTACATTTATCTATCATTAATTTAATTTTTTAGTAAATTTGGTTTTTTTTTTAATTTTTAGTTGAGTTGGTTCCATAATATGGTATCAGAATCAAATTGTTTAGAGATTACGAGTTCAAATAATGCACCAGGTGTGAGGAGAGTTTGTGCTAAATTCACACTTCTAACCGAAAGGGTTCTCGTGTAAAAGAGCATATTAATTAAAGTATAATAATTTTATATTATGATCGACGTCAACTATTAACTTAAGCTTTTAAAGTTAATTTCTTAACATAGGACAATATATATGAGCTTTTCCAACTTATTATCAGTTTACTTTTATTATATTTAGTTTAATTTAATTAGTTTTACTCATCACCAGCTCGTTTACACTTTTTTCACAAAGAAATGGATATTATTATTTTAATTAGTTAAATTTTGAATTAGAGTTTTCATTTTTGCCCCCTATGGAATAATTGTAGTAATGATGATGACCGACTATGACTATAACTATGTATTTCAATAACAATAACAATGTTAGCTTCTTAATCTCAAAAAATAAAAATCACACCATAGTGATATTAATTTTATCTGATCAACCTAATTAATATTTTAATCATTTTTCTCTATTATTGATAACCTTATTCCTTAATATAGTATTTTGTAAGTGGATGGATTCACATTCACCTACTATTTTGACTCAATTGTACTTAATTATCTAAGGTGTTTGCTACAAATAGTATCAAATTGCATGTTTAGCCGTTGAACGGTAGATTAAAGTAGTTGGGGGAATGTTTATCCATTCATAATACATTTTTTTTAAAAGGATTATTTCCACCATCATTTGTTCTTGTGGATAATATAAAACGTTACCATCAACTTGAGTAAATTGTAATTGATTGCATCAAAAAGATTAGTCAAGGAAGTAATATATATATATATATATAATAAAATCTTTTCAAATAACGGCTACTAATAATACATTATTCATGCAATACCAAATGCTTTCGACATGTAAATAATGCCTTATTATATATACTCAACTTGTATCAGTTTATCCCAAGAAATTGAGGGTTTGCCCAATGTCTCTATAGACTAGGTTGTGATATTTGCAAAATAGTTTAAAATATTTAGTTATAACCATATACTGCGTTTTTATCAAGTCAGGAGACTTTTTGGCCACGTATCTTTTACGGGTATGAAATATTGTCTTATATCCCTCTTCAAAGAGGCTGATCATAGTTTCTATGAGCAGCATATATTGGGTACAGTGATGATATGTCTTGTCTTATTATATCGGACTAATTTTGTTTTGTCTTGGTTTTATCTTCATTTCCAGGTTCTCTTGAGTTGTTAGTCTTTTTATTTTTCGTGATCAACTTTAATAAGAATATTTGATTCTCGTATTTAATTTCTTTTTCAGACACTAATTATAGTTTCTATTATTGGGTAACAAGAATTCGTCCGCTTAAAGAAATTACATGTACGGAGTTTTAATCATTTTATTGTGTCTTGTAATAATGACATAAACACTACAAAAAAAAGAGAGATGGCTACTGTCAGAAACCGAAGCCAATTCAAAGCCATCACATACTTGGCGACGGAATGGCTTCTGTCAGAAGCCGAAGTCAAACGTGGCGTAGCCAATGTCAATTTCCGAAGCCATTCCGAAGCCATCTTTTGCGTCAGAATATATAACAGTAGCTATTCCGACGTCATATTAATTGCCCAGCTTTCCAATTATTATTATTTATTATTTATTAGTAATATTTTAATATTATTTATTTATTTATTTATTATTAGAATTTTAATATTAATTATTAAAAATTAAGATTTAATAATTTAAAATTTTTTGCTGGGAATTTATAATTTAGATTTTAAGTTTTATATAATTTAAAATAATAATAAATACATAAATAAAACCCACAATACTAAAATAACAAATAAAATATGTACGACAAAAAAATATAATTAACTAATTACATTTTTTTTGTTTCAAACTAAATATATAAATATATAAATAAAGAAAATATTACCAAATACATTACAAAAATTATAAAATAACTAAATTTAATTAGAAATTGTTTTGACGAAATATTGAACTTCCTAAATCATCTAATATCGCCATCATTTCCACCACCACGACGCATACGATATCCGCCCGAACCACCTGAAGCACGCGTGTTATGAGATCCATGAGAGGCACCAGGACCTCCACCATGAGCGTTGAGATTTTAGTCGTCTAATGGCCTCTTGCATTGATGTTAATTCATTTCGCATATCTCGCAACTCATTAGCACTTGGGTTGTTCTCGGTCATTTGAATCATTTGAATCATTTTCATTGTTGTTTTGGTTAGGGTTAGGGTTTGACATTGTTTCTTCTAAAAAACTAAATAAAAACAGAAAAACAAAATCAAATTAAAAAAATGTAACAAATTAAACTAAAACTCATTACTAAGTTACCAACAAACCAACAAATCAACAAATTTTGAAAATTCAGAAATAAAAAAAAACACACACATTACAAACTAATAAGACAGTTAAATCAGAAATTAAAAAAAAAACATTACAAACAAAATATAAGACATAACACATAAAACAAACAAATCAACAACAACAACATTCTAGCATAAAAAAATCATAAAGAAACCCTCAAATATGCACAAGAACCCTAAAATATCCACTACATTCCACATACAATAACTTTAAAAATCATACAAAAACCCTAAACTAATATTATAAAACATCATAATCAACAACAGAAAACTCAACAATAACCGAAAAAACATCATAAAACATCATAATAATCAAAAACATTGCATCAAAACTCAACAATAACAAAAAAAAAAAATCGTATTGAAGATTGAAAAAAATCAACAATCAACATACAGAAAAAAATTTGTATGAAAACTCAACAACATGCAAACTTTGAAAAAATTTGGACAAATCAAGATTGAAAATAAATGACCGAAAAAAAACTGATTTGAAAAAATAAACAACAACAAAATTCGAAACAAATAACCATGTTTGAACTATAAAAAAAAAACTGAAAAAAAACTAACCGAAAATTGAGGATTGAAGATTGAAGCTTGAGGGTTAATGTTTGAACACTCACGGTTGAAGATGGTGAAAATTTCGTATGAAGATTCAAAATTACACCAAGATTGAAGATTGAGAGTAAAATTTTTTAGGAAAGTAAATTATTGAGAGAAGCAAGTGTAAAGGCAAAATGAAGAAGGAAATTAAAGAAAACCGGGTGAAACAGAAAAGGCAACTATTTGGAAACCCGTGCAAATAAGCTATGGCTTCGGAATGGCTACGGTTGACGTGCGTAGCCAAATGATGGCTTCGGTATGGCTTCGATTTTAGCCGTAGCCAAGTGTGGCTACGGTGACTTTCCGTGACCATGCCGTAGCCACACTTCGCTACGGATTGAAGCCATCTTGATTTGTTTTTGTAGTGAAAGGATTATAAAGTACTTAAATTTTGATTTCGGTTGATTACTTGCATTAAGGACCCTTAATAACAAAAATATGTAGAATAAACATGGCTAAAAAACATAGTTTAAAAAGAGTCGCTTCCACCGTTAAGTTTCTATTAGATTTTTAACATTGATTTTTTTATTCATGTATAATTTATGAGTTAATACATAATCAGATGAAATTTTAATTGATTAATTTTTTTATCATATATAATTATTAATATATCATTATTGGTTCATCGGAAGAAATTGAGTATTTAGAAAGCGGCAAGGTTATGAATTTGTTCTCTTAGATAACATCTAAACATAACAAAGATGAATTAAAATTAAATAGAATTTTAGTTAAACTAAATTGAATTTATTAATTTATTAGATGTATATAAAGTTGGTTGCGCTAAAAATTATTATGCATAACTAGAGGTTTAAAAGAAAATATAACATGCCAAATTCTAATTTCAACAATTAATCTTTTTAGAACTTGAATTTGACTAATTTGTTACTACGTACCTTATCTCAATTTATCTAAATTTGAAGGATTTTATTAAATTAATAATATTTTATTTTTGAATTATAAGTTAGACTAACGAGTTTATCACCTATTTTATTTTTGAATTTGAAAAATATAAATGCGGAAACTTTTTTGCTTCCTTATTTTCTAAGTGGAACTCAAGTTCCTTTTAAGAAAATTGACACATATTATAATATCCGTTTTTTATCAATATCATTTTGAAGAAACTAAATAAGACAAATATAAAATACAAAATCAAGCACGCCTTTAATGCTTTTTACGTGAACTATTAATTATATACACATTCATATAAATTATAAAGAATGTATAATTAATGAAGAAAATTCGGATTTAAAGTAACGTAAGACGTCAGGAATTTTTAGGCCACAATTCACTAATCAAAGTTGGCTAATAATACCAAATTAATTATGAATATGATAGGTAATTAATTAAGTTAAACATTATGTAAGTGAAGAATTAATTGGGATTTGAGAGAATTTAGCGTAACGAACCATAAATGAGTTTAAGAAGAGAGAATTAAGGGGATGCTACTTTACGCATTTGTTGTATGCTTCGTTCTTTTTTTTCTTTTTTTTTTCCCTTAAATTCGTACACTAAAGAGCTATGCTAAATTTATTCAATAAAATTGTCTTTTAAACATTGAATGTATTTTTGTTCGAATTTTATTATTGATAAAAATTATTCTTACGGTTTATTTGGTCATCGGTATAATTGGTGGTAATGAGAATGATTTATAGTGTAAATTTTCATGTCAGGTATCATGTCATTCTTACAATACTACAACAAATTTAACTTTTCGCGACATTAGATTTAATGACATTAAAAAATGTCACTGATTTATATTTTTTATTGCATTTTTATCTCTCACGACGTGTGAACTTCACTTAATCTTCCTTGAGCCAGGGGACTCCTTTTGGCCGCGCTCTCCTTTATAGGTATGAGTTTTCGCCATCCTTCCCTCCCCAGACCCTGTCCATAGTGTTCTTCGAGCGGGATACACTGGGTAGAATGATGATGATGATAACTGATTTATATTTTGTAGTGTAATTATTGTGGATTTTTATTTTAAATTTCACTATAAAGTAATTTGGTAACACTTTATTTGGTCCTAGCTTAGTGACATATGTATTTGTTATTATAGTTTATAGTGACATTTAT
Organism: Amaranthus hypochondriacus; assembly: GCA_000753965.2. Classification (NCBI taxonomy): domain Eukaryota; kingdom Viridiplantae; phylum Streptophyta; class Magnoliopsida; order Caryophyllales; family Amaranthaceae; genus Amaranthus; species Amaranthus hypochondriacus. The sequence goes on from CM025918.1 coordinate 4,848,601, forward strand.
GAGAAATGTCACTAAATCCTATCTCACGAAAAGCTTTAGTATAATTTTTTTACTATGCTACTAAAGGGTCTAATAAATATTACTAATTCCACCATATATACTTAGAAATTTGAAGTAGTAACATTTAAACTAAATGCCGCTAAATATATTTCACTGAAAGCAAATTATGTTATAGTGCAGTAATGAAAGTTTGATAATAAAAATATATTTTTGTTCACAATTTTTCATTACCATATTCTCAAATGGTAATGTATTAAAATTAATTTTATTGAAAAAATAAAATTGTCGAAGGAGAATAAGCATAATCATTAAACACGTCAAGATATATATTGTTGAAGGAGTATTAACTTTTTATTATCATTTCCACCATATAATACCAATTTTTAAAACTTTAAGATGACTTAAAGTGATCAATAGGTAAATAAAAAAAATAAGGGCATAAGTGTGAACCAAGAAAAATATTTGACAGTCCAAAAAAGTATAGTAATTCTAATTAGAGCAAGAAGGCAGATTATGCCTTTATTATTACCAGCACAAGATTGCTTTTTGCCTACCAGTCTTGAGACACCAGCTTAAATTAACCTTTATGTGCATGGTAAGTTAAGTTGTACAATAATTTTAATTTATCTTTTTTTTCATGTGATATGGACTAAACATTTGGGTAATAATTAGGTTGTATATATTCTAGAATCTACATTCTATTGATTATTACAAAAATAAAACATATCATCTCTTAAATAAATATTTTATTTTTTTGCACTACAACATAATTTAGTTTTAGTGGGATATATTTAGCGACATTTAATTTAAATGTCGCTATTTCAAATTTCTTATTGTGTATATAGAGGATTTAGTGACATTTATTAGAACCTTTAGCGGCATATTAAAAAATCACACTAAATCTTTTAGCGACATAGATCTAGTGACATTTCTCACAAATGTCACTATAGACTATAGTGACAATTACATATGCCACTAAAAACCAAATTAAGTGTCGCTAAATCACTTTATGTTGAAACTTAAAATAAAATCTAATAATTATTACACTAAAAATATGAATTAGTGGCATTTTTTTAATGCCACTAAATCCAATGTCGCAAAAAGCTAAATTTGTTGTAGTGTTGACGGCAATTGAGATATAGTAGGTGGAGTAATTCATCTAGTTATATATATTTATTAGTTTTGATTTCTGAATAAAGTATGGATTTTTATATATTTATTAGTTATATTGTCTTTAATTAAACTTTAACTATCATATAAAAATTGAGTACTCCCCTTAATAATCTTGGCTAAATAATTGACCTTCGAGTCTAGACCAAAGACTTTTGGTGTTTTATGTTTGGGGCGCGGTTAATGACCCATGACCGTGAGCTTCAACGTGGATATTTGGAACATTTATTAATGGGCAATCAAACACATCGCCATATGACTCAATTTACTGTATTATTTGACATGGTACAATTTGACACTGAGTTTCGATAGGCATAATACATGAGCGGTCCGGCCAACATGACGCTAATTTTATCGTCAATTATGATTACCCGAGACTTTGATATTTTTGGATAGCAAATTATTCATGTTTATATCGAATCACTTGTAACTAATTTTAACATGTTATGTGCTAATATGTGATTATCAGCTACATATATAATAAATTACTTGTTATAATATAATATTTATCAATTATATGTATAATAGAAGAGAAAAAAATAGTGGAATTGACCTCATACCCAATATAATCACTGCCATATTTTTACCGATGTTACTTTGATTACGTTTAAGCAAAATCGTTGTGTAAATTTTTAACCAAGTCAATCTTTCACCAACTACATAGGTTTTGTTGGTTGCAATAATTTACTACTCGTGTATACTTGTAAATATGTCCTGTTCAAAAATTTACTGTCTGTTCAATTCTACATTTGGGTTATGTACGTAGTTTGATGATTAATTTATATATATTAATATTAATATTAATAATAAGATCATCTTCTATATGACTAACTAAAAAAAAATTCCATCTTAAGATTATGAATTGGTCTTGTCTCAACTGAATTAAATACTATTTATTTCATATAGGTTCTGGTTGGGGTATTTTACAACAGACTCAAAGACCTGATATTTATCAAATCTTGTGATCGAACTTGATTTGACTTGACTTTAAAAATGGATATAATTTTATGTAAACAAAAGAATCTCAAATCGACTTGAAATCAACCTGAATCAACCTGATGACTTGAATAAAATCCTCTAATCCTAAACTTGATTTTTACATAGTTCCTTTTCCTTTAGCCTTCTCTGTAATTAAAAAAAAAAGATTTATGTAAACCAATTTCTTTCCAAAGACTGATTAAAAGATACTACATCTAAGTAATTACACTTGCAAGTTGCGAGAAACATCCTCTAATATTCATTTGGTGTAATGTCAACACATCGACCTGCAGCTGCCATTGGAAATTTCAATTATAGTAGTCAAAGTAGGATGATAAATAGCCTAATGTTATGTTTAGGAATGTTGATTTCATTTGAAAATGTGGATTTGGCTCAAATTCAGTGTCTGGCAAATAAAAAGTTTTTAAATTTGGATTTGAGTCAAATCCACCAATGTTTTAAAAGCGGTTAAAGATGATTTGAGAATGACTTTCCTAACATTGTCATTCTCAAATTCTTTTTTAATGAATCCATATTTGAAATCTATAATTTGAAATGAAATGCTTGTTCCTAAACGCAACCTAAAAAAATTATTAATTTTAAAAATTAAATTCAATCAAAAACTTAAATTAATAGTCAAGACTTTAATATATATTATTAGAGTATATAACATATCAAAAACTTCAAAATTAAATTCAATCAAAAACTTAAATATATTAGAGTATGTAACATAACCTGGGGCCTCAACTATCAGCTTAAGTTTTTGGTTGAGTTGGTTCCTTGACATGGTATCAGAAGCCAGAGTGACAAGAGGTCACATGTTCGAATCTCAACCACCCCTCATTCAGAGTGGAATACTTAGCGCCATGTATAAGGAGGGCATATGTTGCGTCCACACTTCTAGCCCAAAGGGCACTCGTGTAAGGGGACGTGTTAAAGTATATAACATATCCTGAGGCCTCAACTATCAGCTTAAGCTTTTGGTTGAGTTGGTTCCTTGACATATACTCTAAAAATCAAAATGCCAAATATAGTTTCATCATCATCAATCAAAATATATTTTATTTTATTAATTTTTATTGAACATTTAAAAATATATTTAATTTAAATTTTGTTTGACTCATCTCATTTCGTATCATTAGTACATCAAATTTATTGTTACTCTCTGTATGTGCTGTAAATCTTAAAAGGCATTCTCTTCACCTTCGTAGAGTATGCTGATTGTTCTTCTACGGTCGGAACACTCCCCAAAAAATCAATTTGCAAAAAAACAAAATTATTCTTATTCCAAATAAAAATATATATTCATTTGTCTCACTCTTGACTAAAGACAATAGGCATGCCATATTGCCATGGCATGATCTATACATATATAGATATTGTATCGTATTCGTGTGTTAAAGCCTAACGGCCAACACCCAATTCAGGCTGCTAAGATACATGTACATTCTACATTTGACTTAATAATATAATATAGTTTTCCGTGTTATATTAAGTCATCTTTGAGGGCTCCTTCTCATCCAATTATTCCCCATTTATTGTTTGAGAGCTCCTTTATAATTATTTATGATTAACATGTACATATATACTCAATTTCCAAATTGTATATTACCCAATAAACAATAAACATGTAAGGTTGCGTTTGGGAACGTTCATTTCATTTCGAATTGTAGATTTCAATTATGAATTCATTAATTAAGAATTTGAGAATGACAAAGCTTGAGAAGTCATTCTCAAATTCTCATTTTTAACCACTTTTATAAACATAGTGGATTTGACTTAAATCCAAATTTGAATATTCTTTATTAGCCAAACACTAAATTTGAGTCAAATCCATATTTTCAAATGAAATGATCATTCTCAAACATAGCATAAAGTTAATTACTCTGGTTTTTAAGATTTTAATTTTTAGCATTGAAATTAAAAAATAAATAGACTCATCACACGATGAAGATAAAAATTATTAGCCAACAATGTGAAGTAGTTGATATGATTGTTTGCCAGCAATTATGAGCGGTGTTAAAATACACAATAATTTGTGATCTTTTTTCATTTTATATTTTTGAAAAATAGAAGACTTAAAATACATAATTTAATTAAAGCAATGTTAGTATAAGCTAATCCTTAAACCCTCATTGTTATAACTATCACTATGTGCAAAGTGTAGTCCAACGTGCCCAAACCTCCTTTGGTGGCAACTATACATTGCATTTGTCTAAGTTAAATTTCCATATTCCCCTTTTATTTGTATTTTTTTATTGACGTGGTTTAATTGTTAATTTTTAATTTGTAATTAAAATTACCAGTAAGTTGTAGAAATAGTGGATGAGAAGACTTAATTCGTAACAAAATAAAATTAAAAAAATCTGGATCATTGTCAAAAAAAAACTTTACATAGTGAAACAACCTTAAATAATTAAAAAATTAGATGGAAAAAAAATGTGATATAATATGCATGGTCAATATATTAAACCTTTATTATTGTTATGTGCTTTATTACATTTTCTATATTTGGGTCTTTATATGATGAGAAATGTTTTACCAATTAAGATATAAGTAATTAATAATGTAATTTAAGGACATTAATTATAAATAAGTCGGAGATGACGGGAAGCAAGCAAGTAGCCGACCAAAAACATCGGCATGCTAAGATTTGTTATGTAGAGATTAGAGTGGGATTAGGTAATTTTATGTCAATTAAAGAGTGTTGTTGCATCATTACATAATTAATTAAAATATTTGTATTAATCTATTGGCCGGTGTCTAACTTAATTAAAAGATTTCTATTCATTTATTGGCCGGCATCTAACCTTTATTTTACGCATAATAAAATTGTCATCATTATTTAGGAAAACGGTAAATAAAAAATCCAATAAATTTTTTACTATTAATCAAGGGAAATGTCAAGGTGAAACAATCACAATTAGTTATAAGTTTAATTATATTTTTTTAAGTGATGAATTTATAAGTAAGATTTATAATTTTAGAACAATAAATATATATAAGATTTAGTTCGATCAGGATCTAATTAATTTAAATAAATATATTGAGTAAATAACTTTTAAATCAAAGCTTAATACGAGTATTTAGTAAATAACTTTTAAGTCAAATCCAACAAAATACTACTCCCTCCGTTCTTTATGTTTGTCCAACTTACTATAACGCGTTGTTTTAAATGTTTGTATACTATAGAATACTTTCTAAGTTTCTATTTTTTAAAATCTTTTTTCCCAATGTCCTCATAATCCCTCCTATTTTCCCCAAATATACTCTCTCTATATTAATGTCAATGATAATTTCCTTTTTTTCTTTATTTTGTATTTTATTTAAATGTATTTTCTCTATTTAATTAAAATAATACCCACTTACTACAAAAATTCTAGTTTTCTTAATATTTGTGAAAAATCCATAGTGAAAAAATTTTTGAGAACGGCGGGAGTACATTATATGGGTATTATTTAGCACAAGGAAATAAGACTTGTGAGACTTTGAAGATATAAAAGTCTCATTCCTTATTTGGCATGTTAAGGACTTTGTAGAAATAGATGAAGTTGAAAGTCTCACCAATTACCACCCTCCCCCCAAGACTTAAATCTTAGGGACTTTCCTCATTTTTATACCCATTTCCTATTCTCATTCTCTTACAATAAACAACACTTAGACTTTTTTTTTGGAATAAAGTCTCATTTCCTTCCCCCAAATCTCATGTGCCAAACAACCCCTATAAGTAGTTTTTTTTATTGGTTTTAGCCTTTTGCACCTATTATTATTTCTCTAATATATAATTAAACATCCAACTAGCAACAACTAATTTTACCAAATATTTTTATAATTGATAATTTATACAGCTGACTTAACAACTAACAAATCAATCAATACTTAAAGCGAAAAAACACTTATTGATAATGCAGCAATGTCAACGGTGAGTATTTACGGTAAAAGATCAAAAATCATAATCATGATTTTATCATCCATATTAAAGTCTTCTAACTTTATAGGATGAGTATGAATATGAATGGAGGCACAGGCAGTAATCACAATTCTCAAGTCTCTTTCACACCACGCCAAAGCCATATCCTCTCACGTTTTAAAGATTTCCTTCAAAGACCGTCTTTTGTAAAGACGACTATTAAAAGTCCAGCCCAAATCTATATTTAGAGTTGTAACAATATAAATTTAGACTTGGACTGGGCTTTTTAGAGCCGTCTTTACAAAAGACGGTCTCAAGTAAGAATTTGTGTTCTAAATGATACTCCCTCCGCAACGGGGTGTTCATTAGCGGGCCGAAAAGCCGGGTATCTGGTTAGTCGGATATTTTTGTAACGATCCGTGTTTTTTAAAAAGGTTCTCATTTGTTATTTTGGATGTTTTATTTGTATGTTGTTCTCATAAAAATTCTTTCTATTTGTATCAAAAATATTGTATAAAAATAACCTTATTCATCTTTATTTTAATATTTAATAATGCTTATAGTTTTCATGTATCTTTCACTAACACCATTTTAACATTATATATTCCTTTATGGTCCCCACAAAGTTTATAAAAATACTTTTTTATTAGTTGTAGTCTTATTTTTTCACTAACTTTCGTTTAATACTTTTTTGAGTTTGTGGTCCCCACTAACTTTCTTTCTTTTAATAATAATTCCACTATCGAAAAGGTTCTATATTTTTTAATTTTCGTTAATATTCATTAAGGAAACTTTATTATTCAATAAAACACTAGTATGTACGCACGCTAAAAGTGACTTATATAAGAGTTTTAATTGAGATGAATTATTGTCAAGTATCTTCTTTAAGTAGGGTCGATTCTGAAATTTAAGAGGTCAAAGACCAAATATTAATTATAAATGTTATATTTGATTTTTGTACATATCAAATTTAAAAGTGGCATTAGAAAAGCAAATCTTAAATAAGATCGATAATCTCACTAAAAGAAGGATAACATATATCTATGGTATTAGAAAAACAAATCTAAAACAATGCATGGAAACAAATCAAGTCTTGCTCTAAAAAATGTGCAAGTGAAATCGAAACTTTTTATTTCATATAGGAATATAGTTGATTAAAATGAAGCGTATAAATTTAGAAATAACAAATATATATATATATATATATATATATATATATATATATATATATATATATATATATATATATATATATATATAGTTGTTAAGGTAACTTTTGTTACTCGTATTTATCTCTGTGCGTTAAGGTAACTTTTGTTACTCGTATTTATCTCTGTGCAGGGCTTTAACTATGTTGGGGTAAAAAATTAACCACATTTAATCCTCTAACCTCTTTCTGAAGGGGCTACAAATATAAGTTGTTCATCATGTATTCTCACCCAAATTCTTTTATTGAGCGGGATATAAAAGTAGTGAGGTGATGAGTATATCAATGACAATTTTTAATCGTAAGAGTTGATAACATTTTTCAAAGATCCACCATAATATAACAATTGAATGAATCCATATTATTGTTGAGAGTGCATGCATTGCTCAAATGTCATTATTATACATTGCATTTGAACATAGCATTCAAAGGAACTATCCCTTACCCATATCGGTCATGACTCATGACCCATCAATAATTATGCAATACCATAATAATATAACAAAAATTGGAGGGGAAGCAAGTCATATAGTTCACACTCCATATAAAATTCAGCCCATAAATTCATATATTAGTCCTACTAAAAAAGAAAAGTTAGATTATGTGGTTAAATTCTTTTTGGGATTCATAATTTCTCATCATTATTAAGACTAATGAAAAGAAACCAAAGCAAGTTCTTAGCCACAAAATTGATCATTAACTTGCTCTTAAAGCATCCCCACAAGAATAAGTTACGTAATCAATTTTGACTTAATCTTATATATATATTTTTTTTATTATAATCGTTATTGACTTTTCACCTTCACAAGATAATTTTCTTAATTAATCGTTATTTAGTTCTAATTGCGTTGCCAAATTTTTGTTCTTCTCCATCGGTTTAGTAGAGAGACTAGGTAGTACTTGTAGTATTTACAATAATAAATGATCTACTCCCTCCGTTTTCATTTGTTCTTCCCATTTGGAATCTGAGAAGAAACCAATATAAACTATAATTACAAAATAGATACTATGAGAGTTGAGTAAAATAATATAAAAAATAAAGGTTCTATTGATTATAGTGTAAGTGTAATAATATCATTAAATTTCATTGGGTGTATGTAAAGTAAATGCATTGGGAATTAACATGTAAATTAATTTTTATAGATTAGAATGTAAGTGTAATAATTTCCTTGAATTCTATTGGTTACTAAAATTGAAAGATTCTAAATGGGAAGAACTTTTAAAAATTTCCAAATGGGGAAAGTGAGAAGAACATATGAAAACAGAGGGAGTATTAATCTTCAATTATTGTTTTGATTCATTTTTCTCGCAAATTTCAATTAAAGCTTAAAATTCATATAATTTTCATATATTTATATTATGTCGAAGTTGAGACAAAGTTACATTTAAATTTAAATATTCTAAAGTTATTTTTGAAAACAAGTACTTCATTTTAAATTGTAGATTTTAATTATGAAATCATTAAGAAAAATTTTGAAATGACAAAATTTTAAAGTTATTCTCAAATTCTCAACTTTACCTACATTTTAAACAATGATAATAACTCAAATCTAAAACTAAATTTTATTGATTTGTTAAATATTTAATTTAAGTTAATTTTAAATTTCTAAATGAAAGAACCATTTTTAAAAATAATATTAATTAAATAAATAACAAAAAAAAAGAATGGAGGAAGTATATTTGAATGGGAGTAGAATATATATAGAGACATACACTTCCTCCGTTCCAAATTACTTACAACATTTGTTTTTTCACTCGGTCTGATGCACTAATTCAATCCTTAATATCTATAATTATATACTCCATATAAAATTATAAAATTTGATATTAATAATGTTTGCGTCGAAACAAATCAAACAAGATTTCACTTGACTATGTTTTAACTTATAAATTATGTATTAAACACAAACTAAAAAAGATAAGTGAATAGTACCTATTTTTCCAATACTGCGACTATATTGGAACCAACAAGTATATATAGCCGACAAGCAGTCGTAACATGTTTTCAATCTTGGAAAAGTGTCCATTAATATATGTTTTAATATGCATGAAAATAACATTGGCGGTAGTAATATAATTATGAATTATGAATAAGACAAATATAGCTAGTTTTTTAACTAACTTTCAAGTATTGCTTGTTAAGATCGTAATTACTTAATTCTTGTATAAGCTTCGTCATATATTTCAATATTTCTCCTGTGGATTATGTAATATTTCGACATTTGAATGAAGAAAAATCCTTATTCTTTATAATTAACTTGTTATTTAATCATTTACTATGAAATAAATAAATAATATACTTTTTACGAGTGCTAATAATTTATAATAAAATGTAATAACAGCATTGATATTTTTATTTTATTTTTGGCATAAAATAATATTTTGAGTTTTAGTCTATCGGGGTCTCTCTGATTAAGTATTTTAATACAACTGACTTGAACTACAATGAATTTCTTAATTAGTGTTATAATTGGATAGAAATTTATTATTGTCATTATTATTATTATTCAATATCCGCAATCGAATGTAAAAAAAAATAAAATTTACTAATGAATATAATTTAAGATTAGAATATAGTATAGAGTAGGTTTTTGTCTCAAGATAAGAAATATTAGAAAATTAATTGTTGCAGTTGTAGAAAGTTTGCCTAATGTTCTATAGTGACAAATTTATAATCGTCACTTAAGAAAACTACTACCAAAGGCTAATTTAATGTTTGGAGATTTTCAAGAGTTACAAATAATCATATATATACTTCTATAGAATAATATTTTCTTTCTTTTCTTTTATTAGCTTTTAGTTTTAATATTTTATTCGTTCCTTTTATACTAGCTACATGTTTTAATTAATTACTTGCCACATCACTATTTTAATTTTGACATAAAATAACTATATAATTGTTTATTTTCTCTCTGTTTTTTTATTGTATACCTCATTATCTTATGGGTTATAAGGGTGTTTTTAAAGCAAATATATTTATTTATTAATTTTTTTACACAGCCCTTGTTTAACAAGTAAAATAACATATATTAATGAACACTTTTCCAAGACTGAAAACATATATAAATTATTCTCTATTGTATCATGTTTATATTTAAACTTTCAAGTATGAGATATGAGAATCTTGCATTATAATCAATTATTTTCTCTATTGTATCATGTTTATATTTAATATTTAATAAGTCCACATTTTATATATAAATTTCATGATTGCATCATATATATTAATTTTTTAATTACTTAAACCAATATTTCTTGACATTTTGGTGTATAATAACATGATGGCGACAAAATTTTTAGGACTAATAATTTTGTGATTTGAAATAGTTTAAATAATACAATTTAATACACAGAAAACTTGCTATACTAGTTGTTTTTCCAGCTAATACAATTAAGAAATTAAATTTAGGATTGAAAAATTAATAATATTGAAAAAAAAATTTTAATTATGTAATTATATTTTGAATATGCACTTATTCATACGATTGCATGACTTGGCTAGCATAGAAGACAAAAAGGTTGTTCATCGACTAAAAGTACACATTTCTGTACAATAAATATATTTGATTTTCATGTATTGTATTATTTGATATGTATATCCAAACAGAACTGTCCAAATTTTCTATTTTTATCAACAACTTCTTAATCTAGCTTTTAATTAGCCCATTTTAAACGATATACTTCCTATATTTGATTTTGTTGGTTTTTGTTTTGTTTATTAGAGAAAAAAATTCAAAAAAGTGTTTTAAGTTAAGATGAAAATTATTTTATAAAGTATATCACTTTATAAACAGTTGCCTATTCAACTAGTTTAGAAGCCACTATATATATATATATATATATTATAAATATATAATATATATATATATATATATATATATATATATATATATATATATATATATATATATTATATATATATATATATATATATATATATATATATATATATATATATATATATATATATATATATATATATATATATATATATATATATATATATATTCTTATATCGGAGCTCCTTTATTTTTTTTTACTTGCAAATTTTTCTCAAAACATATATCAATGCACTTTAAGTACAAATATCTCTAGCTATAAATAAGTATTAATATGTTAATTTATTGAAATAAATTTAACAAACTCCATGATTATATTTGATGACAGAATATTCTGTTGTCATTGCATGGGTGTGAGAATGTATGGAATGAGGTACTTGTCTCTCTTTCTGTGCTTGTCATTTCATTGAAGCCACTAGGCATATATATACATAGACACACCATACTCCCTATACAGCTGGCATAACAATTTAGGAAAAGCAAAAATAAATAAAAAGACTTAAACAGCCCTTGAAAATACACAAGTATGTGAGACTATCTTCATTACTCCCCCTAAATATGAGAGTGAAGCTGACTTGCGAACTCCCATCTTGAACAACAGAAGATCTTGCTGAGTGACAGGCAGAACCTTAGTAAGGACGTCAGCAAGTTGGTTGGTGGAGGAGATGTGAGAAGGGGCAATGACACCGGAGGCAACCTTTTCCCTGATGAAGTGACAGTCCACTTCGATGTGTTTTGTACGTTCATGGAGAACGGGGTTTGCTGCAATAGACAAAGCTGCATGATTATCACACTTGAGAGCAGTAGAAGGAAGGTTCTAGTTGGGTAACCCAAAGAACCTCACATGTTGTGAGAGCCATGGCGCGATATTCTGCTTCAGCTGAGGAACGAGCAACCACGGATTGACGTTTGGACTTCCAAGATATGGGAGAGGAATCAAGGAGAATGCAAAAACCACTAGTGGAGGGACAACCTGCCCAGTCACTGTCGCAATATGCTGTAAGGTGGGCCGTGGATTGGGCAGCAAGCAATATGCCTTGACCAGGGTGTTTGGAGAGATACCTGAGAACTCGAAAAGCTGCTTGAAGGTGACAAGTAGTTGGTTGATTCATGAATTGGCTCAAAATGTGGATGGTGTAGGATATGTCAGGTCGAGTAATGGTAAGGTAGATTAGTTTGCCAACTAATCGTTGAAATACTTCAAGATGAGGGAAAGGATCACCAATAGTGGATGTCAATTTTAGATGGGGGGCCATGGGAAGGTTCAAGGGTTTGCATCTGGTCATATTGAATTCCTTGAGCAGATCAGTAGTGTATTTCTTATGAGACAAGAATAGACCCTGAGGAGAGAGTGCCACTTTAATACCCAAGAAGTAAGAAAGGGGCCCTAGGTCTTTCATGTGAAATAGAGTAGACAACCATGACTTGGTGTCTTCTATTAATGTGAGATCAGTCCCAGCAAGGATCAAATCATCAACATAAACTAAAACAACAATGAAATTATGGCCAGCATGTTTGGTGAACAAGGAGTAGTCCACTTTTGATTGCGTAAAGCCATAAGCTTTCAATGAAGAGCTGAGCTTAGTGAACCACTGACGTGGAGCTTGCTTGAGGCCATAGAGTGCTTTGTTCAGTTTGCACACCAAGTTGGGTGATGTATGATGTATGGAAGCAAACTCCCCCTGATTGATGGTAAGAGGTAAACGATGACCCAAATACCCTGGAGGAGGCTTCATATAGACTGTCTCATTAAGGTCTCCATGTAGGAAAGCTTTTTTAACGTCCATTTGAAGTGCATGCCAACCTTCTAAAGCAACAACAGCTAGTAAGGAGCGTACTGTAGTCAGCTTAGCTACAGGGGCAAAAGTCTCTGCATAATCAACGCCATACTGCTGTTTATTCCCTAACACAACAAGCCTAGCTTTATCCCTTTCCTTGCTACCATCAGCTTTGTATTTAGTTTTGTATATCCATTTGCATGCTATAGGTTGTTTGCCAACAGGAAGAGGGGTTAACTCCCATGTATGATTAAGCTCAAGGGCTGCCAATTTCTCATACATTGCATTAACCCAAGAATGATGTTGAATTGCTTGCTTGAAGTGAATAGGTTCAGGATTTTGAGTTAATTGAGTGAGGAAGCAGTAATGGTTGTGAGGAATAGGTGTGAGAGCAACATGAGTTGCATGATGAGGGGAAGAGTGGTAGTCACTCATCCAGACAGGGGTTTGATGTGATCGTGAGGATCTTCTGAGAGACTGAGTAGGTATAGGAGGGGCAGCTGGTATAGGGGATGTAGGAGGAGAAGGTGTAGGGGGACAGGATTAGGCTTAGCTGGGGGAGTGTTTGTATCCAAGGCTGATGAATCATCAGCTGGGGTGAGGTTGTATAAAGGTGGTTGGGTTGTTTTGTGGAGATACAGGAAGGTTGTTTGGAATAGAAGATGGGTGTAAATGATATGGGAAAATCGATTCATGGAACCTGACATCTCGAGATACAAATGTAGCCTTGGTTTCAAGGTTAAGAAGCCTATACCCCTTTTGGTTAATGGCATATCCCAGCATGACACAAGGCACCCCCTTGGCTTGAAATTTGTCTTTGATTATAGATGGGTTAGAAGCAAAAGCAAGGCATCCAAATGCTCTCATTAGTGAATAGTCAGGTTTGCATTGACTGAATATTCTGTTGTCATTGCATGGGTGTGAGAATGTATGGAATGAGGTACTTGCCTCTCTTTCTATGCTTGTCATTTCATTGAAGCCACTAGGCATATATATATATAGACACACCATACTCCCTATACAGCTGGCATAACAATTTAGGAAAAGCAAAAATAAATGAAAAGACTTAAACAGCCCTTGAAAATACACAAGTATGTGAGACTATCTTCATTAATATTGTTTGTTAAAGATTATTCACTACTATAGTAAGTAAAAATAA
>CM025918.1:4864137-4912898 GCA_000753965.2 Amaranthus hypochondriacus
TCCTTCATTAAACCCCACCACCATGTGACTAACTATGATTTGTCAAAATCTACTCATACTAATTTTGCACAATTTCAATTGGGTTCTTCTATTTATCACTGATTATGTCAGCTTTTAATTTTCATCTACAGTTTAATTAATTTCATTTGGATTATTACCTGTAATTACACACCTATAGCCTATAGCCTATAGCCTATAGCCTATAAGTTGGTTCTAAGACTTATAGCAAGCTACATCATGTTTCCCTTCAACGAGTGTCTTAAGCTGAAGTAAATTACAAGTCTCAAGGTTACACTAAGTGAGATTTTTGCTCCATTCCATAATTCTAAACTTTCTTTTTTATCTATAATTGCTTAAAGATCTTTTTCGAGTTGAAAGACTCTTTTAATTGCACTTTTCTCTATGAGTATGAGTTGCCGTCGTTCTTCCCTCCAGATTCTGATCATAGCTTTCTATAAGCGGGATACACTGGGTATGATGATGATGATGACTTGCTATATTTTTTAAATAATGGATATATTATTTTAATTAAACAATGAATTTAATTGAGAAAAAATGGTGACCGTAAAAAATACTAAAAGAAAAGTTGTTATGAAAGGACTACAACTAAAAAAAATATTTTTATAAAGTTAGTGTAAAATATGTGAGGACTATAAAGAATATAAAAATGTTAAAATTAGGTTAGGAAAAGATATGTGGGAACTATAAGTATCATTAAAATCATACAATATATAAAAATGTAGAAAAAATCCAAGTGTCAAACTCTATAGAGACATGACAAAATGTAACTATTTTAATGGATGATAGTTTTTTTTTTGTCAATTAATTTGTATTATATACCAAAAATAGATACAGAGAGGGACCGCTCGGAAAGGAAATATTTACCTAATTTAGAATACAATACTATAAAAATATTGGAAAAATCCAAGTGTCAAACTCTAAAGAGACATGACAAATCATCATACAATCATACAATACTATAAAAATGTTGGAAAAATCCAAATGTCAAAATCTATAGACACATGACAAAATGTAAGTATTTTAATGGATGATATTTGATTAAATGAAAATATTTACCTAATTTAGAATTTGATTATTTTTTTAAATTAGAGCTAAATTAGGTATTATATGGAGTATATTTTATTTAGCAATTCTATTTAACTAACGTAAAATTTGGTATATTCAATAAATAATTTTTTAAAAAACAGTATTTTATTTTTTCTTTAAAAAATCATGTATTCGATAAATTTAATCACGATAATATATGCTTGCATTATTCTTAGAAGTTATATTTTTATA
The DNA here is from genome assembly GCA_000753965.2 of Amaranthus hypochondriacus. Lineage (NCBI taxonomy): Eukaryota > Viridiplantae > Streptophyta > Magnoliopsida > Caryophyllales > Amaranthaceae > Amaranthus > Amaranthus hypochondriacus. The sequence continues at coordinate 4,865,437 of CM025918.1, forward strand.
CTCCCTCCGAATCAGTTTAGATGTCCCATTTGGGATTTCACGGATTTTAAGGTTTGAGTGGGGTCCATTAAAAAGGTGGTAGTTGGGTATTTTAATTGATTAAATTAATTGTAAAGGTGGTAGTTGGGTATTGGGAATTGGAAAAGTGGGGGTATTTAGGTAAAAAAAGGATAGACAAAAAAGAAAATGGGACAATTGGTATGCTTTTGCCAAATAAGAAAATGAGACATCTAAACTGATTCGGAGGGGAGTATATTTCACACTTATAATTTCGTGCATACACGAGTTTTTATACTAGTATTGAAATAATGATAAACAAAATTGTTTTTGTCCAAAATTTGTCATCATCATTATCATACCCAGTGTATCTTAGTCATAGACAAACTATGATCAAGGTCTAATGAAGGAAGATAGATGGCAGCTCATACTCATATGGGAAAGTGCGGTCAAAGAGTCTCACAGCTTCAAAATTTGTGATATAAATAAAAATATTTATAAGAATGACAAAAAAAAATGAATAATAGTCTCTATGAACTAATTTAGTTGTCTCATTTGATTTTTTACACTATTCATCAATCCCGTTTAATTTGTACTCCCTCCGGTCCAGTTTAGATGTCCCATTTGACTGGGCACGAAGATTAAGATAGTGGTGGGGTCCATGTAAAAGGTGGTAGTTGGATATTTTAATTGATTAAATTAATTGTAAAGGTGGTAGTTGGGTATTGGGAATTGAAAAAGTGGGGGTATTTAGGTAAAAAAGGATATCCAAAAAAGGAAATGAGACAAGTAAAGAGGAATTGCCAAAAAAAGAAATGGGACAAGTAAACTGGACCGGAGGGAGTATTTTATACTTAATTCATAAGTCAAAACATAATCATTTGAGATCTTGTTTGATTTGTTTCAATGCGAGGGTTAGTCTTATCAGCTTTTCATAATTTTTATTTAAGCTTAATTAGAAATATTAAAAGTTAAAATATTACCTCGACAAGTATACCGATCAAATGGGACATGAAATTACATTCTAAAATAACAAATAAAAACTTACAAAAGATTTACAAAGAGTGAAAGAGCAAGTTAAATGTAAAAGAGAGAGTACAAAGAAGGCATGATGTCTGGCATTGCTGTATAACGCCTTTCGCTTTGTTCCATAAAAAAGTCAATGATTCACATTTTTGACTCCAGTCGTAGCTTGTTGACTCCGCCACCTTAGCTTGTACTGCTTACTGCTGCCCGATTTACCGAGAAACTGAACATAACTCAGGGGATCTACACGGGAGCTAAAAATTCTTAATTAATTACGTGATTTATTGTTAGAGTATATAACATATTTTGTGGCCTCAACCATCAGCTTAAGATTTTGGTTGAGTTGGTTCCTTGACATTGTATCAGAAGTCAACGTGACAAGAGATCACGGGTTCGAATCTCAACCACCCCTCATTTAAGTGGAATATTTAGCACCGGGTATGAGGAGAGCCTATGTTGCATCCACACTTTTAGCCCAAAAGGCTCTCGTGTGAGGGGGCATGTTAGAGTATATAACATATTCTGGGGCCTCAACCATCAGCTTAAGCTTTTGGTTGAATTCGTTTCTTGACATTTATAAATTACTATAAAAAGATTAAAAAAAAAATAATAAGAAAACAAGAAAAATTAAAAAATAAATTAAAATAACAAAATTATTAGTTTATCAAATTCTAACATATAACTATAAGGGCATGCTTGTATTGGGTGTAAATATTTAAGGGAGTAAAAAAAATCAAAGTAATAAAATGAAGTTGATAAATGAGAAATTAGTGAAATTTGATTGTTGTAGAGATGGAAGACTTGTTGCAAAGTAATGAAAAATTAAGAGAGCTCTCAATTTTGTGAGGTAAATATTTATCCTAGGAGAGGGTGGGGAATTGTATTATCTCTATAATACTATAATAGGGGAAATTATCTTCTTTTTCCTTCATTATTTTTATTTTATGCTCATTTTACCTTCTTCACATCTATCTCAACTACTTCAAATGCATCTTTATTTGCTTTCATTTCATAGTTTGACTTTTTTTACTCCCTTAAATATTTACACCCAATACAAGCATGCCCTAAGGATGATTTATTTACTCCATAAATAACCGTTATTTACTAAGACCTTCTTCATGGGAGCGTTTTTTTAAACGTGTCCTTTTAAGATATTATCAAATACTTCATCAGTTCTAAATTAAATTCTCTCTACGTTGTGGTTATTGACACTATTCACCAATCAAGCTTATTTTCTAAAATATAGTTAATTGGAATCTTGTTTGAATCGTTTAGTTGCATACTTTTAAAATATTATCTTTTTATAATCATTAAATTAACATCGTTTAGTTACAGAAAATGTGATCTTTTGTAATTTTGGCTTCGGCCCCCCTTATTAATATAATATACTCCCTCCACCCCTTTTTTATTGTCCACTTTCTAGTGGGCACGCAAATTAAGAAAAATGGTAGTGGAGTATTTTAAGTTATTATAATAATTGTAAAGGTGGTAGTTGGGGTATTTAAGTGAATATAATAATTGAAAAGGTGGTAGTTGTGGGGTATTTTAAATAATATAAGTTGGGGTAGGGTATTTAGGTAAAAAATCTTTGCCAAAAATAGAAAGTGGACAATTAGAGTGAACTAACCAAATAAGGAAAGTGGACAATAAAAAAGAAACGGAGGGAGTATAATTTAAAGAGTGCATAATTGTAACAAAAATTACTATATGAAGTCATGGATCAAACCTAAATTTGAACTATTATTTTTTAGTAGACTAATAAATTTAATTTACACATATTCTTATATGAGACGGTATCACGGTGAGACAATTTTAATTGCTTTGGCCCCATGTATATATTTATTTTTAAAGTGATGACTTTTTATAGTCTTAAAGTTACACTTATAACCTTAAAGTGATCACTTAGAGAAATGGGCTTACTTGTATGGACTTGTCTCATGGTGAGACGGTCCCATATAAGACGGGCTGATATACTATCATTACTAATTTACTATCTATCTTTCATACTTCACATTCATCCGTTTTAGTGTGTGTCTTTAGATTTTTGCTACCTTAATTTTAATAGTATTTTTTTTTTTGGAAACTAAGAAGACAAATATATGAAGTCAAAAACACTTAGTTTTTTTTTTTCAAAAGGGGTAATTATAGGGAAGCTTCAACTCTATTTGTCAAATATAATTTTTGCTATGATTCAAATTAATTTCAAACTATATGATTCAAATTCTCATAGTTTAACTAGTTTATATATAATAAATTTCTTGCTAGTATATCGACAATTTGGCCCCCCTAACTATAAATCCTGGCTTCGCCCCTAAATAATACACTGGATTGTATAAAAAGTCAAATGTAACAAGTATAATAGAACGGAAGAAGTATAATTATGATGTTTTTAAAATAAATGAAGGGAAAAATGAGTTGTGCGAATTTAAGATATATAGATGAGGGTAAAAGAAATTATTAGTCATTATCCAAAAACTAAAATTTCTATTCACCTTTGTAAATTTTCATGAAGATTTATTTTTAACACTTAACATTTTTTTTTCTCTTCACTATAGAAGACTGCTCTTATCCCATAATCAAAATAAATTTAAAATTTCTATTTTTAATACTTGTGCATTAAACTGAACAAAAAAAATCTTGTTTAGATTTAAATTTTTCAGCAAAAATTCGTCCAAGCATGTATTATTCTTACAGGCAATTTGACGTAATATCTGCTCATAAACAATTCTAAATAGAACTAAAGAAAGCTAAATTTCAAATAAGTGTTACGAATAGGCCCAAAGTTTATTTCACCTTGAGAAATAATAATGTGTGCATCTATATTGTTTAGTTTATTACTCCTATATTTATTTTTTACATTACTTAAAATAAAAGCTTATTTTTAAATGGTTATTAATGGCCAAAAATATAATCAAATTAGATGTTATTAAATTTATCTTCATATCTACATTTACAATATTCATTCTTTTAAATTTTAAGTATCATATTCCTAAATATACATATTTGTCATCCTTTGGTATAACACAAAAGTTTAAATGGTACAATATTTATATACTTAACTTATAATATACAAAAAAAAAGAATTTATACAAATTAAAATATTATCAAATAACACAATTTCATTATAGAAAAAATTACTTAATTTAGTAAAAGTTGAATATAAATCTAAAATTTTATCAATTAAAACTCGCTAAAAAATAGTTTAATTTCAATATACAATATATACTTTCTACTTGACCTTGTTAAAATCACGACTCCCAAACATAATTAAACTAAAAGTTGATAAAATAAAATACAATCTCTAATTTCTTAACATATGAATGTAAGTTAATACTTAAGTAATTACATACTTACACATGTGATGTTATGATCATGATATTAACTTTTGCGTTGGGACGTTATTAGCTTCACAATTATTTCTCACATGTTATGTTGGATATAGCTATTATTATTTGTATTTTAAGGAAACATATGTCAAACAAAAGTTAAACTTTTAGCCGAATATTAAAGTTAGTATAGATTTTTACACCAACAAAAATAAATTACAAAAACTCAAATAAATAATATAATTTTAATTGTGTAAAGTCAAAGGTATACTTAGGTCTTGTTTAATTTACCCGATTTTTATCAATTCAACTGATTCTATCTGACTTATACTGGTTAAAACTGATTTTTTTGATTATAATTGAATTTTTCTAAAATTGTAATTGATTTTCAATGATTTCAACTAATTTTTAGCTATTGATTAAAATTGATTTTTATGGATTAAAATTGTATATTACTGATTATAACTTATGTTTTTACTGATTAAAACCGATTTTTGTTGATTATAACTAGTTTTTACTGATTAAAACTTATCCGTACTTATTACTTATTTTTTAAGATGGATTAAACAGGGTCTTAGTGGACTATAAATATTAATTTAAAAAATGAGAACTTGAGATATTTGCATGAACGTACATGTGGGTTTGGTGATGGATCTTATAGAGAATACCTTCAAGGCGAAACAATCAAAGAATGGTGGTAGTGATGATTAATTTTACGTATCAAAGTAAAGACCAAGATTTTGTCATAAGAGTATATCCACATCTTACTTTTTGTTAACTAATCATTTATTTTATTGCCGTGAAAGTTGCTTAATTGTCCTACTAATTAAGCTCTTCCCTTAGGAACTAAGTATTGACAAGAATGTTAACATTTGATTTAATTCAAACAAATTAAATTGGTAATGTAGTTAGGGAGATTAATTAGCCATAACTCACATGTTTTGATATGCAAAAGATAAATATGTTTTTTCTTTCTGCGATGTGACATTACTAACGTTGTTAGTGAACTATGTAAAATTACGACAATTAATTATATAATTAATAATTAATTTGATACAAGCTTGTTTATGCTCAAACTATGTTATCACATAGGCTTATAAGTGTAGTCTCCATGACAAATTTGTCATATGATAGAATTTAGAAAATGGGCCTGAGCAACCCAAACAAGGAGGAGAAGAAGTAGTCCACTCATAAATCCAAAGAAGGTTCACTACTAAAACCAATTGGTAGGAGGAGAAGAAGTAGTCCACTCATAAATCCAAAGAAGGTTCACTACTAAAACCAATTGGTAATAGTAGGAGTTACTCCTTGAGTATATAAAGTGAACTCTTCTCATTCTCCGATGTGGGACAACTCACATGTGAGTAACACATAGACACTTCAACATCATACAATCCAAGCATCAAACAGGATACTCATATTGTGAAGTTTTAAAGATAATTTACTTGACAATAGCCTATTTGCATTGATAACTAAATATATACATAATCATATAATAATAAATGTATATGCTAGGTATAGGGAGGGATGGACGCCAGCAACTCATACCCATAAAGGAGAGTGGGATCAGCGAGTCCCCCAGCTCGAAAAAGGCCTTCCAAGAGAGATGAACCTGCAACTTACAAATAGGTTAAATAGAGTGTGGCAATGAAAAAAGGGTAAAATTGCAAATCTAACTTCTACCTTAATATTTCCAAAATACTCATTTAGTAAAATGATTACTACTTGATGTAGTAGCTTATTTGATTTCTTTGAGATAATTCAGTATTTGATGTTAGTGGAAAGATTTAGTGATTAGAGCTATTCCCTATGGGTTTGAATCTGATTTAAATTATCTGATTTGATTATAAAATAAGGTATTTTGAATTAGGTATCCGATTTTTAAATCGAATTCGGTGTCAAATTGTAGATGAATCTAATATTTGAATATTCAATTTTCCAATATTTATTTATTTATTTATGATAACAAACTCAAATTAGGCTTTTAAACATGCTAATATTTTCAATTCCCAAATCTCAACTACAACTAAGTTTGTTAACTTATCAATTGTTAATTTATGGAAGCTTTTTTGAACATCCAATTATATTGCAAAAATGATTTATATTTCCTACAAAAATTTATTTTGATTAAAAAATAATGAAAAGTCGGCTTAAATATGTGTCTACAAAAATGCAAAATCAAAATATAGAATTGTGAAAAGAAAAAAAAATCAAATATCAGGCATGCAATTTGGAGTAAACCAGATATTAGATTTTGAACATGATTTATCCGAATGGAAATCGTATCATGGTTTTTACTATCCGAAAATTTAATTTTTTTGGATCGATTTGGTATCTATTTTGTACACGTAGTTTAAAAGAGATAAATGCATATAAGTCAATTCCATAAAAAATTTTTTTGGGACGATCTTATCGTGAAATATATCTAAATTTGGTTAAATAGCTCAATTAAATTAATTGAAACATTTACTTTCGAACTTAAAATACTCGATTATAATTTTTTTATATTATACTCGTTATTTCAAATATCAAATTAACAATGTGAAAATTAATATATTTATTAGGCTCCTTATATTTTTTTATTTCATCGTGAAACAGTGCCATATGAGTTGCTATTTAAATTCCAGGCAGTCACTTGAGAGACCGTTTCTTTGAGAGACACCTCTCAGGCCCAGCCCATTATAGCTTAATTCATACTCTTACTTTATATTCTTTTATGGATCGATTCAATCAGAGATGGTCTTTCAAAGAGACCGTCTCTCACAAAAATTTGTGTATAAATTCAAGTGACTATGAAGCTGGATGCAAATGATGACTTGGGCTTCTGAGCCCAAATAAGGAATAGTCTTGTTTTACTCAATGATACGATAAAATATAGCCAACATACGCAAGATTCAGTGTAATGCCATTGGTGAGTAAGCCCCAAAAGATGATGAACTATATTGAAGAGAGCCTTAAAATTAATTTTAATACAAATTATTATATCAGATGGTCTCAACGAGATACACATTTCATACATAGGTTAAATAAATTATTTAATAAATATTATAAAAATATATACTTTTTTATTGAGGCTATCTCTGTAGGGATCTAGTACTGTTAACTTTTAACATGCGGAAAAACTAAAACCATCCCAAGATCCAATTATTGACATGAGATGAAACAAATAAATATCGGGACAAGAAATTATACCTTTGTAGCGTGAATCCACTAGCAAAATATAATAACGAGACAAGAACCGCAAATGAAGTTCCTCTAGTGTAGTCCACCAACAATGACTCGTAAGACCCCGTATACTAGTACGTCGTTTAAGAACAATTCTTAAACTAATTTTGTGTGTATACAACTCTTGTATATGACCTCACTTATAATTTGTTAAGACCATATACGCAAAGTTTCTCAGTCTTAAAATTGATAATCAAAGAATATTACCACATATCATAATATGTGAAATCTTGCGGTAATCCTACCCTTATAATATGCATCTATTTATATAGTACTTATTCCACCATAATGCATAGCTTTTAAACTGAGTATTGCAAAAGCCTCCAAAGACTAATTAACTTTCGGTTACAGAGAAATTAACATTCTCTTAATAGCACAAAATTAAGAACAATAATTTTAGGGAGTTACACAATTAATGTATTTACTTAATATAACTTATTATATTAAATAGTGAGATTATGATTAATATCTAGTCTTACTAATTAATCACATGAACCTAGACTAATATAGGTCCAAACACACAAAATGGTCTCACACATTGATATAGTGTGACCCAATAGGTTTAGTGACATTAAGCTCGTTCCATTATCAAATAACGGTTCATTGACGTTTATTGGTCTCTAGTAAAACATAAACGTTACTCAATGTCCACTAAATTAACGTCTCGTTATATACTGATTTAATTACGTTATTAAACTACGTATAAAATATTCACTTGATTATTGAACATTTCTAACAATCTCCCACTTGTTCAAGAAACAAGTTTACTAGAGTTGTAGGACTCCTCCCACTAACTCCCACTTGCTCCAACAAGTTGTGAATCTCAAATCCTTTGTCAACTTAAGTCTTAATCAAACATAAGGTAAGAACAACTGTCATCCTTATTTGGTCTGATCATGTTCCTCGGACTCATGAGATGAACTGAATAACAAATGATTATCTCCATAATCCATTTGAGCATGGCCATGCATTTTACAGTTTCAACTCTCCGAGTGGCCTAAGACTAACAACCCCAAAAGGGTATGACAATCCCATCTTATCCCTCCTCTATTCGCTATGTGATTCATAAGATTCCTGAGTACAACCCTTATAGCCCCCTTTTACGGCATGGCGTTAGATTGCATCAAAGAACAATAATTCTCACATACGAAGTCAGTGAGAAATTCAGGTCTAAGGACTCTATTTATAAGTCAATTTGAGATATTCTTATGACGCTAGTGTTCTTAAAGAATACTCAAAAGCGGGTCATGTCCAAATAGAGATACTCAATCTCTATCAATGCGATTGACTAGACATCCAATGTCTCTATGATCTATGAACACGATCATCAATCAACAACATTCTAACCATTTCTGGTAATTAGCGTCCAACTCAACTACCGGGCTAGGGACTTAAAATAATCTAAATTCTCTAGTTCACATTATAGGGTTCATTTGTCAGATCACATCCAACAACCCATATAGACATTATAGATTATAATTTGGACTTTACTTAATTCTAAACCAAAACTAAGTAAATAAGTACGAAACTTTATTAGATAATCATAAAATTACATTACATTAAAACACTATAAATGTAACATATCACATATATCTCATATATATTCAACATCTAAACTTATTCTATAATGAGTTTGATGCCCATCTCAGACAAATGTTTCTCATGCTTAGTCTGAGACAATGGTTTAGTCAACGGATCTGCAATGTTGTCATCCGTAGATATTTCGCACACTTCAACATCATTTCTGCCTACGATTTCTCGCACCAGATGATACTTTCTGAGCACATGTTTGGACTTTTGGTGTGATCTAGGTTCTTTTGCTTGTGAAATTGCCCCATCATTATCACAATATAATTTAATTGGACTAGCAACACTAGAAACCACACCAAGCTCGGAAATAAAATTTCTAATCCAGACGGCTTCCTTTGCTGCTTCAGATGCAGCAATATACTCAGCTTCAGTTGTAGAATCAGCTACAGTGCTCTGTTTGGAACTTTTCCAACTAACTGCACCTCCATTCAGAGTAAAGATGTAACCAGATTGAGATCGGAAATCATCCTTGTCTGTTTGAAAACTAGCATCCGTGTAACCCTTTACACATAATTCAGATGCACCTCCATAAACCAAGAACTTATCCTTAGTCCTGTTAAGGTACTTTAAGATATTCTTGACCGCTATCCAATGGTCATTACCAGGACACGATTGGTATCTGCTCGTCATGCTCAAAGCACACGAAACATCTGGTCGGGTACATATCATAGCATACATGATGGATCCAATAGCTGAAGCGTATGGAATCTTACTCATCTTCTCTAGCTCATCAGGTGTCATTGGACACTGCTTCTTGCTAAGAGATATGCCAGGAGACATGGGAAGAAAACCCTTCTTAGAGTTTGTCATATTGAACCTATCAAGGACCTTATTAATATAAGTCCTTTGACTAAGCCCAATCATCCGTCTTGATCTATCTCTATAGATTCGGATGCCCAAAATGTACTGAGCCTCTCCAAGGTCTTTCATAGAGAAACAACTACTTAGCCAAGCCTTTACAGACTCAAGCATTCGTACACTGTTCCCTACAATCAGTATGTCATCCACATACAAAACTAAGAAAACAACAAAACTCCCACTGACTTTCTTGTATACACAAGACTCTTCCGGATTTCGGAGGAAACCAAACTGTTTAATTGCCTCGTCAAAACGAATATTCCAACTCCTAGATGCTTGCTTCAATCCATAAATGGACTTCTGAAGCTTACATACTTTCCTAGGGCTATTAGGATCCACAAAACCCTCCGGTTGTGTCATATACACTTCCTCTTCTAAATATCCATTTAGAAAGGCGGTCTTGACATCCATTTGCCAAATCTCGTAGTCATAATACGAAGCTATTGCTATGATAATTCTGATAGATTTAAGCATAGCTACTGGTGAAAAAGTCTCATCATAGTCTATACCATGAACTTGCTTAAAACCTTTAGCCACCAGTCGTGCTTTATAGACAACTATTTTGCCATCCATGTCAGTCTTTATCTTATAAATCCACTTGCACTCGATCGGTCTAGCACCTTCGGGCAAGTCAACCAAGTTCCAAACTTGATTGTCATACATGGACTCCATTTCAGATTTCATGGCTCCAAGCCATAGTTTAGAGTCAGAACTCTCCATTGCTGCCTTATAGGTAGTAGGTTCTTCCTTATCTAATATAAGGACTTCATGACTTTCATGAACGATATAACCCTCCATAGGATCTCTTCTTGGAGGTTTACTCTGCCTACTAGTCCTACGAACTGGGACATCCACCACCTCAGTAGGTACAACAGGTGCCAAAACTAGAGCTCCCATTGGAGAAACAGTCTCTCCCACTAGAGGAGTGATTTGTGGCTGATCATCTTGAACTTCTTCAAGAGAAATATTTCTCCCACTTGGCTTTTGAGAAAGACATTCTCTTTCTAAAAAGACACCTTCGCGAGCCACAAACACTTTATGCTCACTAGGATTGTAGAAGTAATATCCCTTGGTTTCTTTGGGGTAACCCACAAAGAAGACCTTATCAGATCTAGGTTCAAGCTTATTTGGTTGTAAACGTTTTACATATGCTTGACAACCCCAAATCCTTAAGAAAGACAACTTAGGAACTTTTCCTGTCCATAACTCATATGGCGTCTTATCGACAGCTTTAGAGGGAGTACGATTTAAAACATGAGCCGCTGTTAGGAGTGCATAACCCCAAAATGAAGTAGGAAGATCGACTAAACTCATCATTGAACGAACCATATCTAATAAGGTCCGATTCCGCCGCTCAGACACACCATTTAATTGTGGTGTTCCAGGTGGGGTTCGTTGTGAAACTATTCCACAAATTTTCAGATGATCAATAAAGTCCTGACTCAGATATTCACCACCTCGATCAGATCTAAGTGCTTTAATCGTCTTGCCAAGTTGATTCTGTACTTCATTCTGAAATTCTTTGAACTTTTCAAAAGATTCAAATTTATGTTTCATTAAGTAGACATATCCATATCTACTTAAATCATCAGTAAAAGTAATGAAGTATTCATATCCTCCCCTAGCCGAGATACTCATAGGACCACATACATCTGAATGTATTATCCCCAATAAGTCACTAGCTCTTTCACCATGTCCAGTAAATGGTGATTTAGTCATTTTTCCAAGTAAACAAGACTCACATACTTCATATGATTCAAAATCAAATGAGTCCAATAGTCCATCTTTATGGAGTTTTTGAATGCGTTTCTCATTTACATGTCCTAAACGACAGTGCCAAAGATAGGTATGAATAGAATCCTTTGATTTTAGTCTTTTAGAATTGTCTACGTGATAGTTTTGTTTATCAAGATCTAGTATATAAAGGCCATTTATACAACGCCCTATACCATAACAGATTTCATCTTTGTAAATTGACAAAGAACCATTCTTTATTACAAAGGTAAAACCTTCAGAATCCAACATTGAAATTGAAATCAAATTTCTATTCATAGAGGGAACATAATAACAATTATTAAGATTTAACAAAAGCCCTGAAGGTAAAGATAAACAATAAGATCCTACGGCTAATGCAGCTACCTTAGCTCCATTTCCAACTCGTAGGTCTACTTCATCTCTATGAAGATCTCTACTTTTCTTTAGCCCCTGCACATTTGCACAAATGTGAGAACCACAACCGGTATCCAATACCCAAGAATTAGAGTTAGCATAGTTAATCTCTATCACAAAAATACCTGAAGTAGAAGTGATACTTCTATCCTTCTTGTCCTTAAGGTATTTTAGACAATTCCGTTTCCAGTGACCCTTCTTATCGCAATAGAAACAAATATGATTTGGAGTAGCTCCAACTTTCACCTTAGTTCGGGCAACCTTTTTGCCCTTGCCTTGGTGATTAAATTGTTTCTTTGCCTTTCCCCTTTTCTTGAAGACATTCTTCTTTTTCTGAACCGTAAGAACCTGTTTCTTTGGTTTTGAGGGAATTGTCTGCTCCGATATTTTGAGCATACCAAGCAACTCATTTATGGTCTCAAAATTCTCACTCCTAGCTTGCTTCAAAAACATAGCTTGGAGATGAGCAAAGATGTGAAAAGCTTCCATATTCATGAATTGTTTTTGTAATTCAGGGACCATAGAAGCTAACATCAAGCATGTGACATTTAAAGACCTTTCAGTAGCAGCTTCATAAGCTGCCCGATCTTGAGCAGACACATTAAGTGTGGGTTCATTCGGAATTGGAGTTTCAAGAACATCCAGTTTTCGCTCATGTTTGAGAACAATTCTCAAATTCCTTGACCAATCAAGGAAGTTGTTTTTGTTAAGTTTTTCTTTTTCGAGTATAGACCGTAAACCAAAATTAGAGAACGCATTATTGTTTGAATTATTTTCCATCTACAAATGAATAACACAAAGTGTAAGAATTCTATGATTATCATGAATGAATAATTTTAAACAAATTTAAAAAGAAATTCATCCCACCAAATTAAATTAAATGTCCCTTTTAATTTAGTGATTCCAAGACCCCATTTCCACTAACCCTAAGCAAGCTTTGGCTTGTCACCCAAAGTTAATGGTTATAGGTAACGAAACTATTTCTTAATTATTCATAATAATTCTTGGTTGGTAATAAAATAACTCTTTATCTACTATTACCCCATGCCTCTAAGTGTCAACTTTTCTTGACCTACTTAGTTGAGTTAAACAACTTTTCACCAACTACTTATCTTAGGATAATTAATAGGCACCTCGCTTTGGCGAAACCTACCTAATTAACGATCTAAAGCTTCATAGTGTTACTAAATGGAATAGCATTACAACTCAATATTGTTAGGGACTATGGTTGTTTTTATTAACACAAATAAAAGTGAACTCTAATTATTTGAATTAATAAATTAAACAACCAAAACATGCATCATCAAGCAATATAGCAAAATAATAAAGCAATAAAATAATGCATAAATAAGGTTCCTAGTATGGCCCCAAAACACTTGAAAATCTAATCTTCAAGGCCCATCTTTTGAACACCACTTGAAACTCTATTCTTCTTGGTCTTCAACTCCATGGATACATACATAATAGTAATTAAACTTTGAAATGTAAAAATAAACTATTTAACTATTACATTCAAAATAAACGATACGCAGATCGTATTTAATTACATTCAAAAATAACGGTGTGCAAACCGTATTATATATCCTAATTGGGCCATACTAGTTACCATAACCTGTATAACAATTATCATTCACCCACTTACTATATGTAAGTGGCCCATGCAATAATATATTTAAAGAAATATGCATTAAAAACATAAATAAATATATAATCTTATTATTTAAAAGAAACATGATAAATAATCACATTATTCATTTTTAATTTGCATGAAATTTAATTGATTCATAACCAATCAAATAAATTATTTTACTTCTCAAAGCAAAATAAACCTCCCACTTAAAATAATCTCCATTAAAATAAGTGAGTTTATTATTAACATTTAATAACAAATTTATTTCCTTAAACATTAATTAAATAATTAATTAATTTATTTATTTATTTAATTTTTTTTTTGTTTTTGGTCAAAAGTTTCAAAACAAAACTAAAGCTAATAGACTTGAATTAGAACTACTAATTATATTTGGTCAAACCAAAGTTTCTACTAACCAATTTATTTAGACATCAAAATATACTAACCAATTTAGTATAAATTGACATAAGGTTTCCAAAAAAAAAAATACGGTAACAAAGAAGATGAAAAAATAAAATCAATTTAATAGATAAAATTCATAACTTTACTATTAAAATCAATTTTACTAAACCCTCCCCTAAAGTTCTTAACTTTATCATGCAAATTCAAATTATCATGTGTAAATAAATAATTCATATATATTATTTATATATAACCAATATTTAATGGCCCAAAACACATCAATAAAAGAGGAAACTGATACCACTTAGGGATCTAGTACTGTTAACTTTTAACATGCGGAAAAACTAAAACCATCCCAAGATCCAATTATTGACATGAGATGAAACAAATAAATATCGGGACAAGAAATTATACCTTTGTAGCGTGAATCCACTAGCAAAATATAATAACGAGACAAGAACCGCAAATGAAGTTCCTCTAGTGTAGTCCACCAACAATGACTCGTAAGACCCCGTATACTAGTACGTCGTTTAAGAACAATTCTTAAACTAATTTTGTGTGTATACAACTCTTGTATATGACCTCACTTATAATTTGTTAAGACCATATACGCAAAGTTTCTCAGTCTTAAAATTGATAATCAAAGAATATTACCACATATCATAATATGTGAAATCTTGCGGTAATCGTACCCTTATAATATGCATCTATTTATATAGTACTTATTCCACCATAATGCATAGCTTTTAAACTGAGTATTGCAAAAGCCTCCAAAGACTAATTAACTTTCGGTTACAGAGAAATTAACATTCTCTTAATAGCACAAAATTAAGAACAATAATTTTAGGGAGTTACACAATTAATGTATTTACTTAATATAACTTATTATATTAAATAGTGAGATTATGATTAATATCTAGTCTTACTAAATTAATCACATGAACCTAGACTAATATAGGTCCAAACACACAAAATGGTCTCACACATTGATATAGTGTGACCCAATAGGTTTAGTGACATTAAGCTCGTTCCATTATCAAATAACGGTTCATTGACGTTTATTGGTCTCTAGTAAAACATAAACGTTACTCAATGTCCACTAAATTAACGTCTCGTTATATACTGATTTAATTACGTTATTAAACTACGTACAAAATATTCACTTGATTATTGAATCCGTTCTTCACAAGTGTATCTCTCACTTTAATCATTCACAAATTCTAATTTCCGATGATTTTTTGATAGACAATGATAAATTAAATTTTATGTTATATAATTATATTTTTATACACACTATTTCACTTGTTTATAATGTTAGAGAAATTTTATATTTTTCTTTTACACTTTTGAAAAATGAGCAATTATAAATTGGGATATAAATTTTAAGTTTATTAGTATAATCGGATGTTCCTAATGATTTGATCCTATTCAGGAGGATTCCAATCCTAATAACCTTGTCTAGAATTGGTAATACATTATTATCCTAATAAACTATTTCACCAGTTTTTTTAGCTTTAAAGTTAGCTTTTTAGCTAGATTAACCGTCATTTAACAAATATTTTTTATTATATTTAATCAACTTAAAAGTTTAAAGTTAAAAGTAATTATGTTAATAAAAAATAACTAATTGCCAAATAACCAAACAAATTGACAAACTTTCTGGTAATTATATATTATTAGCTTATTCAATACACAATTAGAATATTAATCAATAAGCAATTTTTTTCTTGTTATAATAATGAATCTAGTTTTTTATTGGAAGTTTGTGTTGTCAGCAGCCTCGACTACTATCAATATTGGCTGAAGCCGAATTGTTAATAGACACAAGACATTCAATACTGTTAATCAATTCCTCTCTATGCAGGACTCTCATCTTCTAGGAATAAAATTGACCGCTTTTTCTAGTATTCTCTCTCAAAGGAGTACGGGTATGGATTCTCCCTCACCCAGACTCTGTTTTCGAGCGGAATATTGAATTATTGATGATGATGACGACAACATTAATGATTAAACACTCCATCCAAAGCATACAAAAATCCTTTTCTAAGTAGTCAAATTATAACTCACTTATTAAGCAGTCTTAATTAGCTTAACTAACCCAAATTAGAACTTGTCAAAATATACTCCTTATTGCAGTTTCTAGATGCGCTATTCTTTGACAAAATTAGGAGGATATTTTAAACAGTTTCACTACAACCTCAAGTCAACTTTATGTTGTCAATAAATTCGACTTAATCAAAAATTTTATTTTATGAAATTTGTACTTGTAATTACTATATACTCTATAAAAATAAATTAATTGTATTTGAGCCTTTTATGAAATTTTATATTCATTTAAATAATTTATAGAGACTGAAGTCCTAATTATTGATGATCTTTCCTTTCATTATTGTGATAAAATTAATTCTCACAATCTCACCTCTTATAAAAAAATTAATTTTCTTTCTTACTATACAAAATTAATTTTCACCGGTTACAAATCTAATTATTCCCATTGTAGGTAAAAAATTCACCCTACTCTAGAGGCTAGAATCAAAATACAATCTATTATGTTGATTTTCATGCTAGTTTAAATATATTTTATTATTTAAACTATTGCTTATCTTAAAAAAACATATCTATAGCATTTTTAAAAATGATTCATAATTTATAATCATAAAAAATTTTGATCTAAACTTCTATGAAAATTAGCATGTCATCTCACAAATGAGATTGCATTTCCAAATATGTTTTTTTTTTACGAATCTCATTATCATTTAATATCACTCTTTTAAATCCTAATGGGAAGATAATAAATTTTGCTAAAGAAAAAATTATGAATTGTGAGAGAATGAATAATAATAATTTTCCATGCATATATAAAATTTCAATACGTCATCATTTTTGAATATTGAATACCAAACACATACTTGAGGTGTTTAAAATAAACTCGATAATTCGATATTCACCGATCTTGTAACTAAATCCGACTTTATAAAGTCAAGACGACACAAGAATTGATTTGAATCGACTTGTAACACCTAACCCAAAATTGACCTAGTGACGTGTTATAGTGTATCTAAAGGATTTAGCGACATTTATTAAATCCTTTAGCATCATATTAAAAAGTCACACTAAAGCTTTTAGCGACATAGGATCTAGTGACATTTCTCACAAATGCCACTATAGACTATAGTGACAATTACATATGCCACCAAAGACCAAATTAAGTGTCGCTGAATCACTTTGTGGTGGACCTTAAAATAAAAACCAATAATTAGTACACTAAAAATATGAATTAGTGGCATTTTTTTAATGCCACTAAATCCAATGTCGCAAAAGGCTAAATTTGTTGTAGTGAGTGATACTAGTAAGTAAGATTTTGGTTATATAAGGATTAGAAGTTATAACATTCAAAGCACTCTAACGACACATTTGGTAGGTACATTTGGTAGGTGGTAATGGGGTAATGGAAATGAAAATCTAGCGTAATTTTAATTGAAATATCTGTTGGCTACCTTGATGGACATGCTTGTCCAACTTCAGTTATCTTATTTTCTTCATAAAATTCATTTCAATGCATTACCATTGGGAGAGGTGATATTAGACGGTAATGGAAATTTGTAAACAAAAAAACTTTTTTGTGATTAAAGTTTCATTATCATGGGAATGATATGAAACTTTTCATGGAATTTTACACTATAAATCATTCCTATTACCACCATTTAGTACCCACTACCCACTACAACAAATTTAGCTTTTTGCGACATTGAATTTAGGGACATTAAAAAAATGCCACTAAATCACATTTTTAATGTAATAATTATTTGTCTTTATTTAAAGTTCCACCATAAAGCGATTTAGCGACAGTTTATTTGGTCTTTAATGGCATATGTAATTGTTACTATAGCCTATAGTGGCATCTGTGAAAAATGTCACTAGATCCTATGTCGCAAAAAGTTTTAGTGTGATTTTTTAATATGCTACTAAAAAGTCTAATAAATATCACTAAATATATCCCACTAAAAACAAATTATGTTGTAGTAACCACCGACCAAACAGGTGATAAATGTCCAAGTTTGAATACTTAAATTAAGTCAACCATAAGCAAGAATTGGTCCTCAAGCTCAAAATTCAGAAGCTAGTCATACTACTAGTTTCGACAAGAGTTGACTAAGTAAAACATGTTTAAACACAAAACATATAATGACATAATAGTGGGAGTAAGGGTGGAGACTCAAAATCCTAAGTCCAAAAGAAGGAGCTATACCCAACAATTTCTTTAGAAGTTTCTTCAACTTTCCTAAAGTTTCATTGAACTATGAACTAGAGAAACAATTCAATTTTAAATGTACTATTTTTTCTTAATTAGCACAACAGCATTAAAATTTCAAAATGAGAACGGGAATTTAAGGATCGGAATTTAAGAATAAGAAAGTAAAATTGGAATTTAAATTTGCTTGTTTAGTAATTAAGTAATATGCTTTCAACCCTTGTTTGATATGGAATTCTGAATATATATCGTAAATAAAATGTGAATTCAAAATTTTATCCTATTAGAAATAAAAAAAGCTTATGCTTGTCCGCTAGGCATTAAAACTTTAGAAATTCATAACATATAATTCCATTTCCAATCCCCCAATTCTAATCCCAAGCCCCTTACCAAACATGGGATTTTTTATGAAATACAACATTAAATTCTCATTCTCATGATCCTATGATCCCACAAATCAAACTCTTTACGACTCGTTTGGTTAGTGGTACTAAATGACGATAATGAGAATGATTTATAGTGTAAAATTTCATCAAAAGTTTCATATCATTTCCATGGTAATGAAACTTTGATTACAAAAAAGTTTTTTCATTTACAAATTTCCATTAACACCTAATACCACATCTCACTGATAATGCATTGGAATGAATTTTATGAAGAAAATGAGATGATTGAAATTGGACAAGCATTGGCATCAAGGTAATCAATAAATTTTTCAACCAAAATTACACTTTCATTCCATTACCACCATTTATTACCCCTACCAAATGGGTCGTTAATAGTATATTTTATTTATTTCTATTATGGTTAATTAGACGTAATGTAGTTAATGCTAAGGAATAGAGAGAACATCAACAAGCATTTAACATTTAACAAATTCAATTTGTAGATCAACATTCCACGCTACAAATTATATTAAATTAGCACACAATACAATCAATTTCGTGTTTAAATTCAATAATAATGCAACAATTAAAAAAGTACTAAACACAATTAACAAATCCAATTAATTAGAGTTCAAAACCAAATAAACTTTTATATTTGCTACTCTGCCAAACAGCATTTTCCTCCTAAACAAGCATCCAAATACCCAATTGGTAGATTACAATTAAACAAAAGGTACTAATTACTAAATGACATGAATATGGATGGGTCTATATTCATCATTTGTTATAAATGGACATGTAACATCTTGAACCTAATTATTTTCATCAAATAAATACATTTTTTTATTAAAATTAGACGAACATAATACAAAAGCTAAGTGATAATCGTTGAAGTGTTCATGTGTTACCCACATATAAGTTGTCCGACGTCAGAGAAAGAGAAGAGTATGCATCACTTTATATACTCAAGGTGTAACTCCTACTATTACCAATTGGTTTTAGTAGTGAACCTTCTTTGGGTTTATGAGTGGATTACTTCTTCTACTCCTTGTTTGGGTTGCCCAGGCCCATTTTCTAAATTCTATCGATAATCAAATTTTAGATTTTATCAATCGATATAAATCTGATTTTCAATACATTAGTGGTTAAAATTAACCTATTACTTGACATTTATAATTAATTAATAATTAATTTCATCCTAATTAGAATAACAAACTAACAAATATATAAAATTTCATTTTAATTCTCTCGTTAAGTATGAGCAACATATATTACAATTTTAAGGAAAAACTATATATATCATGGAACTAAATATGTACTTATTTTATTATAGATTACAAAGTGGGAAAATTAATTCCAAATTTGTAGCAACAAAAATGGAGTAAGTCTAATTAAAAGGAGCGGCCATTACTATTATTAGTAGGAGGACGAGCTGTGACCCGAACCGGAAGAGGGCGACCCGTACCGGATCCACCACAACTAGAGCAAGCCATCCGACCCGACCCAGCACACGACCGACAACCGGAATCACCATCAGACCACCGTGAACAAAAACAGGATACCCGGCCCGAACCGTTACAAGTTGGACACCTAGGGAAAGGGCCAGCCATGGGCTTCTGGTCCATTACCGACCTAACAATAGCCGCCCCGGCTAAGACACTTAACCCGGTGGCTAATTGGGTTAGAACTAATGGGCCCATTTAGGTGGAGATTGAGGAATATAGGAATTGGGAACTGGGAAGGTAAGAGAGAAATGAAATGTAGATTGGAAGGTTTTGTAAATGTATTTTTGTGGGTATTATAGTTTGATTTTTTTTGGAGTGAAAGTGGTGAGAGAGTTGAACACGTAGACTAAGTTTAATATGTGAAGGGAAATGCAAATAATCAACCAGAGAACTGATTTGAGAAATAGTCTATGATGAAATTTATAAAGCAAAGTTGAGCTTTTTATATATTTTGATTTTCATATTTATTGTACTATTTGATTCGGCATGAATATTAAAGGCGGGATGAGATCCATCAAAAAGGTGATAGTTGTGATATTTTAATTGATTAAATTAGTTGTAATTTGTAAAGGTGGTAGTATGGTATTGTAAATTTGTAAGTAATAAAGTAGGGGTATTTTGGTCATTACTTGTGTGAACATGAGATATTTAGGTAAAAAAATCATGACTAAAAATAAAAATGAGACATTTGAGGTGAACTTACTCGATAAGGAAAAGGGACAATAGTTGTGAATTGGAAGGACTATCATACATATTTGGTAAATTTGAATGTTGGTGTTGGATTGTTGCCTGTTTATTAGGAAAAAAAAAAAAGTGTACTAATAAGTTAAAAGTCAACCAAAAAACTAACTGAAACCACTTTTTTATTTTGGCTTCATCAAATTTCCAACTTTAAAAGTTATTTATCAAACATTTTTATTGGCTATTTGACCAACCAACAAATCAAAAGTCAACCAAAAAGCTAAGAACCAAACACCCCAACATCTCTTATCTCTAATAACTACTAGAGTCACTATAGCAATTAGTGTTCATTAATTGAACTTATTTGGTATATATTTTTTTGTGCTTAGTGTAAAATATAGTCTAAAATGACCGTGTATGATTATATTAATTCATATGTTCACAATATTAACTTTTTATGAATTTTTATCTTATAAAATTAAAGATACTAAAAATTAAAATTATATAGGATAGCTTGAAAAATAGTAATATAACAACCATTTAAAATCATACTCCCTCCGTTTTTTTAAGTTCTTTCACCTTACTATAACGGGCAGTTTCAAAAGTTCTTCCACTTTAGAATACTTTCTATTTTTGGAAAGTTTTCATCCCACTTTTTACACCTTAAAAACCCACTTTCCTTACTTCACATTACTATTTAATTATTTTCTCTCTCATACTTCCAATACAATCATTACTTTACACTACTATTTTATTATTTTTTCTCTCATATTTCCAATACAATCATTATTTTCCACTACTAATATAATTAAAATAATACACACTTCCACCAAATATTCCATCTTTCTTAATATTTGTGAAAAACCCAAAGTGAAAGATAAAAAAAGAACGGAGGGAGTAGTATAATATTTTCCCTATTATGAGTACTTTGATTTTGTAATGAACACCTAACGTTTACTTTCACTTTCGCATTGTTATCAGAGTATATATTATGTTTTATGATTAAATTTTAGTAATTTCTTTTATTTATTACAAGATTATGCCCGTGCGATGCACAATTTTATTAAAATTTTTGACATATTTGTATAAAAAAATAAAAAAATTACGGCTATATGTTTTAACCATCTCAAAATATCCTATACTCATTTAATAAAAAAACATTATAAAGATATTATAAGAAACTTGAAAAAAATAAAATAAAATATACTTCTATGACTTTCTAATACATTAAATGATGGGACATAAAAGGTAGAAAATCAATCAATTCGGATAATATTATTCATACTTAAAAATTAGTAAAGTCAACGATATTAATAGTAGTCATTATAAAAATGACATCATCTTTAAGTTTTGGAGGAAAATTTTTTATTGATAGAGTGACACACTAACATGTAAGAAATTTTGATAAGTAATGACATCAGTAGTGTTTTATTTTAGTAATAGTTATATAAATATATAATTGGTTGTATGTTTGGTTAAGTCATTTTAATTGTCTTATTTTTTTTTAAGATTATCGTTTTTTTACTTATTTATCTTAATGTTCCATTTTTTTTGGTTAATGTTCTTTTGTCAAATTATCTTAAATGTCTCGTTTATCTCTTCTACTTAAGTGTGATTAGGAAATAGCAATAAAAAACTTAAAATAATCAAGAAGATAAAATATCTTGATGGGATTAAGAGATTTTTTTTTTAATATAATTAAGTATTTTTGACAAATAGCTTTTTGACGTGTTTTTTATGCTGACTTTTAATTTTCATTTTGTTATTTCTTAAAATGCTAAGAAATATTAGTGATAAATGACTTTAAGATGGCTAAAAAATTAACTTTTACTATAAAAAATTATTGGGAAATTCCACATGGTAGCATCCAGTTTTGATGAAATGCCAGTGGTAGCACTTTTTTAAGAAAATTCCACATGGTAGCATCCAGTTGATGCACTATCTAATTGCCGTAGCATTTTCCGTTAAGTTCTTGTTAAATTCCGTTAAATTCATCATTTTGTAAGTTTTTTTCCACATATGGTAGCATATCCAGTTTTTGTTAATTTACCATTTTAACTTTTAATTCACCATTTTAATGTTTAATTCACCGTTTCATTCATTAACGCACATAAATGTTTATTAATTTTATTGAAAAATTATAAGAAACTATTTAATCTGGTCGAAACAAGTACTTATTCGCCTATTTTTCGATACGTAAACCGAAAAAGATATTTGGCGTCATTTTTACCTATCATAACGATTTTTTTTCAAAAAACGGACGTTGCAATTATCCTTATGGGGTAACTCTTTCGAAAACCCGGTCAAAACAAGTACTTATTCGCCTATTTTCCGATACGTAAACCGAAAACGATATTTGACGTCATTTTTACACATCATAACGATTTGTTTTGGAAAACGGACGTCGTTATTATCCTTATGGGATAACTCTTTCGAAAATTCGATAGAAACAAGTACTTATTCGAAAGATTACTTGTTTTGACCGATTAATTAAACATTAAAATGGTGAATTAAATGTTAAAATTATTTTTTCGTAAAATTATTTAACATTTATATTCAAAAAAAATCGTTATGATGTGTAAAAATGACGTCAAATATCATTATCGGTTTACGTATCGGAAAATAGGCGAATAAGTACTTGTTTCGACCGGATTTTCGAAAGAGTTACCCCATAAGGATAATTGCAACGTCAGTTTTTTGAAAAAAATCGTTATAATAGGTAAAAATGACGCCAAATGTCTTTTTCTGTTTACGTATCGAGAAATAGGCGAATAAGTACTTGTTTCGACCCGATTAAATAGTTTCTTATAATTTTTCAATAAAATTATTAAACATTTATGAGCGTTAATGAATTAAACGGTGAAATAAACATTAAAATGGTGAATTAAAAGTTAAAATGGTAATTAACAAAAACTGGATGCTACTATGTGGAAAAAAACTTACAAAATGATGAATTTAACGGAATTTAACAAGAACTTAACGGAAAATGCTACGGCAATTAGATAGTGCATAAACTGGATGCTACCAAGTGAAATTTTCTTTAAAAAGTGCTACCACTGGCATTTCATCAAAACTGGATGCTACCATGTGAAATTTCCCAAAATTATTATATATAACTTTTCCATTAGTATTTGACTTATAAGCTACTTCTCTTTAAGAAAAAACTAACCAACAATTAATGTTAAAAAATGTTTTCTTAACACTAAAATGACAACCCTTACAATGTGTAACAAAACAAAAAACAAATGAAAACATAAAAAAAAAAAAAGAAAGCAAAATAAACCATAAAAAATAAATAAATAAAGTTGAGTATTTATTTTCAAGTCTATCTCTTGTTGAAATTTGATTGGAGAGGTTACTTGGAAGGCTCATAGACCACAATATGGAACAGAATTATGTAGTTGTACAAGTTTTTTTTGTAACTATTTGTTTTTTTAATTGGCCAAAATTTGTTGTCTTCCTCAACTTGGTGCTCTCTTTTTTAGATGGACTTCACCTTATCCATGCAATTTGTATTTTTCTTTATTGTTTGTTTTTATTTATTTTTATTTATATTAATACATTATTTTAATGTGTATGTGGTTTTATGTATGTCCATATGAACCAAATGAAGATTTTTTGGGTATGTTCTCTTAGAAAATTTCTTAGGATTAGGATTTTCAAAGATATTACTCTTTTGTGTACCTAACATATTAAAACTCTAATAATTTATAAAATATTAAAAAATTTGATATTGATAATTAAATTGTTTGTATAAGATTAAAAGTAAAAGAAAATATGTAAATAAGAATTTAAAAAATCTCATTCACACTACCTAAAATAGAAATGTTGCAAAGTTAAAGAGACAGACTAAAATAAAAAGCACAATAAACTCTTAAGGATAGTGATTAATTATTATCATCTTTTAATGAGTATAAAAATATTTGTATCAGTACAATTATATATTAATTAATTAATGAAATTAACAAAGAGATTGTTGGAATATTTTTTTTTATTCTTTTGTCACAAATATGTTCATGTGTAAATGATTTTTCTTGATATTGAAGGCTAATGAGTAAGGGGTGAAGGTCATTGGTGACGGTATGAAATGCCAAACAGTGCAATTTGAGCATGTTGCTTCGAGCGGCTCTCGAGGGACATTCATATGTAGATGTTGTAGAAGTATTTCCTATCGTTTATGTTTCACGTTTTTGAATGTCTTTTGTTTACGCGTAATTAAAAATTAAAAATTAATGATTAAATATTTGTTTTACAAATAGAAAATAAAAAGTTAAACATTACTCCCTCTTAGCCTAAACTTATACAAAATTATTCTTAATATCTCAAATTATTCTTAATTAAAAATTATAAAAAATTGATATTAATAATCCTTGTATTGAGACGAATCAAACAAGATCTCACATGACTATGTTTTAACTTATAGATTAAGAGTAAATACAAATTAAAAGTGAGAAGTGAATAGTGCAATAAAAAGGAGATATTTAGGCTGAATAGGAGGTAGTATTAAATATAAATTTAACAATTAATTAGTCTGCTTGTTTGAACTGATTGATGGTGACTTCAAAGCTAGGGTTCTTCAACAATTCAAATTTATATTGAACTAAAAAGAAACTCAAAAAATTGATTTGTAAATAATTAAGAGCAAATTGGTTCTAATCTGGATTAAGGTAGTAACTACTAGACTTGTAATAATGACAGATTTGAACTAAATTAGCTGGACTTGTTTTAACAAAAATTGTATATTAAAGATTCAATCAATAAGTTTTCATGTGATGGTTTAAATTAAAAAAATTCTTAGCTTGAAATAACTAGATTATCTATCAAAAAATTTTTATTTTCAAGTATTGCCAAAAAAAATTTCCGATTTAATTTGGTCTGAAATTAATACATATAATTAGTACGAACTGAAGGGTGAGGAAATGTTCTCCCTTCCCATTTTGTATTTCAAGAAATTTTTGACTAATATTGTAATAGTAGGAAAAATTCCAACTACTTAAATGTGCAGTAGGAAAAGCAGTCGGACTTTTCAACTAACATGGTTTTAATAGGATTTTACTCGAAAATGCCTCATTTTGGCATATCTCCAAACCATTATCTTTTCCTAAATATTTCCGAGTCCTAAATCCTTTCATATATCTTCGTTTCAAATTCTATAACTCGGGTTATGCCTACTCGTCAATCGAAACATTCACATTTTCACTACTCTCATCTTCCGACTATGGTTCTTCCTTAAATCCCACATTCTAACCCATATTGTAGAAGTCCAATGATCGTTTGATAAAACTTACACCACACCTTGATCACAATATACTAATAGCGCTTTTTATTTTTACCCCACACATTTAGTTTTATGGGTCTCATAAAAGTTACTTCTACTACTCTAAATATATGAACTCATGTATCTAAGGGGGTGTTTGGCACAAGGGAATGAGACTTGTGAGGCTTTAAGCTGAGACTTCTAAGCGGAGACTTTGAAGATAAAAAAATCTCATCTCTTGTTTGGCATGTGAGGAACTTGGAAGAAACGAATGAAAATGAAAGTCTCAACTCAATTACCCACCCTCCCCCAAAATATTTTTCTTGGGGACTTTCCTTCATTTAGTCTCATTCCCTATTCCCAATACCATTAACCAAACAAAAATTTAGACTTATTTTTTAAACAAAGTCTCATTCCCTTCCTCAAATCCTTCATACCAAACACTCCCTAAAAGTATTTTTTTGTTATTTTAAATTAACATATTAAACCATTGTAAAATGAAAACTCATATAAAACTCACAAGACAAGACACAATTAATTAAACATAGACAATGTTACAATTACAAAAAAAAAACTAAAATTCTTGTGAAAGACCATCTCTAATTGAGTTCGCTCATTAAAAAAAATATAAAGTAAATATAGACAATAAGCTTTAATGGATTGGGCCGGAGAGAAGACGATGACTCGGGAGAGTGGCTGAAAAAATAAAATTAACCATAAACAATGCGCTCCTGGTTTTTAGCTTCAATTTTAAACAGTTTTCTGCACGCATCCTCACCGTGGTTACATATCTCTCGATCAGTCTGGTACTCCCAAGGTCAGTTACCCATACCATGTTTTACTTGTTTAATTCTTGATGTTGATTATTCGACTACTACATGGTTTCTGGGTTGGTTATCAAGGCTAATTAAAGAGTAATTTTGAGCTAAATTGGGGGACGACCAATGATTTTTACTAGTTAGGGTTTAATTTTCCCCCAATTAAGGCTTTTCGATCATAACCATAACTATCATCAAATTAGGTTGATGATTTTAGTTTTCAGTCTGTAAATTTGTTTGAATTTTGAGGATTTTGAGCAAGAACTAAATGAATTATTTCATGACATGCTTCAGGAAAATTGAAAAAAAGGAAAACGTAGGGTTTTATTAGTTAATTATCTTGTGGATATCATATCAAAGATCAATAATTTCTGAATTAGTTGATGAATCATTGTGTTAGTATGTCAAATGTACTACATCGCGTGCTACTAAAGAAGTTTTTCTGAATGTTTAATCATACTACTTCACTTTTTGTAGAGGTATATTCTAATTGTGTAGTTAACTAGATATGAACAGTGTCATACTTTGGAAAAGGGGGGGATGCAATAGGTTTTTATTTTCCTGCTATTTCCAAAATATAATTTTGAAAGGAAAGGCTTAAGACTGTTTGTGTTGAGTCAAAGTTAGGAACAAAAAATAATGCAAGTAATAATGAATGGCTAAAAATAAACTAAATAATCAAGACAAGATTTTTAAGGTGGTTCACCAATGTGGCTACATCCACCATCTAGTCTAGGATTTATATTAATGTATTCAAAGGAGAAATACAAACTTGATAGGAATTACAATGGAGGTTATGTGTAAGGAAGAGAGGAGCTAATGGGTAGAAAATAAGCAAGAAGGAATGCTCTAAGTATGAGACTTTGGTGCTCTTTCTAGCTTGTATTTAGGTGGGTATATATAGGGAATTATAGTGCATTAGGGTAGATAAACAATGAGCCACAAGTGAGGGGAGTACAGCTGCCAGCAAGTCACGAAAAAATGATCAGTGACTTTGCTCGACCTGTAGCTCGGGCGAGCAGCATACTCGAGCAGCCAGCAGGGGCCTTTTCCCATCTTTCTGATTTTGTCCTTCCTTTTCCATGAGGTTGCCACTTGTCCCTTGGTCCCTTACACATTGTACTACCTCTGAAATGGTTGCCTTGGAGCCCAAGAACTTGCATCCAACAAGTATACACTCATCCAAGTTCCCACTACCATTAGTACAATGTACTATGGTACTTGCAAGATACCCAAACACCCAATCACAACAAAGTGAATTGTCCTCTTCTTACTTACACTAACATGCTAGATTAATTTTCTTAATCTTGTTTTGATTACTCGGTGAACCAAGTCACCAATAATCCTAACAAATTTGATAACAGAACCTGATGTGCTGATACTTCCTCCGTTCCATTATACTTGTTGCATTTGACTTTTACGCAATTCAATGTGTTATTTTGATCATTTATATATTGAACTATGCACATCTAAAAATTATAAATAGTTAATAGTGTAAATAACCGTAGTGTATGGAGGATGTATATGCTATGTTCATAACTATATGATTTGAATATATGACATAATTTTCTTATAAGTGTAGGCAATTTGGAATTAAATGTACGGCGATGGAGTCACTGACGATGTTGACAGAACTGCATTTAGAAGAGCAGAAAAGAAATACAAGCTCTATTATGATCAAAACACGAAAAGGTAATTTATCTTTTCTAAGATTGTCAAGGAACCGACTAAGCTAAAAGTTCTTGATAGTTTAAGCTCTGATATATAGTATTACACATCCTATTTGTCTCCCTCACATTAGTTTTTTTAGGCTAGACTAGAAGTGTGAATGCAAGAGAGACCCTACTCATATTTATCATGGAAAATTTCTATTGAATTAAGGGTGGAAATTGGAAAGGATTCACACTTGTGATCTTTTGTCACATTAGCTTCCGATACGACGTCAAGGAATCAATACATCCCAAGATATGCTATACACTTTATTAGACTCCCTCACACGAGAGCTCTTTGGGCTATAGGTATCAATGCGACGTAGACCCTACTCATATCTAGTGCCAAAAATATCACTTGAAATTAGGGGTTGATGAAATTTGAATTGTGATCCTTAGTGTTGTTAGCTTCTGATATCTTGTCAAGGAAACAACACATCCCCAAGATATATTATTAACAGCTGTGCATTTATTTTTTTAGTGTTTGAAGACTTAATATTTACACCTCATTTGGTTTTGTCTAGGAAGAAGCAAATCAGACCTGTAGATCTGTCCGAGGTGGTAGATTTCAAGTCAATCCTGGAGACTTATAATCAAACAGGTGAAACACCAAATGGTGTTCATGTACTCAAAAGGGAGTTTGATTGTCCAGTGATTCATGTTGACAATCGCGCAGGTAAAAATTGTGTCTTGTTTGTATGATGGTGCAAGTTCTTGCAGATTTTTTTTAATTCATCAGTGGCAAAGCTGTAGCATGTTAGCTAAATCTGAAGTTTAGAAGTTGCTGCAATGTACTGGAGTACTAGCATTAGTTAATTGTATAAAATTGTTAATATTGAAGTTAATGGTGTTAATCATTAGTTCATTGTTCAAAATTGTTAATTTTGGCTTTCGGATTTTAGGGTTGCTTGAAATTGGGTTTAGTTAGTTTGAAATTGGGTTTTGGGTTGAAGATGAAGATGATGGTGTATTGAAGTTGAAGATGAAGATGGACATGGTTTGAAGATGAAGGTGGTTTAATTTGAAGATGAAAAGGGAGAAATATAGGAGAGGATATAGAAGATCTAATTTTTGTGGTAGTTGGATGGTCAAAAGAAGGAATACGGCCACCTCGTAATCGTTTTATAGAAAGTGTTCTTTGGTAGTATTTCAAAAATGTTTGATATTATGATTGATGAAAAAACCCAACTTGGTTAGGTAGTCAATGACTAAAATTCCTATTTTGGGATATAGCACTTGAAATTTTGTTGCCTTTTCGGCTGTAGGCTTTTACTTCACTCTTGGAGCATTGAGTGTTGAGCAACAATGTCAATGGATTATATAGAAAGTGTTCTTCTCTGGTAGTTGTATTTAAAAAAGGTTTGGTATTGGTTATTATTTATGAAAAAAACCCAACTTGTAGTCAATGACTAAAAATCCTATTTTGAGATATAGCACTTGAAACTTTGTTGCCTTTTCTGCTGTAGGGTTTTACTTCATTCCTGGAGCTTTGAGTGTTGAGCAACAATGTCGATGGATAAAGGAAAGCTTGGTGAGCTTTCCCCAGCCCCCCAATAGGACTAATCATAATGCTCATTATGGTCCTGTACAAGATTTGTTTGCTGCAGCTGGAGAAGGAAAAATTCTTGTTCAAAAGGAGGATTCACTAAAAGAATCAGAGCAATTGAGCAATGCAAAGGAGCCAAGATGGAAATTCTGTGATAACACAGAAAATGTTTCGTTGAAGGGATATGGTGGCAATTCAATCTTGGCTTCAGTGCTGCTGAGAAAATTGCGGTGGAGTACGCTTGGGTTGCAGTTTGATTGGTCAAAGGTGATTCATACCATTCAATTTAGCTGGCATGGCGCATTAGATGATCTTTTAGTTTTAATTTGCAAAGGGTTATGTTTAACGCATAATTTCATTGTGCAGCGAAATTATGACGTGTCTCTACCACATAACAAAATTCCTGATGCACTTTGTCAACTGGCTAAAAAGTTGGCATTGCCTGCTATGCCTGCTGGAGATGAGTTTAAGCCAGAGGCTGCTATTGTAAACTATTTTGCATCAGGTATCAGTAAATACATTTGATGTTTTCCCATCTTGTTATTTACATGTCAACTCATCATTTGCAAGACGTCGGTTCTTTTTTGATCTTCCACTTATCAGGTGATACCCTTGGCGGACATCTCGATGACATGGAATTAGATTGGACTAAGCCTATAGTAAGCATGAGGTCCTATTTCACATCCTTATTGCTTCTATTTTTCTTTTAAAATGCTTCATGATAGCTGCAAGTTGAATCATCGACTTGTGTTTTTCAGTTTGGGCTGTAAAGGTATTTTTCTTCTTGGTGGGAACTCTAGAGATGATGAACCCTTAGCAATGTTCCTACGTAGTGGTGATGTTGTACTAATGGCTGGAAAAGCTAGGGAATGCTTTCATGGTAAGCATGGAGTTATCTGTTCCCTTATCTCATAAAATGCTTGCTTTAGTCGAGTATACTGCTGCATGACTGATTTTTCATCCATTTCTACGACAACTGAACCGTTGTTCACTGTAAATGTCGCAGGGGTCCCCCGGATATTCACAGACACGGAACACTCTGAAATTTCACTCTTGGAGAAACATTTATCAACTGCAACCGATCAGTGTTTCTTGGATTACATTAGAACGTCAAGAATCAACATCAACATCAGACAAGTCTTTTAAGTTTAATCCCGGAATCACTGTCCATTTATCTTCATTGAAGTAATTTTTTATACTCTCATCTTCGATCTTTATATATGGAAGATCTTTTTTGAACCAAAGACGTTGATACATCAAGAGTACATCAACTCACTCATCTGCGTAAGCTTCAATGTAATAGTTTAGGGAGCGGCGTTTTTTTCGTCAAAGAGCTAATTAGTTGAGTGCAACCCTTGCAAGATAGCAGTAGGCTTCACTTGTTTTTTGTTTTGGTACTTACATGTTGTGTTAGTAATTTTATCCGGAATTTTTGTAAACAAAAGTTTGATTTGTGTTTAGTGATAAAAAATTCATTAAATACAAGTATTTATATTTGATTCTTTTGTGAGGGAAAGGGACAACAATGAGTCCCCATGTTCTTTAAATTATGATGCTGTAAAAATTCTGCTGTATTTACCCAAGACGTATACAATCTATATCTATACATTATAATTCGTGTATCTTTTGAGATAAAAATTTAATCCATACATGCATTGAAAGGCAAAATTACAAATCTGCATAACAGATTTTAAAATATTTGTTGAGAGTGGGATTTGAACCCACGCCCTTTCGGACCAGAACCTTAATCTGGCGCCTTAGACCAACTCGGCCATCTCAACATGTGATTCATTTGCTTGCGTTTGAATATTAATATAAAAATTCTCAATTTCATTTTCCTTTTCTTTTTAAGAGGGCAAAGAGAAGTGAAGGATGATAACATAAAAGTTGCAGCAGCTTTTCTAAATATTCTTCTAGGTAGAGCTGTTCAAAAGTGACCCGACCCGAAAACTCGAACCGAAATCGAAAGTAAATTGACCCGAAAATGTCTTTCTTTTTTAGGTTCATCGAACCAACAATAGCCGAACCGATTGACAACCGAAAATGGGAAAGTTGAACCCGATCTGTAACCGATTTTTGTAACCGACGCATAGCCGTTAGCCGAGATTATCCGAACCTAAAAATGACCGACCCAAGTCATATCCGACCCGTATCATGCTCGAAACCGAACTCGATCCGGCTAAAACCGACTTAACCCGAACGAATTTTAGATCGAATTGCTTTAAACTGAAGTAATTTTTAACATAGAAGTATGATATACTTTATATTCAATCATCTTATTAGTTAATTTAATAAAGTTATAGATATTTTAATAAATTAAATTTTATAAATACATGATTTCATATGTTTAGAGTTAATAATCAATGGTCAATGTTTATTTAACTACTTTTAATCGTATTTGATGAAAATTCATAGAACATTATTTTTTTAATTTCCGGTCAAACAAGTAGAAGTAAGAAATTAATAATGATCACTAATTGATTTGCATTTTAACTATTTTGCATTAAATAAAGGGAATCTTGTCATCAATTAAAAATTCACTAACAACTTATTTTGATATTGACTCGATCGATAATAATTAATAATACATAGCCGAATTCTGTTTTTGTAGAAAATCGAACCCGATCTATACCCGACAAAAATGAACCAATTATTAACTGATGACAACCCGACACCGATTAACACTCGACCCGAACTTCAACCGACACCGAACCGATAGCTCGAATAACCGATCTTTAACCGAACCGTGACTAACCGACCCGACCCGAGTGTGACACGTCATAACAAACAACCGAAAAATAATCGATCTGAAATACAACCGAACCGAATGACACTCGTCCGAAACCGACCCGATCACCCGAATAAACACCTCTACTTCTAGCATTTCAAAAAAAAGTACTCTAATAAATAATTGAATATGTTAAATAAAAATGAATTTATATTTTTTCTTGTGTAGTATAATTTTTATTCTTTTGAAGTAGTGTATTATTTTATTAATTATATAAGATTTTTTGAAAAAGATAGTGTATTTGAAAAAAACAAAGTAAAAAGTAAGCGGTGAGTGTATAAACGGTGTTTGGTGTTAGTAAATGATTTTTTTATTTACTTCCTATTAGCTTTTAACTTTTAACTTTTAGATTGTTCGTAGTTTAAAATACCAAAAAAAAAATGTTTATTAAATAACTTTTGAACCAAATTGAAGAAACCAAATTTATTAGATTTTTTCCATTGATTTTTGGCTTATAATTTCTCTACTAAACAATCAATAATTTTACTAATTATTTGTTAAATAATTAGTTTAAAAGCCAATAAAAATACTAATTGAACAAGTTAACTCAAAAATCCAATAACAATGGCCAATTTGCAAACACCCCCAAGAAACTATTTTTTTTTTAAGAAATCTCGCCAATTTAGTTTTAAAAACTACAGCGTATTCAAGAGTGTTAGAGTATATAACATATCCTGGGGTCTTAACCATAAGCTTAAGCTTTTGGTTGAGTTGGTTCCTTAACATGGTATCAGAAGCCAGGGTGACAATAGGTCACATGTTCGAATCTCAACCACTCCTCATTTAAAGTGGAATAATATTTAGCGCCATGTATGAGGAGGGCATGTGCTGCATCCACACTTCTAGCCCAAAGGGCTCTCGTGTGAGAGGGCGTGTTAGAGTATATAACATATCCTGGGGCTCAACCATAAGCTTAAGCTTTTGGTTGAATTGGTTCCTTGACAAAGAGTGGTTTAAGTAATACTTTTTTTTTATTTCAAAAAAAAATACTTTTTCCCTCTCATAATACTTGTTACTGATAGTGACATTTTTCCATACAACATGTCAACACTCAATAACAAATACTCCTTCCACCCCTTCTTATTGTCCACTTTCTAGTAGGCACGCAAATTAAGAAAAATGGTTGTGGGGTATTTTAAGTGATTATAATAATTGTAAAGGTGGTAGTTGGGGTATTTAAGCGATTATAATAATTGAAAAGATGATAGGTGAGATATTTTAAATAATATAAGTTGGGGTAGTTGGGGGTATTTAGGTAAAAAATCTTTGCCAAAAATAGAAAGTAGACAATTAGAATGAAATGACCAAATAAGGAAAGTGGACAATACAAAAGAAACGGAGAGAGTATTATATTATACTTCCTCCGTTCTGATTTACTTGCTACCATTGCATGGGCACAAATATTAAGGAGTTACTGTGCAATGATGAGTAGTAGGTGGAAAGTTGTTTTTTTGGAATTTTTTAATATTATTTGTTGAAAAATGAAAAAGAAAAATAGGAGTAATTAGATATAGAGTAGGATAAAAGTAGGAGTAGGTATAACTTTAAATGATTGGTTGTTTACTAAAAAGGAAATGTAGCAAGTAATATGAAATTTCCAAAAATGGAAAATGTAGCAATATAACCTAATAAAAGTGTTATTTATGAAAAGTGGGAGTTGTCATTCTTAATCTTATGTTTGGATAATCTGGCAGATATTTTTCAGCATTGCAGATATAAATTTGTAAGAGAAAAAGGAAATCCAGATTCTAGATCAGCCTCATAAAAAAAGCCAAAAAAAAAGTGAAGAGAAGCAAGCAAGAGAAAGAGAATTTCACTGAAATAGGCAAAACGTCGAATACATGGCGTGCAGGATAGTCTTACGAACGGTTTTCTCTACGGAACCATGGCTGCTACCATATTCTTCGAACCGATTTCCTCCTATTAGGCCGTCCCAGGCCCATCATCAACTGAAAATGGGTTCGGGTTTTCGGGCTAACGAGACCCATTACGTCCACAGGCTTAGTTGCTCTTCTCAGGATGACCAAGGTCCCCCACAAGAAGCTGTTCTCAAAGCCATTTCTGGTATTATTCTTATCTTTTATTTTCTGGGTATTTGATTTCTTGAGGTGGGTATTTAAAATTTTGATGTTTTGATTTGATTATTTGTTTGCGAACTGTGATGGATTATAAAAGTTTGATGTTTATATGTTTGTGGGTTAAATTATGCCATTATATATGATAAATTTGGTTGCTTTTCATGATATAGGTTGTTAATTGAAGAAAAATGGAGAAATCCATGGATAACTTTGTGAAATAGTTGATTTTAATCCTTGATTATGTTCCTTAGTTTGACACTAATATCTATGTTAAGGTAGAAAATCTTAACAATCCCTTTGGTAGTTACAAATCATAGTAAGGTGATTATGTGAATGTATTTTTTTTAAGGTGGTTTTAAAGGGAAATCCCACCAAATGTCCATGGAAACAGAACTTAATTCCCAAACATGTGTTAATCCTTATAAATTTGGAGTTCCACCTAATACTTCCTTTCCAAGTGGCTACAAAGGGAATTCAATTTTATGAAGGGAAGGAGATATGTGGGGTTGCACAAGCATGCTATGGATATTTGACATGGAACATTCAAAATTACACCGAAAATGCATCTCTATTACCACTATTTATTATCAGCTACAAAACGGGCTGTGAAGCTTTTGTGTGAAAAATTGATGGAATTATGCCAAGTAATGCAGTGATTATATTCTGGTATAAGTGGGGGCCAAATGGAATGCAAGACAACTCAATTAGTTTGAATTTTTTAATTATGAAGCAAACTTGCTAATATGGTCTATCTGAAATCATTTGTGATGTCATTTAGAGTGTGCTTGGATTGAAAGAAATGGAGGGAAAGGGTAGGGGAGGGATTTGGAGAGATGTGAAATCACTTGTTTGGATAACAAAATAGGAGGGAAGGTATTTGGAGGGGAGGGGTTTGGAGAGAAAATATGGAAAAGTATTGTTAAGAATATGATCTCTCCTAAGGTGGAATGATTTGGAAGGAAAACACTCTCTTTCCGTTCTAAACAAACAAGATACACTCTCCCTCCTTACCCCTCCCCTTCCTTTCCCGTCCTTCCCTTACCCTTCCTTTCCCGTCCTTCCCTTACCCTTCCTTTCCTTCCTTTTTCTCCCAGTTTTGCTATCCAAACATAGTGTTAGTTGGAGGTTATTGGTTTAATGACAATATTGTGTAGTGTGGGCACTAGCCGGCTTTTCTCCATAATTATCGTATTTTATTAGTAAATTATTGCTTGATTGCCTAAAACTTATTAGAGTATGTCTGTCTTCGTTTCTGTTTCAGAAGTTTCAAAGACTGAAGGAAGGGTCGGACAAACTACAAATGTTGTCATCGGAGGGACAGTAACTGATGATTCTACTAATGAATGGCTGGATTTGGACCAAAAGGCATGTTTTGTTTGTTTTTTCTTTGATTTCTTTTTTATTTCATATGAATGTCAAGAAAATTGGGGCCATCCGCTGTCATGATAAGGCTTGGAGTTGTCTGCTTGCTTATGTACTTGTTATGCTTGTGGAGTTGAAACATCCTTGGACTACTTTGGAGTTGACTTTGCAATAATGTATTTTCTTTCGTTAACTATAGGTGAACTCATACCCTACAGTAAGAGGATTTACAGCTATTGGAACTGGTGGTGAGGATTTTGTTCATTCTATGGTTGTAGCTGTTGAGTCGGTCCTTCAGCAACCCATCCCTGAGGTAAGTCTTATGAATCAATACCACACTTTTAGCTGTTAAGTTACAGTTTAGTAGTTATGTGGGAACATTGTTGTCTTATAATGTTGTATGGATTTTATGTCTCGTTCACGTGCATCCTGAGTAATATGTTAAATATGTGATATCATATTGAGGCTATCATCTTGGTCCTACGAAGGTAGAACTATATAATGAACCGATATATCTGATTTGTAAACAATAAGCATATAAGGTTAAACAGCATCTTCTTGCAAATGCAAAAGTGAGTTAGCATCATTTATTCTGATAGGCTGCTTTTTTCGTGGTGACATTTGTTGGAAGTTGTCGTATTTCAGTGATATATGCGTAAAAACCAGTGTGAAGTTAGTTAGCTTATAATTAGGATCCTTTAAAATTTGGAAGTTCAAGATCATAATTTTGAGTCATAGCTGTCTTAAGCATATTGCCGTTAGTGACAACCATACATAATCTGTTTCTAGGAATGAGGCCAGATCTATATGGTAATCGTAAGCAACGTTTCCTTTGTTACTGAAGTCCGCACTGGAATATACTGGTGTGTAACATAGGACTATAGGAGAGGCTTTTAATGGGAAGAATTGACTTAGGGTGGGGTTTATCCTCATTTATGCTATATTTGTGGAATTTGTTCTTGAAATTGAATTGCTCATTTATCAGGCTCCTTTACCTTCCCTTCTTTAACTCCCTGTTTCTATATGTGTGATTGGTCCATGTAGGACCCCTTATAAAGTGTTAGGCTCACTCAATCTACCAAATGACACTTATTCGTAAATTAGAGTCGAGCCTTGCAATGCTAGAAGCAGGTTGAATTTTGTGTTTATGTACATCTTGAGGCTCAACCTAAGATGGTTTTCCTCCTGAGCGGTGGGGCTTACCCCCTTGGGTGTGACATGATGCCCTGGAAGTTGGAACAGCTTGATGTTTCTTTTGTTTTTAAATCTAGCATGTGTGTTTTCTTTTTGCTTGAGGCTCTTCCATTATAATTTAAAATGCGTATATATACTCACTTGTAATCAAAGTGCAGTATTGTTCCGATAGATTTGGAAGTCTTTATTGCTCAACCAATACAATACAAGTAACGATACGGCCGTGTTTTTCCACTATGTTTAAAATGATTCACGTATGCATACGAGTGATAGGCACAACACATCAATAAAAGACGTGTTTGTAAATAGAAACACATTATGATGTGCTACTCTTTCACGTTGTTGGTGAAGTTATTTATTTGTGGAGTCATGCTTTTATTAATGCCACCTTAACAGACCAGTCAAAATTGATCTATGCAACTGAAAGACTTTTCTGACTCCAAAATTAGTCAAAGTTAATATTAACATCATCCACTCCATTACCTTAATGCCACTAAGAGTACAACCATCCATTGCCTATTGTGATGGATATTAGAAAAGTGAGTACGAAGAAGTAATAAATAATTAAGCAACAACAATGCAGAGCCTTAATCCCAAAAGATTAGAGTTGGCTACATGAACTAATATATCAGTTTTAATGGTCGTTCACATGATTTTTTCTTTTCCTTTCATTCCAATTTTCTACTATCTCAATTTGTAAGTCTAGATCACTGTCACGTGATTCACTAATCTCCTAGTGAATTGCGAATCAAAACAAGCGAATTATGGTTTCTTTGAACACTGCTGAAAGAGGAAGAACACTGACTTTTCTGTTTGCTTAGAAACTTCTTTGTTTCTTTAAACTGCTTTATGCAAGTTATTTCTCGACTTACTACAAATCTTCGTTTTTATCCTTTCTTCTTAAATAACATTTATAAGTCATCATGTGAATTAGTGCATGACGATGAACAATGTCATTCATCATAGAGTATTCAGATGTGAAAAAATGTAATAGGTCCTTTTCAGTGCAAAAATATCCAGAATCATCTCACCTATTTTCTCCTGCATCATGCTACTAATGTATATATGCAACAAGTAGAAATCATCCCAGAAATCCAGTCCATTTGATGACCCCCGTTTAGTATTAATTGGTTGTTGGTAGTTATATATATTTAACTAGTGTTCCCGACCTCCATTTGGCCAAACCCTACAGACCGTTTTTTATGCAATTCAAACCTTTTATATTCCTTAAAGCAGCTCTTTTTGGCGGAGTTTCTATCAAATAAGCTCTTTACAAAGCACTCCCAATGCCTTTTTTAGGAGCCACAGGGAATCGGGGATTGTCTTTGGTACATGGAATTTTTATTATTATTTGAAAACGAGACTTGAAAATGCCAAAACAAAAACAGCATTTACGTCCTTATCAACTATAATTAGCTTCTCGGTTTTGGCTTGAGTTGATAGAGGTAAATTGGTGATTGGTGTGTACTTATTGACCTCTCTTAATGCTTCGCTAGTGTGTCATGTGTTTGCATCCTATAGACTAGATTGTGTCCATTCAAGGTTCTCTCTTTTGTTGTATTGATCTTAAGCTCTAAACCTATTTTTTTGAGTTTTTTTTTTTTATTTTGGGAATAGAAGGGAGCCGAAATTGATATTCCCGTTAGTGGTGAGAATTGAACTATCATGAATCTCATTTCCTTGAACCTTCCCTAATATTTTATGTCCATATTTTTTTGTGAGAGATAATGATGTTCCATTCAAGTATGTCTTTGTATTGGGGAGTGCTAATAAGGTTTGTCATTTTGAACTATGGAATCATTTGTTTAAAACCTTTCTTCTAAGATAATGTTATCGTATGGTGTTTTCATATAAACCATTTGTGTAAAATAAGCGAGGGAAAAAAATCTTTAAGTCTCTTCGGACTCAGAAGGATTGACAAGTTAGATACGGACATATGGTGTTATTGCTACGATTGGTGTCTGGTTGAATGTTGTTCGAGCATTTCGGATTACTTTCCCCATTAATTATAGCTTCAAGAGAGCTATCAAGCTCAAGCAAGTTCTAGTTGTGTTTCTTTATCCCTTTTAATCTTGGATGTTCATTCTACAACTAGGAACTTCCCATATGCAAGTCCTATTTTTCTCGGAATTGGAATCCTGTCCGACTCAGATACAAATGCAAGTGTCCGATTCGACTATTTGATGACATATATTCAATATTTTGATTTAAATTGAAATTTCAAGCGTCATACCCAAATTCGAGTATCAAGGTCACATATTCATTTAACGCTAAATAAAGAGTCCAAATACATAATCCAAGACAATTAATATCAGTGCATCTTTTTAGTTCTACCCGGACTCTTAACTTGTGCGCTATATTGAATTGATAACTTTGACTGTGAGTCTATGACTATGCATCCTTATAGTTCTATTAGGAGAAATTGTAATTTGCAAGGCAATGGACATTATTATTCTGCTTTCCTTGATCCTTTATCATCTAAGCTTATGTGATTACTTATTGTTGATAGGGTCAAGTAAAGCAGAAAACATCATCAAGGGGGAAATACGTTTCTGTTAATATCGGTCCTGTGCAAGTCAGTTCTAGCGAACAGGTTTCTCTCTCGCTTTCGCCTTTCTGTATAATGAAAGTAAATTACTCTATGTTTTGGATCTATGGCAATACCTTCCATTAATGGAATGTAAAAAACCGAAGCGACGGCTGATTTTTTTTTTGTCGTTGTCTGATTAATGTATATATAGGTGCAAGCAGTTTACAACGCCATGAGAAGAGATGATCGAATGAAGTATTTCCTCTAGACTCAATTCTATATTTCCATCCTCTTTTTTAATTCATACTTTTATTTATATAACCCGTATTTTTCTCCAGATCCTGTAAAAAAAAGTATGTTGTATTACACTATTAAGTATTAAGTGTATTGTATATATAGCTAATATACCTTTTTTTTCAATCATTTCGCCTCATTTCCTTTTAGCATCGAAATTAAGATATTAGATATAGTGGGTTCTAGTATTATGATATTTAGAAATACAAGAGAATATTGAAGGCAAAAATAGTGAGATTACATATATAAATTTTTAAATAGAAATGAGAAAAAAATTTATTATGCCAATCAAAATGAAGGTGTTGAAATTTGAAATCTAAGTCCTAACGTGTGCTTCTTCTTTCGTTGATTTTTCATCAAAACTAAAGATCTACTAAACTTTACTTTTTTTTTTTGGAAAATGACCAAACTTTACTTGACCTGTTTTCTTAAATTTTTAGAAAATTTATTAATTCTATTATCTTGTGGGTGATCGATATGTTACTTTTTGTCGGTTAGAATCACAAACTAAAATAAAAAAGCTTATTAGGCAATTTTAACTTATTTTAATATAAATAGAGAGTTCGATGCTCAAACTAGTCAATGCTAATTTTTGGTACGTAAGCTGGTTGAAACAGCTTATTGTTATGAATAAGCTGTTTTTAAACAAGCTGCTCATGGTAGCAGTTTCAAAATCTGC
Source organism: Amaranthus hypochondriacus (assembly GCA_000753965.2). Taxonomy (NCBI): domain Eukaryota; kingdom Viridiplantae; phylum Streptophyta; class Magnoliopsida; order Caryophyllales; family Amaranthaceae; genus Amaranthus; species Amaranthus hypochondriacus. The sequence goes on from CM025918.1 coordinate 4,906,739, forward strand.
TGATCAAAGCATTTAATAGAATTAGTTGATCAAAATAACTATCAGATACAGTTATTAATCGTTTGCTAAAGACATCTATAAATCGTGATCAAAAATAAGATTGTGAGAATTTGATGGATGAAAAAAAAAAATAGAGGACATACAAAGTACGAACTGTAGAAGGTTGAAAAGTATTCAATTAATTGGAACTCCCAATGAAGCAAATAATAACGTAAAAAATGGAGTAACGAGTGACAGGAGACACGACTCATATAATCAAGGATGACTTGACTACATAAATTAATTTTTCATTCTACAATGTCTACTTTTTTAATGTTAACGTTACTAAATGTTGACTAGCACTAGTGTTAGTTTCATACAATGTGATTGTAAATTATGTTTTTTTTAAAAACATAACAATAACAATAAAAATAAATAAATAAACATGTACTTGGATTGATGTATTATATATACTTTTACCATTTTATTTTGTAATTTTGTTAGTCATGTTTAGAAAATCCATCTACGAAAAAAGAATTCTATATACTTTTTCACGGATAAATAAAAGTTAAAATTATGAAATGGAGTTATCATCGGTCATTAAATATATAATTTATTATGAAATGTACTTAAAAATATTAAGGCTCAAATCATATTGTAAAATATAAAACATTAATAATATTAATTGAGTTAAAAATATAATTTAATGTAAAATTTTCATTTCAGTATTAATTTATATATTTATTTACTAGTTGTATATAATCTCTGATGCTACGCATTTGATAACTCTTATTTTGTTTTTTTTTTTTCTTTTCAATACAATAAGTTTATTGCTTCAAAATAACTTATAAAATGGTAAATTGTAAATATGGAAGACTTTGAAAAGAGAAATCTGAAAGGCATCAATCTTAGAATACGTTTTAAAGTATATTTAGCTAGCTAAACTATGCTCTTATGGAGCTAGAAAGTGTTTAACATATTGACATGGTTTTTATTTGGACATTTACACAAGATATTACCTTGGTAACTACAAAAAATTTTGCATAATATATAGCTTTTCGTAGCAAACTCTATAAGATTGAAGAGTAAATGCTTCAACAAATCAGCCCTAAGTTCTAGATTTCTCTTTTTTCAAATTTTTAGGGTAAAATTGGTGAATTTCCTGCATACAAGAGTGAATTGATCCTTGTACAAAATTCCTTTAAACGAAGCGATTTGGTCCATGAATTGAATTTGTTTCAAACAAAAGGAAGTAAAAACCATTCACTAAGCCAACCTACAATTTTTAATTCTCTAATATTTTAGTTTAAGTCGTAAAAACTTACAATACCTTTTCCACCTCGGAGAAAAACACTAATAAATTTAACATAATCTGCAAATTCACATCAATATAATAACAAACATTCCGAATAAAAACAATAAATCAACACAAAAAACATCCAAACTATTGCTAGAAATGGAGGAATTTTAAACAAGTACTACACTAATAAAAACCAAAGTCATCACAACTTACCTAAAAAAGTAAATACTAGTAAAACTCTCCATATCATATGATATCAACATACATCAATCTTATATCGATACATCTAAAGAGAGCAATTTCAGATGTATACACATCTACAACAATTATCAATTATTTTCGAGTATACTCACTACTGATTATGACATATTGCATAAAAAAATATCACTATCAGATGCATGTATAATATAACAATTATTATTAATTATTTTACCTAGCAAAAATTGGTACTACTACTATTATTTGGAGGTATCTCAAAATGCCATAATCTCCCGGTACCTTCAACCTTATACTTCATACATAAAAACTCGTTAGCAAACTCTTTCTCAACCTTCCTATCCACATCATGTAAAAACACGTGCGTATTTCCCACGCGCTTCCTCCCACGTGCCATAACAGCGGCTGAGAATATGGCGGCCATCCTTCCAGGAGCTTCTGGAAAGTACCCTCTAGGCGCGTCAATCATTATAACATCCCATTCTCTCTCGTACACTTCTTCCGGTAAGTTTTCTAAGGCTAACCGACACTTTCGGTTACCCTTCAAAAACGCCCGCCCAGGAAGACAATCGGGTTCATCCCGATAACCCGACAAAAGCCCATCAGCCTCTTTCAGATGTGTTCGATACGGCACCGTTTTTGCGTTTAAATACGGGGCATCTTTGAGAACTGTTGTAACCCATTCGGGAGTTTCTTCCAGGAATAAAGTGCGTCCACCTGGGTTTAATGAAGCCCACATCAGAGAATCATAACCCAGCCCGAAAACAAGGAAGTTACAGGGAGAAAAGAGAACGAAGTACGTTAAACGATAATGTTATCTCTTGTAGATTTTGTTGTGGGATTATCTTTGATGTTGCGTAGTGTAAGATCGCTTGAAGTTGGATCGGAGTTGTTGGGGCTTAGGACGGAGATTGTGGTGGTGGTGGATATGGGCTTGTGTTTTACCTGGTTCATGGGGCGACCCGGGAAGGAAATCAAATACGACGGCCAGTCACGGTGGCCGACGGTTAGAAATGCCGACATTAGAAAAGCGCCGGTAATAAAACTGATAAATGCGACGACCATTAGCCGCGGCTTGTCAGTTTGTGATCCAACGACGTCGTCTTGAGACTTCATTTTAAGTTTGATTGGTGGCTTTTTTTCTCTCTCTAACTTTCCTGATTTATCATGTAAATAGAGCTTATAAAAAGAAAGGAGATGAAGAAGGAAGAAATCAAAAGAGGGATTTTGTTTTTGTTTTTGTTTTTGTCCTATTTTTTTTTTTGTTTTTTTTTTTTTGCTTATTTATGTTATCTAGAGGAGTGCATGGCGAGATTTTAGTGGTGCCATTATTTATCAAGCCACCGTTGATTTTTTAATAAGTTTCGTCAATATTTTTGTTTTGTTTTATATTTCTATTGAATTTTAATATTACAAGTTAAAACAGAGTTAAGTGAAATTATGTTATTTATTATCATTTCAAAAAAAAAATATGTTATTTATTATTGTTAATAGTTACTTTTTATATTTTTTGTTATACATAGTCAAAGATATTAAGGGTGAAATTAATGTATTTGAATACATACAACTCTAATGTTACAAGTAATTTGGAACAACGATCGAAAGATCCCCTCGTAGATGGCTGTATCAAACAGCGATGTGGAAGAGGATACTCAGAATTGTCAGATCTCATACACAACGATCGTAGTTTTGTTATTTTTGAATTATATTTGGTTTTAGTTGCTATGTACTTGCTAATATTTATCTCTGATGTAGATGTCGTATGACTCTTTATTAATGAATCAGGTATTATTCAAAAAAAAAAAGTAATTTGGAACAAAAAAATTATTTTATTTTAAATGGAAAAGTGTCAAAAAGTAAATAATAATTTTATTTCCAAAAAGTACCAAATAAAAAAGGTTTTGTTAAAAAATACCTAACAAAAATTATTTTTTTCCAATGAATAACAATTAACGTTTTCCTTTAGTTGACCATCAAATATAATAGTTGACTGGTCAGAATCAAAAATTCTTCTTTCTCATCTTCAATTCAGTTTTTCACTTGTCTTTCTCCTCAACTTTTTACTTAAAATCAAAGTTAAATTGGAAAAGAAATTGAAGATGAGGAAGAAGAAGAATTTTCGATTTTGACCAGTCAACCGTAATATTTAACAGTCAACTGAAGCAAAACGTTACTTGGTACTTTATGAAAAAGAAAAAATTTTATTACGTATTTTTTGATAAAACCTTTTTTATTAGATATTTTTGGTAATTTTTGTTAATTTTTAGGGATATTCCACATGGTAGCATTCAGTTTTGATGAAACGCCAGTGGTAGCACTCTTTTAATAAAATTCCACATGGTAGCATCCAGTTTATATATTATCTAATTGCCGTAGCATTTTCCGTTAAGTTCTTGTTAAATTCCGTTAAATTCATCATTTTGTAAGTTTTTTTTCACATGGTAGCATCCAGTTTTTGTTAATTTACTATTTTAACTTTTAATTCACCATTTTAATGTTTAATTCATTAACGCTCCTAAATGTTTAATAATTTTATTGAAAAATTATACGAAACTATCTAATCGGGTCGAAACAAGTACTTATTCGCCTATTTTTCGATACGTAAACCGAAAAAAATATTTGGCGTCATTTTTACCTATCATAACGATTTTTTTCAAAAAACGGACGTTGCAATTATCCATATGGGGTAACTCTTTCGAAAATCTGGTCGAAACAAATACTTATTCGCCTATTTTCCGATACGTACACTAAAAATGATATTTGACGTCATTTTTACACATCATAACGAGTTTTTTTGAAAAAAACGGACGTCGTCGCTACTAACCTTATGGGATTAAAAATATAAATGTTAAATAATTTTACGGAAAAATAATTTTAACATTTAATTCACCATTTTAATGTTTAATTAATCGGTCAAAACAAATACTCTTTCGAATAAGTACTTGTTTTTATCGAATTTTCGAAAGAGTTATCTCATAAGGATAATAGCGACGTCCGTTTTTCAAAAAAAATCGTTATGATGTGTAAAAATGACGTCAAATATCATTTTCGGTTTACGTATTGAAAAATAGGCGAATAAGTACTTGTTTCGACCGGATTTTCGAAATAGTTATCCCATAAGGATAATTGCAACGTCCGTTTTTTGAAAAAAATCGTTATGATAGGTAAAAATGACGTTAAATATTTTTATCGGTTTATGTATCGAAAAATAGGCGAATAAGTACTTGTTTCGACACGATTAGATAGTTTCTTATAATTTTTCAATAAAATTATTAAACATTTATAAGCGTTAATGAATTAAACGATGAATTAAACATTAAAATGGTGAATTAAAAGTTAAAATGGTAAATTAACAAAAACTGGATGCTACCATGTGGAAAAAAACTTACAAAATGATGAATTTAACGGAATTTAACAAGAACTTAACGGAAAATGCTACGGCAATTAGATAGTGCATAAATTGGATGCTACCATGTGGAATTTTCTTAAAATAGTGCTACCACTGGCATTTCATCAAAACTGGATGCTACCATGTGAATGTTTATTAGACTGGAAGGGTTCAAAAGAAATTAAATTAGGCCAATGAATAATTTCGTGTCGGAAATGAATACATCATATTCTTTTTTTTTGTAATGAAATGAATACATCATATTCTTTTTTTTTAATGAAATGAATACATCATATAAGTATCCCTAACCAATGGAAATTTCATATTTTTGGGAGGCAGGTTTCCTACGTCATTATAAATTCTCTTAAGACCTAAATACTTGTATAAAAAGCCAAAGTAGTGATGTAAAGTAGTGATTAGTGAAGTTGTTATTGTACATTAGGTTAGATTTAAATAAAATTGTTAAGTGTGGGAGTTGTTGGATTAGATTTTGATTCTAAGTTAAATATAGGGGTGAGCAAAGTCGGATATTTGATCCGAAATATACAATCGAATCAGATTTGATATCTAAAATTTGGCATTTTCGTTTGGGGCTCTGTTCCAATGATTTTTTTTTTCTTTCCTCGGGTTTTTATATGCTAGCGTTCTTTGCTATCCCATTGTTTAGCGTTCTTTATCATATAAAATTTATCAATCTTCAAAAAAAATAATTGTATCTTGACATCAATAAAATATTCAGGCTAGAGACGATGTAGTTTTCATTGAGTGAATCTCATTAAATTATATATGTTGATTAATAGTTGTTTAGTTCTTGTAATTGTCCATTTCTTGAATTATTTATTTTTTTTATGTTTCAATTTTTTCGAAATCAATTTGAAATCTTATCATTAATGCTAAGGGTATTATTATGTGTTCTATTGATTTAGGACACCTTAAAACAACATATATAATTCATATCAACAAGTCATATAGAGTGCACTTTCCTTTTTAAAAAGTTTATTTTGTAAAAATTATAGCTAAATATGTGTAGTATATAGTCATACATATATATAAATTTGTGCCACGTGGCATTTATATACAACACTATTTATCGCCCTAATTAATATAATTTTCATTTTTCTTTTTTTTTTGTATTGAAGCTCTTATATATCAATTAAATTTAATTATATTGAAACTCTTAGTCTTCATCAATTTAATTCATCTTTCTTTGTATAAACATACATATCCTAGAAAATAAAACTCTTTGTCTTAGAAATTTAGTTATATTGAAGATGAAA
>CM025918.1:4925365-5030912 GCA_000753965.2 Amaranthus hypochondriacus
TCGCTCTTCATTCCTGTTGGTGCTCTTGTAAAGTACTGTTATTCGTGTGCTTGCTGTGCTCCGTCTCAACGCTCGCACTCAGTTGGTAAACATGTAGTTTGCTTTGTATCTAATTGTCACCTATCTTTCAAGTGTTGTGATCTTTATTTTGGTTACCTAATAGCCCAAACGTTGCTCTAAGTGGATTTTTTTTAACTTGTTGTGAATTCATGTTTGTCACTGTTTATGCATTGGCCTTAAAATTGCTGAGTTGTATTGGTTCTTGGATTGCTCCTAAAAAGCAACTTCCCAATAATTTCTTATTGCCAAGGAGCTCTACTTCCTTGGAAGCAGAGATACTTTTCTAACCCATATGTTGGATGACTGATTTTCATTGGTTACTTAGACCATATTATCAATGGCCTAGGCTTTTGGTGTTTTTGAATTGTTTAATGATGGTTTTGGACAACTTTTGAAAGCTCCTTGTGTTCCCTAACATAAGGTGTATATCCCCTTTTTCTCTTTCTCTCCTATTTTTATTTATTTTTTCATGTTCTCTCATCACTTATGCCGCTTTTGTTGTTTTTAATAAAACACCGTCAACGTGATTTTTAACCATCCTCTTATGAATTTGGTGGGAAGAACTTTCCCAACTTCCTTTGGGTTTTTGGCCAAATCATCTCAGATTATCACTTTCCAGAAACTATCCCCTATCAATGTTTGACATGTATATTGAACAAGTGATTAAATGTTGCACGTTGAAAGGTTTTTTAAATATCATTGCTTGCCATTTTCTTCAATGATGTCTCGACTGTATCGGAACATATTTGGTTGACATGTAATTGTTGAAGGATGTTTGGTTTAAGCTATAAATGTGTGTTCCATTTTTTGCTCATTTCCATTTTTGATTCTTATTTCTGTGAGCTTTTTTGATTCATAGAGTAACAGTGTCTCTGGATTGTAGGTGGAATGTATGGTGTGCCTCCACCAATGATGGACCGTTATGGCATGGCCATGCAACCTATAGCTCCCTCTCCAATGGTATACCTTTATTACAGTCATTATGGTTACTTTTTTTGAGGGCCCTATGCTTTATCATTATTGCATGAACTTGAGTCTTGATTGATATGTATATTTTTCCAGGGCCCAAGGCCAGGATTTTTTCCCGATGACAAGTCCCAGAAAAAAGGTTCATATCTTTGAGTTTGGTTACTAAATTTTTAATTGAAAGTGTTTTGTTTTCTCACCTTTCTGGCAAGTACTAACATAGTTTCGTGTTATTTCTTATAAGATTTGAAGCATGACAATGATTGGGCATGCCCTAAATGTGGAAATATGAATTTCTCTTTTAGAACAGTTTGCAACATGAGGAAGTGCGGCACCCCAAAGCCTGGTGCCCAGGTTATTTTTTCTTCCTTAAAGTTATTTTGCACCTTATATCTCAGTTGGCACTCTTTTTAATCCATTCTCTTTCATTGTGTATCTGTACTATACTTCAATATAGTTTGTGTCTTTGAGGAATCTGATATACTCTCTTTTCCTTCTCTCTTTCTGCATCTGGAAAAAATTTAGGTTCCAAAACAGGAGAAAAATTCAAGTAAGTGTATTACATAATGTTGGTCAGTTTTTACTTTTTAAACTTATATATATCATGATTAATTAATCTCCTTTTTCTTTGACAAATCACAGAGCAAAAGACACCCGATGGAAGCTGGAAATGCGAAGAATGTGGCAATATTAACTATCCTTTTAGGACTAAGTGCAATAGGCAGAACTGCGGTGCTGATAAGCCATCTGAAGAAACGAAATCTCCATCAGCAGCTGTAGATGGAAATGAGCAGGTCTGTGGTGTGGCATACTATTGTGTGTCGTACTGGTTTATTCTCTCGTCACTTGTGCTTTATATTTCCTTAAATTCTATCATCTTCCTACGCATGATAACCTTCTCCTTTGATACTGATGTTTGGTTTCAAAAGTTGCCCTTTGTGGGATTTTCACTAAATTTCCTTAAGTTTGTCTCTTTCGTTTCTTTGGTGTTTTTTTAGTTGACATTTATTGATTTGCAATTATCTACTGTTCCAGTGAGTTCTAGGACATGTCTGGTTGTTGGGAAGGTCCAGAGTTGTCTTCCAGCATGCTCAATATCGATGTTTGAAAGTCAGTCATGTCGTCTTCATATTGCAGAGAGATCACTACCTTCTCCTGATTTGTGTCGAGTTATTGTATTATCTGCTGTGATGTCTTTTGTGGATTCCTTTTATAATGTCCAGCCAAGTCTGGCGAAATTTCACCTTTGGCATTGTTCCCTAAATTAGGTATTTGTTACTCTGAGGTTAACTTATTCCGTCAAGAAGTTATGTCAATCGAGCTTTTTTTTTATAATATTAGACGGAAATTAGAAACTGCAGGCTGTATTATTAGTAATTATTAAGTTCAATGGTCTACGGAGCTTATGGTCATTGGGTGTCGAGGTTCTTTTCTTGGTTCATCTAATAGGTGATTCTTGAATGTAAGTGTTGTTGAGTTACCTTGATGGGTGTCATCCTTTGCCAGTGGTTTAAGTGGTTGGCATGTGTTTTTGCGCCAAAATATTTGTAGGCTTCTAAAGCCTTCCCTGGTGGTGTAACCATTGGTCAAGGCCTTATAGGTGATTTTCGAATTGTTGTCTTTTCAGCTGAGTATGGAGCACATAAATGCTCGATTTCGAATTCTTTTAAGGTAGGGTCTTCATTGTGATGATTGGTTGAAAGCGTGGTCGTTATCTATTTTTGATCTGTTTTCAGCAATTGGAGTGATCTTGGTTATCGTTATCTTTACTTTAACTTGATTTTGATCTTTGATCAATTGGCAATAATGCTTCGCATGTGATTTTATTTTCTCTTTTTTTTCCGGCTTTTATGTCAATTCTTTGTCTTTGTTTCCTTTGGTTTAAGATCATATGAATGGTAGTAAATGACTCATTAAATTTTATGCACTTTTATAATTGTTAGATGTTGATGATGTTTGCTATCAAGTATCAAATGAATACAAACTCTTTGTTATCACATGGGAAAGTTTGCATACTTTTGACATTTTCAAATCTCGCTTTAATAGGAGCCAATAAAAGGAGGTAATCAAACTATTGGGATTTTTTTTTTTTTGAGATAAAACTATTGGGATTTTTATTACAGCATGGACTTCACTTTTGCCATTTTGTCTTTGGCCTTGTCATTTGTCAAATAGGTCGGTTTGACAAAGTTATGTGCTCATATTTGTTGAGGTTTGTGTCGTGCAGCCCGTCTTGTATGAGATCCTCTTGGTAAGACGATTTCAAAACAAGAAGATCATAAGCTAAAAATTTTAATACTAGGCTAATTAACCCAAATGTGAGGTCTGTCTCGCACTTAGACCATCTCATACCATACCAAATTTTGTGTTGCGTTATAAAACAAACAGGAGAAATAGGTGAGAGATTCCATTTACTTATTTAATACAACTAATGTGATTAAACCTTGCATTGGCCTTAAATCGATTCCAATTAGTTTTTCTTGACATTGTTTCATTTACCACATCAAAATTAATTGTTCATTATATGATGCATGCTGTTAACTTCGGAAGCGGTAAATTGAATTTATTTTGGTTGTAGTTAATGTCTTTATCACCCAATGACCAACTAATTTTTGGACTAAATGATGTGGGGTTGAAGTTGTCATAATTAAAACGTTGGCTCATAATACTTAAATTGGGACGTAACAGCTGCTATTTGACATCGTTGTGGGTACATTTCATTGTCATTGCATTGGATTTGTGATACACATAGTAATTGTGATGACTTGGGTTTCTGCGTGCCAGGCTTAGTGGGCTGTATGGATCGAGTCGGGCCTTGTTATAGGCCAAATGTCATCTTACATGAACAAAAAGCTATTCATATATAAAACACGTCTCATGATGATACCGTCTCAAATAAAATGTCATTATTTATATTGTGGTGGGCTTAACGGATTGGGCCGATTGGCTTGTTTATAGCTGATCTTACAAAATTGTGGTCTTGGCACGCCCACTTGATATGGCAGGTCATGTCGAGTCTTACTGCAGATTGTGTTGGGCATGTCTACTTAGGAGTTAAGTACTATATTTTTTAAAGTTTGTCCTATTTGAGATTTTCACATATACTACCTCCTATTCAACCCATTAGTCCCATTTGATTTTTCACACTTGCCGAGACAACATTTTAACCTTTCATATCTCTAATTGTTTTTAATTAAAAATTATAAAAAGTAGATATTAATAATCTTTGTATTGAGACGAATCAAACAAGATCCCACATGACTATGCTTTAACTTATAGATTGAGAATAAAATACAAATTAAGAGTGATAAGTAAATAGTGAAAAAAAATCAATGGGACTAATGGGGTAGAATAGGAGGGAGTATTAAGAAAAATAGAATTTTCGTAATAAGTGGGTATTATTTTAATTAAATAGTAGTGTAAAGCAATGATTGTATTGGTATTATGAGAGAGATAAAGTTTAAATTAAAGATAAAATAAAAGAAAAAAAGGAAATTATCATTGTCATTAATGTAGAGAGAGTATATTTGTGGAAAATTAAAGGGATTATGAGGGTATATTTGGGAAAAAAGATTTCTAAAAATGGAAAGTATTCTAAAGTGGACAAACATTTGAATCTACCCGTTATAGTAAGGTGGACAAATATAAAAGAACGGAGGGAATACTTTAATTGAGGATGTCTGTAATTGTGTACCTTTTTTTATTTCCATTAATTAATTTTGATTTACATTTTTTAGGAATGTGTAAAGATAAAAATAGTCAAATGATAGTTTTATTTGATTTGTCTTGATGTATATTTTCTTTATACTAAGAACTATGCTTTTAAAAGCGTGAAACAGAAAGTGTAGTGATTGAAAAAAGCACGAACAATAAGATAAATTTTTAAAATTTACCATGTAAGGTTTTATGCATTTTTTGTGTTCAATTTATCAATTTTTTCATATATACTCCAAAACTTCTATCATCAAAAGTTTTTCACTCAATTCTATTGTTTCTTGGACCTTGACGTACTCCGTTTAATATTTTTCATCTTTTCCTATTGAGAACTATTTATATTATGTTCTTTTATCTTAGACATTAAGTCATTAACAAATGTATTCGGTTAATTCAGATCAGAATTATTTTACGATTAATTGTCATGAGAAACTATTTATATATATGAAAATTCTATCATCTATACGTTTATGTAGTTTTGTTATTGTAGTTGATTTGTAGTAATCTCCATAGAGAATCTTATTCACATTTAAGTAATTGGGTGAATCTAGATTTAGCGTCCATAAAAAACAAATCATTTAATAGTTACTCTTTTGATAGATCATTTTTCGACAAAATGATTTCAAATAAGTAGCTTATGTATGAGATGAGTTATTTAGCTTATGTATGAGGTGTCTCTCGCTAAGAACTTCTCATACAACAATTTTGGATTTTATAGTACAAGAATTGTTTGTTTGGGAGTGTTGTGTTTGTTTGTGTGGGTTATTTGCAGAAAATGAAGTTTGCAGAAATTGATGTGAACTATGAGGTTACGTGCGGCTTATTATGTTCACCTTTCTTTGAATTTGCTACATGTTCTCGATGAGAGGTTTTTGTATGGAATCTAGTAAATTCACGGGGAACTTGGGAGTAGATGTCTAGACGATGTACATCACTGCACGCGGGCGGCAAATGTGGACTCATTGGTTGGTATTTATTTTCTTGTATAGCATATTTTTTTACAATTAGAGTTGGTTTTGATAAGTGTAAGATGTTCGTTTGTATAAGACCTGTAAAAGTAAGAAAATTTAATTTTGATTTTACTTTTGCTTTTCGGTAATGTCATTGAGATTTGCTTTTTCTTATGCTCTTTTTATCTCTTTAAATTTGAAATGATAAGCTACTATTGAGCAAAAAAAATTAGAATATAGTTATGTACTTATATGGATGAACAAAATAAAAACTAGAAAAAGAAATTGAAGACAAAGAAGGAAAATAAAAGAGTGCAAAGTATTCCTTCTAGTTCATAATATTTACTCCTATTACATGAAATATAGAATTATTGGATAAACCTAGGAAAGGATAATTCTCCTTCTATTCCTACTATTTATTATCAATTTGAGCAATAAAAAATAGTTTTCTTTAGATCGAAATTTCAAATATAAAAAATTTTAATTAGATCTACTCACTAATAAAAAATAATTTGATCTTCTATAGATCGAAATTTCAATTAACTATTGAGCAATAAATATGTGACATTTTGTTGAACAATTTTAATTTTTTATTCAACTTATTCTACGGTTTTTCTATAATTTTTTTCATTTTATTTAGTATTTTTAAAAACAACTATACGTCTATACCTATCTACTATCGAGAGAGAGTTGACCTTAAATTTTTTTAAACAAAGTTATTTTTGATAAATCCTAGACTAGATAGAAAATGTTAGTCACATCTGATTTAGTAAATATTATTCCTTCATAATAAAAAATAGGAAAAATCATATACAAAAAAACAAGATGAAATAAATACAACAAATATCTAAATTAGCTACTCTAGTGTCTCTTTGCCTTTGATATACCAAGCAGTTTAAAAATAGTTTTTTGGTATAAAGGTAACAAATTCAAAGAAACACAGAGTACAATAACAAGTCTACGACTAAAATTGTGGAAACCAAGTGTCTTTGATATCGTTTAGGAACCCGATAATTGTCTGCTAATCATATTAGCAAGTTTTAAGAGTAGATGTCAAAGCATGATAAGCAAACATGAAAGTACAACACAGATCATTCCTAACCACTTAAAACTTCATACACTTAATGGTTTAGGATGAGGAAAAGGCCTTAAAACTTGATATAATTAGTCACCTAAAACTGCTCAGCTATCAGCTGCAAACTAGTAAAGATAGAAGCTTGACTCGTTTGGGGCTTTGAAAAGCTGGAAAGTTGAGGTCTGTGAGCCAGGACCAGAACCGGCTGCCTGATCAGCTGGCCAGAACTCTGAAGATATCTGAGGGCTACCGAGAGGCACCGTATCCATGGTAAGCAACGGCTGAGTCAAGGAGTTGTGGTTTGTATGCATAGGATAGTTAAGTACAGACGGTTCTGGGTCGCAAGAACCCCACGAGTTTGTTGACAGAAGAGAGAGAGCACGGACATCTTGAGCTGCAGCCATGTTTGATGGTGCCATTGAGACGGGTAAACCTACAACAGTTCATCAAGCATTATCAGAGGTGAATCTAGAATGTTAATATAGGCTCGTTAGGGGTAAATTTGTTATTGGGCTTGTACACAACAGAGCCGCATAAGAGGAGAGTTGATTGCACATAAACCTGATGAGGTTCCACCCAAAACCAATTGGTGTTAGGACGAGTCGCCCATCAAGTATATATGTTAGTCAACTATCAACCTCAGTCTAATTTTTCGATGTGAGATATCACCTATGGGTTATTTTCCGACAGTTACAACACTCATCACTAAATGTGTAAAGAACCAACTTTGTTGTCATGTTGTACACAATTCAATATTAATATCCCCTCCCGAAATCGGAGCACCCTTCAGGAAAAAACAACAGCGACAGAATTATTAACTATACCTCGCTGGAAGACATCTGAAGAAGCACCCTTAGATGGCATCAATGGAGTCGAAACATGGGAGGTTTTGTTGGTCGTTGGGTTTTGCAATCCGTTGTGGGTTGACTGCAGCTCATCAGCACCCCCCGATTTCATCGAAGTAAGAAAACCTGATTTTGCAAGCGGAACTTTGGAATCGTTTGCACTATCCCAGGTACCATGCCTAGTTTGAAGCATTGGTACCTGGTCAAAAGCAAAATTCAGCTGGTTCCTGCCCTCTGCACAATCAACCACAAGAAACAATACATCAATGTGAACCTACGAAGGCAAGTTCAGAAGGTCCTAATCCGTCTACCTCATCTACCAACAAAATTTCACCGAAAACACATTCCAAGTTGAACAGTGGATATCTAAAGCTACAGAAACAAACACTGAACCCAAGTCAAGCCCAAACTCTTGTCTCAGGAACAATGTCACATGATTCATGATTCGTTAATCTCTTTGCGAATCGTGAATCGAAAAAAGAAAATTATGGTCGGTTTCAGGCGATTCTTGTACAAATTTGAGTGAATCGGGAATTCTAAAGCAAATTAGCTAGCGAATCATGTTACACTGCTCAAGAAGGTCAAGACAAGAATATGTACAAAGCTAAAGTATGGTGATGAGCCCAGGGTGTTATATGGGTTAAAGGGTTAGAAAAACTTCTACACTTTCTTTTTTTCCTAGCAAATCTAACTGTCTTAACATCTAGGGATGGTAACGGCCACCTGTGTTTATTCAAGAGTAGGAATTAGAAACTACCATCCGGCCATACACACAATCACAAAAGACATAAAACAGACAAACAAAGTCACAACTGATCTCCGTCAAGAGAATCACTCGAACAAAGAACTGATCACATATTGAAATCATGAAATAGAAGAGCTAAATCACATGATCGCACATACCCCCACCCTCAACAAACAAAAGGGAGGTCTCGAGCCATACCATATAAAGAGGATGTCAGTCTCATAGAGTTGAATTGGATGACTTCCGGCTTTGGCTTCCGGCGACGTGCATTGTGATCAGATAGACGCCTGCGGCAGCTTCTCTTCTTTTGGTCAAACTCCGAAAGGGTGTGGAACCTTCAATAAAAATAGAATAACAATGAACATAATTAAATAAACATAAGCTCCCAAAAACTTGCGCTTTGTAACAAGATCTACAAAACTACAGCCCCCAAAAATAGTGTTCTTAATTTAATAATCTCCATGGATGCTTACCTGCTGCACTGTTGACAAAACCTTCGCTCGAGTCCATTTATAACCACCATCGGACTTTTAGAATGATTTTCACAGACTCTATGCTTCCGGTGGTAATCTTTAGCCGATGAAAGATCAAGATTGCATCCTTCAACTTGGCAGCATGGACTCTCCGCACCAACGGATGAAGATTTGTTCTTCTTAGCAACAGAGTCACCAGGAACAGAAGTCCGAGCAGAGTTCCTCACATTGTTGGCCCCAGAAACATCTTCAAAGTAAGTCCGCTTCCCAAGCTCCAAGGCGATCAAAGATTCACCCGAAGCAGCTGAACTTTCGATTGTTGGAGAAGTTCTAGTAGTCCCGGAATTATTAACCAACGAAAACTGGTTTCCTTTGATCTGCACAGACGAATCAAAAGAAGCCGATTTTGAGCTTTTCGAAGAGGACGCATATCCTAACTCAGACCCAGTACCACCATCACTTCGACCTCCAGAGGAATAGAAAGACCCGCCTTCGAATCCTTCAATTCCTTCAATATCAGACTCCACTAGCTGCAATTTCTTGGGTGCTTCAGAACCTTTTGGGTTTAACATGACCCAGTTTTCCCAGTCCCACAAGAAGGGACTTTTTGCATTCAATTCCATCATCGATATCGTGCTCATCAATAGATTAACCCAGAAGCTCCAAACAACACTGGATCTCTACACTATCAATTGCTATAATATCATCAAAAACCTGATTGAAGCAACAAAAAATACCAACAAGATCTTCAAAATTTAGTCCCATGTCTCAAAAACAGCTAAAAGGGTAAGAGATCAACAAGCAAGAAATCAAGTAAACAGAACAAATGATTCATATTTCAATGATTCAACTAAGTTTCAATCAATCAAATTATCACATACCTTTAATTATAAAGAACAATGGCCATAGACAGTCAAAAGATGTGCAGCAAAAATCCCACATGATACCACAATTTATACCAAAAAAAACTAAATCATCATGACTTCCAACTCAAATTAAGCTTTTCTTGTGTAAACACATTATATCATTTTTTTTCAACCCAAGTACCAAAGCTTTGAAGATGAAAACTACCCATGAAAGTCACAAAAAAACAATCAATAGTACAAGATACCAATCATTTTCTACACCTTTTTTTTTTCTTTCACCAAGTTCTTAAGCAAAGTACAATAAAGGATGAATTTTATCCCCTCCTAAGAAAAACCCAATCTTGTTGTTTCACAAGAGCCAGCCATAAGCATACTTTCACTAGGAAAAGGTTTTTATATACAATTTGGCAACTATTTGTACTCTATTAAGACCATTTATGGAAAAAGATGGAATTTTTAGTTTTTTACCATTACTAATTAAACCCATTTGGAAAGTAACCTTTCTTACCTCTTGATATTACAATAGAGTGGCTTAGAGTATTTCATACTTGTTAAAAACATCCAACCAAACCCACAAGACCACAACCATTCCCTAATCCCTTTTTTTCTCTCTCTACAATTATTTGTAGCAACTCACCACCCTAAGATGAATTGAAAGCTTTTACCTTTCCTCCTTTAGACTTTTACTACCAACAAAATAAACCCATAAACCTTTTTTTTTACTTTGTAATTAAATAAAGATGCCCACCAAATCATTATAAATCCAAAATGACCCCATCATTCCCAAAACCCTAATTGATTCTAAACCTCAATTGATAGATCAAAATATCAAACTAAGGTAATCAGGTCTCAGTTGGAGTATATACCACTTTTTCGGAATAAGGTACTAGGTTGAATCTACCCTATACATAAAAATATTAAACCCCAATTTCCCTTTTTAAATTGAAAAGTGGCAAATTCAAGAGACCTTGTTTATAGCAATACTCATTTGTTTTAGCCTCTTCTTGAAAGACCCAAATGTCAAATTTAAAGAATGGGAAAAGTGGATTCCTTAAAAACAAAAGTTTAAAAATTTGATCTTTCCCATAATCCCAACATATAAAAATTATAAGTCAAAAGTCAAGTTCCCAGCTTTTGGAGAGAACAAAAACCACTACACGTTCATGGAAATGGTGAATACAATTTTTTACAAAAACCCAAAATTTGGGTTTTTGCCTCTTGCTAACTTCAAGAGCTTTTTCATACTCAATAAAATAGCATAAAGAAGCAGCGAAACGACACCGTTTTCTTGACCCTCTTCCCAGAAAAATAATCACACAAAAACCCATGAATCACATTCATTAAAACCCCTTTAAAAATCACTCCTAAAATGCAAAAATAGCTACATTTTCTGACATAAACAAAAATGTAAAATTCTATTTTTAGCCCAAATGAGAAATTATATGTATATTTGCACTAAAATACACAATGGACAAAAACCAGCAGAATAACAAAGAGTAATCAAATAGTGAGAAAAAAAAAAAGTATACTAAAAAGTATATACAAGTATATAATTAACAATATTATGGGAATAAATAATACACAAATCAGAGAGCCCAAAAATAGAAAAATCAGAAGAGTGAAATTCTAACCTTTTAGCCAACTATTTCCAAGTATAGGAATCTCAATAATTTAGGGCAAGTAGAGCTACAAGGAAAATTACTAAATATTATAAAATTTAAAAGTATATTTAATGGGTTGTATACAGTAGGAGTACTCCTTTTATTAGAGTAAGTTTTGTGTATAAAACCCCACTTTCACGAATTCCTATATGAATCCATGAGAAAGACAGAGAGGAAGACAGGTGAAAAAGAATTATTGGTTGGGGGATTTTTGTAAGGACAGCTACTAATCATACATCAAATGTGGGAAAAAAAATTTCGCTCTTTTCTACATTTATTACTTTTATCCATCATTTTAATTATTTATACGTATTCTATTTATTTTTGTAAGTTGTGACTTTTCTCGAGCCGAGGAATTCTTTGATCGCACGCTCTTCTATGGTATGAGTTGCCGTCGTTATTTCCTCTTAAAATTCTAATCATGATTTTCTATGAACGGAATACACTGGGTGTGATGATGATGCTCCGAATGAATTTTGAAAAATTAATTCTTTCAAAAACAATGTTGGGGATGAATTAGATTACAAGAAATGAAAAAATAACTTATGGAAAAATTAAAGCGATTGAAATATGTGATTAAGCTAAAGAGAAACGTAAAAATAGTGTATACAGTATAGACTTGATCAACGCTATTTTTGCATATACGAATCTAATAATTTGGAGATGTTTGACAAAAGGGTTTGTTGAGCAATTTTAATTTTTTTGATATGAATGGAAGGTTGAGTGCATGGTTCAGTCAATTCTAATGTTTGGTTAACTAGCTAGTTGAAACAATGTATTGATATGAATAAGCTGTTTTTGAACATAATAACGAGTTTAAAATCAGTTGGACAAACTAGTTAATAAAATCGACTGGTTTAATGTCATTGTAATCAGACATCAGCTACGAGTTATCAGGTGTTTGTCAAACACCGACAGTATTTCTCAATAATTTTACTTGATCATTTTTGTCAATTAAAAATACTTACTATTTTAGTATAACTTTTAAGCTTAGTGCACGCTAAAATAATATGAATCAAGTCCATAAGTCTATATAAGACCTTTTCATTTATTGTCTAATTGACAAAATTAAACTAATTAAATATTCTACCAAATCTATATATACTTCATATTTTGTTACAGAAATTATATCAAATGAATAATCCCAAAATATTTCAGAACTATTTGACATTATCTTCTTCAACGAAGGATGTGTTCTTTTATAAGAAAAGCTAATCAAAAAAAATCTAAAAGATGATTATCTAGAATTATCTAGTGTTAAGTAAGAAGTAACAGTTAGAATATACTAGAATATAGTGGAAGGAAAATGTGAAGTAAAAAAAAGAAATATTTCGATAAAATCCTAATTTAACTACTACTCCTATAATGTTTCATAACAAGTATAAATAAAATATTATGACAATTAAATCACGTAGAGCAAGAAGCTCTCATAAAAACAAATTAGGATTGAGCCATGAGCTCAAATCACAAAATGTATACTTTTATACTAATAACTTCGTGCATTGCACGGGTTTCTATACTAGTACATAATAATAGAGAGGTTGATAATTGAAATATGAGCTCACATAAAAATAGTAGTGATGAGTGTATTACCTGTGAAACAAAGAGTCTCACCAATATTCTTGTACAATTTATGATATAATTAAATATATTTGTATTCAGTAGATGTAATTCCATATAGAATAGTTTTTACCAAAGTTCATATTAAATTATTTGTTAATAGAAGTATATGAATAGTATATTACAATAAGATATATCATCTTTTTAAATTTTCTTCTAATGTTATATTTTTAATTTAAAAGCTACATAGGATTTCCAATTAATGTTTCTTGGAATATATATTTGTTTTTTTTTTATGTTGAAGTATTTGCTAATTAATAAAGTTTCTTCATTAAAATTTAAATTTCTAAATATTTCATTAAGAAACAAAATATACATGATAATAAAGAGTTATTTTGAGAATGACAAATGATCAATATGATAATTGATAACGTTGTTGAAAGATTACTCAAATTTGCCTTAAAAAGTATAATAACTTTAATTAATACTTACATTGACATTTTTTATTAAAAGCACTATACATTCTAAAATAATCTATCTATTTTATATACTAACAAGTTTATGCATTGCACGAATTTCTATACTAATATATTACTCCCTCCAATTCACTACTAATGTCACATTTGCTATATGCACTCAATTCAATGCACTTATTCAATCTTTAATATCTCTAATTTTACACAATTAAAAATAATGGAAAGTATCATGAATAATCCTTGTATTGAGACAAATTAATAAAATTCCACTCGACTACATTTTAACTTATAGAATAATAATAAAATACAAATTAAAAGTAAAAGATGAATAGAGTCCAAAAGGCAAAATAAAATTAAGATAAAACCTCAACATCTTCGTAAAATAAGACTTAAGTTCACTGTAATTCCCATTACTTCCACTATTCTTTTTTTTTTATTCTTCTCGTTTATTTTTTTGTACAATTTTTAAACTGATTTTGAAGCCTCAATTCTAATTAAGCATCATAAAAATTTATAAAATTTATACTTCCTCCGTTCCATTTTCCTTGCAACACTTACCGTTTTTGGAAGTTTAATATTACTTCCAAGTTCCAACATTACTATTTTTGGCAAAAATAATCTATTTATTTTATCCTCACTTTATTCCTACCCCACTATCACCATTAATCATACATCATCCCATTAATTATTTAATATACCCACAAGTCACAACCACTATCTACTTATAATAAATTTTTTTATATGTGCCCCACATATCACACTATAACAAATTTAGTTTTTTGCGACATTGAATTTAGTGGCACTAAAAAAATGCCACTGATTCATATTTTTAGTGTAACAATTATTAGTTTTTATTTTAAGTTTCACCATAAAATGATTTAGCGACAGTTAATTTGGTCTTTAGTGACATATGTAATTGTCACTATAGTTTATAGTGACATTTGTGTGAAATGTCACTAGATCCTATGTCGCTAAAAGCTTTAGTGTGACTTTTTAATATGCCGCTAAAGACTCTAATAAATGTCACTAAATTATCTATATACACTATAAGAAATTTGAAATAGCGACATTTAAATTAAATGTCGCTGAATATATTCCACTAAAAGCAATTTATGTTGTAGTGTCCACCAATCATACATCATCCATACTTTTATCATACTGATTTGACGACCCTTAAAAAATGTGCCAAACCAAATGGTGCAACTAAAACGAAACAGAGGAAGTATAATGATAAAGTATACATTAACGAGATCTCAAATGGATATACTATTATTTCTTCTGTATATCTCTCAAAAATCATTATCAAACTTCTCTCTTTTTAAAATGAAATATTTTAAATGAGAAGAATAATATTAGAAAACAGACAGAGTATTAATTAAAAACTTGTGTCTCACCCAAAGGGTTTGGGTTTAAATTTTCAAATCCTATGAATATGAGTCGGAATCTGAATCTAAAAAACAGATATTAATTGAATCTGAGTCTAACTGGACCCAACCCAAATCCGATCCATATTCATCATTCGCAGTATGTTTTCCATAATTGCCATTATCAATTACACAAATTGTTATGAGAGACGATCTTTCCAAAAGACGCATTAAATAGATGTGTTAAATAGCCCAATTAATACAAATTAAAGAGAAAATATAAATATAAGCCGTCTATTTGAAAGACGGTCTGTCATATGAGTAGGCTAGTAGCTCTATCAATTAAAACTTTTCACACACTTGAGGGTATTTTTGGCATATTTAATAGCATGCTTTTATTGATAAAGTAGGAGTAGTTTCTTAGTTCAAAAAAAAAAGTAGTAGTTTCTAGTTAGTTATGGGTTTTAGTTTTTACTGTACATTTGGAGAGTTATTGAGAATTAATAAGGTGGAGGGGCCTACACTGTAAAAAAGAAAGGGTTGCAGAAGAAGACTGAGAAAATCATGCATTTTATTGTAAAAGGAGACATGTGGGAATTATGTGTTGCTGACTCATGCTGTCAGTCACTGTCATTCACACCTCAGGACCGTTTCTGACCATAGGTAAAGACATTTGTCTAGAGTTCAGAGAGTAAAAAAGGACCCTAAAATTAGAAAAGACTAGTTGATAAAAGTACACATTTAAAAACTTGCAATTTAAAAAATATATGATACGATCTACGATTTTAATGCTAATTATAATATATAGGATCATCCATCTTTGTTATTTTTCCAAACATTTGTTTAAGTTTAAAATCCACCCTCCATCAAAGAACATTTTTCTTACATTTTACCTAAGGCCCATACATTACCAGAAATTCCTTTATTTTTTGGACTCCCTTCTTTTCTTTTTATTTTACCCTTGTGTTAATTTTTGTTTATCCATTTTATTTTTTTACATGCAATTTAAAATAATTTCGAACTTTGATATTTTCTAATAGATATCATAAAAAATTATAAAAATAAGTCACATGAATATATTTGGACTTCAGTTTATACTTTAAAAATCAAATTTAAATTTCTCTCTCTTAAAGTAAAAAAACTTAAAGTGGACAAACAAAAAAAACAGAGAAAGTATATCTTTATATTAATTCCATAACCGTTGATTAAAAAAGGTGAAACAGGTTATTATTTAGGGTCAAACATTTTCTAGGGTTCAAAAATTTTATTTTTATGTCTACCATTAATATTATCTTAAATTAAATTTAAATATAATTATACTTATTTCTCTCTCCTAATTAATAGTGTTTTTTGATAGAATAATTTAAATATCAACGATAGAAGCAATGAAATATTATGCTATTTATTACGCCTTAATTAACATTTTAGTTTTCCATTTGATTTGTTTCTACTTGTTTGTTCCTTTCACATTTGAAGAATTGTACTCTATATTTTTTATTTTCCATAATCTCTCTTTTTTTCTTTTTATTTATGTTTTTATACTACTATTTTCAAGGCTATGGCAAAGTGGGTTTTAGGGTCTAAAGTTTTTTAGAATTAAAATTTTTTTATTTTCATGTATGAGGTTAATATTATCTAAAATTAAATTTAAATGTAATTTAAATTTTTCTAAGCGATATAAATTAGTAGTGATTTTTTAATAGAATAATTTAAATATCAACTATAAAAATAAGAAAGTATTATATTGATAATACTAATGATTTCATTGCCACATACTAATGATTTCGGTTTTTAAATTTCTTTATTTTTTGTTGATAATTATATGATGTAAACTTGAAAGTCAGTTAATTTAATTATATTAATTTTAAAAATTATAAAAAAGTATTTTTGAAAAGTATAATATTCATGTAAAATTTATCAAAATTTTACATTGATAGGTTTTTTTGATATAGATCTATAAGAATTTGTAATTAGTATTTAACGGTAGAATTTAAAGATTTTATTTGAAAAATGAGGAGTATAATATTTTTAGTGTTTCTGATCACATCTTTTAGAAATGGTGGTACCACCTAGTTTATGGGTTCTAAAATTTAGCACTTGTATGTCTAAAGTTTGATTTTAGTTGGGGCATTGTCATTGAATAACTTGTTTTCCATATATTGTCCATAGTGGATGGATTATTAGAACAAGTCACTATCCTTACTTTGGATTGTCCAAGATATGAAAATTTTACTTACTAGTAAATACTTTGATTTTTCTATATTTGATTCGTTTTATGATGCATTTAGAAACACTCATTTCATTTCAAATTGTGGATTTCAATTATGAAATCATAATGAAAAATTTGAAATGACAAGGATTGGGATGTCATTCTCAAATCCTCATTTTAATTAATTACTTTTATAACATTAGTGGATTTGGCTCAAATCCAAATTTGAATTCTTGTTATTGCCAAACACTAACTTTAAGTCAAATCTATATTTACAAATGAAATCATCATTCCCAAACATACCATTATATAATTTAAAACAATTTAAATATCTAAATTTTATGGTATAAATTTAAAGAAATAGAGATAATAGTAATATATTTCATTACTAGTTCTCAAGTTCATAGGTTATAATTGTGGTTATTTTTTCTACAACTATGTAGGTAAGTAGTCATGCGCTTAATTGAAAAACCTAATGCTGCAAGTTCGATTCATGTTAGAAATTACTCATGCAAAACTAATTTTAAATTATAAGGTTTAAGTCAACTTGAGCCCTTTCATGAGATGGGCCCTAGGCGGTTGCACTTAAAAATTATCCTCACGAACGACCCTTCACTTTGAATAGCTAATAAGAGAGTAGAGAAAGCGAGTGAAGGGAGAGAAAGAAGGGAACGAAAGGAGAGGAGTAAGAAGAAAGAGTATGCCTTGTTTGTTTAGAATGAAATGGAAGGGTAGGAAAAAAAAAGATGAAAAATGAGTATTCTTAAAAAAAATTTGCCCGTGTTTCCCCCTCAAACTGCTCCCCCCTTTTTTTTTGTTATCAACATAAGTGATTTCCCATCGTTCCAAACCACTCTCCTTTCTTTTTCTTCGTTTCTCTCTTATCAAACACAATGTAACATTATTTTTTATAGTGAGATATAAAGGTGTTAGATACAACCTAATTGTGCATTTAAAATTTTAAGGTATTATAAGTTTCATAAAAAGTGTTAAACTCAACTACTCATTAAAGTTTTAAATTTTTGGGACGGTGATCATCTTTATTTACACCGAAAAGTCTTAATTTTAGACAAAAAGTTAGAGTCGGACAATTATGAACTTAAACTTTATTCAAGTAATTTTTTAGCTCAATTACATTATATTCATTATCATTTCTACTATTCAACTGCAACAACCGAAAAAGTCTTAACATAATTGAAAAGTTCAGGTCTCATAAAAAAATAGTACATTAATTTAGATAAAGCTATCGCTACTAAACTTTTACTTCCTCTGTTTCTTTAAATTTGCATTACATATAACTCAAATATTTGAGAATTTTTTAAATAATTATATGATGCAAACTCAAAGAAAACGAAAAAAACACACCAAAGATGAATCAAAATAATTGAAAAAATCACATTTGCCATAGAAAGATTCTCACATGGTTAACATAAATAAAAAGGCTTCATTATGATTCCATATATGTTGTGATTCCTTAATGTTGTGATTAGTTTAATACAATTAAATAATAAATAAAAAATAATGAAATAAATTTGGATGGAGCAAATGTTATCCTAGGTAAAGTACACTTTGGTGATGATATGCTAATTTTTAGCAAATTGTACTTAGTTGACAGTATTCCATCCAGATTTTGGGAATAAATTAAATGGTATTCCTATTGGATGACTTTTAATTAGTATAAACTAGATACTGACATTGCGATGTACGGTTTTGTTCTGACAATATTTGCATAAATTAAGATTTTATAATTATTTAATAATAAATAAAATTGAAATTTTTTTATATAAATTATTGGAAAAAAAGAAATAAAATACATGGTTTTCTAATACATTAAATAATAAGTACTAGTAGTATATAATCTAAAAAGTAAAAAATTAATCAATAGAGATAATAATATAGTCATAATTATAAAGTTGTAAAGTCGTCATCATCATCATCATACCCAGTGTATCCCGCTCAAAGAAAACTATGATCAGGGTCTGGGGAGGGGGGAACGATGGCATGCTCATACCCATAAGGAGAGTGCGATCAAAGAGTCCCCCGGCTCGAGAACGGTTTTCTAGCAAGAGGAACCTGCAGTTGGCAAATAGAATAGAAGCACACACACAAAAACAAAGATAAGATCAAAGAAATAGGTAATAACCGACAAAAAGGCAAAGGATAAAGACGAACGAGGGGGTAAAGGGACAGGTTTACTAATCTAGGACTTGGATAAGGCGCCGCCAACTGGCCCTATCCCTGGTCAGGTCCTTGGAGAGGTGAAGTTGTAAAGTCAAAGATATAAATATTAGTCATTATAACAATAACATCATCATTGAGCTTTGGACGGAAAACTTTTGTTGAGGTTGTGACACGTAAGCAATTTTAAAGAGTGATGATGTCATCTGTGTTTTGTTTTAGTAATAGTTAATAGATTATAAATGATAATTATATATTATAAATATATAAATTATAAATTATAATTATGCCCACATCAAATGAGACCAGCACTTAACTGTCAGGTTTATTAAGTCTAGTCTTTGCCCACAGTTTTCGTTTTATGAGCAGTATTTCCACTTTTGGCTCATGCATTTTTACAAGTATTTTTTAGTCTTCTTCTAATAAAGATACGATTCATCATTATGGATAAAATAAAGCAACTTGTTATATTTTTTATTTTAAAATTAACCAACTTGTAGTTAAAGCACATTACATTTTTTATATTCTTTTATTTTATTTTTTATTTTAGATTATTATTTTTAGGGAAAGAGTGAGCTAAGAGAAAGCTGGAGTGATAATCGAATTTAAAATTTTACCCGAAAAAAGTATTAGATACTCCAATCGGTATATAATTAAATTTTATTTTTGTATTCTTTATTAAAAACGAAAAAACATCTAATCTAACTTAAAAAGAGTATTTCTAGACTTTAAAAATTAATTGTGTACAAAATTTAGAATGAGTATGATGGTTGAAACACTAAAGTAAAGAAAATTTTGAAAATGGAAGAGTGAAAATCATATGTTGAATTAAATTTAAACTTAAAATGAGCTGTGAAGAACAAATTTTAAATAAATATTAAGAGTAGGTTTGAAAACTAAGGTTATGTTTCATTCATTTGATTTTCACTGAATTGACAATTCTTTTTAATATAAATTAAATTGAACTGAATTTATTTCAGTTGAGTTCAACTAAATTCAACTAATTTAACTAATTTTAGCAGACAAATAAAAATGACATGTTATTTTTTTTTTTGACTTTTTAACCAATTAAATCGCCAAAACAAACTCTCAAAAACCTTGGCGCTATAGCGACTGGATCCCTTTAGCAGGCTTTAGGTTCATACGAACGTTAGCGATGGGAGCCAACATAAAATCTAATTTTCAAGAACAAATATACAACCATATTACTAGCTTGGCGTAGTAATGTAGTATAATTCGTGAAAGATTGTATTTCGCTAAAACGACTTTAAAATTATAAGCACGTATTTTTATAATATTAGTTGAATTTTTTAACTCATACTAAAGACATATCTTTATTGAGATCGATTTATAATAAATCGTGAATAAAATATGATTAGCAAATGGCAATTGGTCTAAAATGATCTAGGTGGATATTATGCGGCTTTTGCTTGTATTAAGTTGAGGCTAGGATTAATTGATATGCCTTCTCATGGCATTGAAAGGTTGAGATTCACTCTTCTACATTTGGCAATTGTGATATTCTAATAAGCCATTATTTAATAATTGCCTTTCTAGAAGGTTGGTTTAGCCTAATTAGGAGTATCTAATTACCTTAAAACCTTAACCTCCAAACTGGGATTTGCAATTAATTATTGGATTCTTTAACATCTAAATGTTAATGTAGGACTATCCTTTTATCATGTTTATATTAATCCAAGTCATATAAATTGTTAACAGCTGGTCTTGGGTGAGACCGTCTCAAATTGAGACAAGAGTGGACCGGTCCAATTTGCGCGCCTTACATGCTTTTTCTCTCTCTCTTTTTTTTTTTTTAATTTTCAAGGCATTTTTCAATTTTAATCTTAAAGGTATCAATTTTGACCTAAAAGATATCAATTTTAATGTAAAGTAGTACTTAAACATATCAATCAACAGCTGATCTCCTGAGAGACCGTCTTTCTGATAGACGTCTCTCAGGCCCAGTTCATTAAAGCTTATTGCCTATATTTATTCTATATTTTTCCTAATGGGCCAACCCATTTAGAGATGGTCTCTCAAATAGACCGTCTCTCACAAGAATTTGTGATCAATTAAAGTAAAAATTTTAATTTGAACCTATAAGTGATCAATTTTAGGGCTATTAATAGCTTTAGCCCGAATGATATTAATTGGGCTTTTAGTATTAGTTTGTTAGTGAATGGTCGTAAAGCACCGTATAACTGGACCAAAAGTATTTTCTTATGGGCTATAAAGAATTACAAAAACTTGCGTAAGACCGTCTTATTCTAAATCACAACTGGGCCGGTCCATTTTCAGGCGTGTGCACTACACGCGCTCTAGATTTCAATTTTTTTGGTTTTTTTCATTTTCTGGGCATTTTTCAATTTGGACATTAAAGGTATCAATTTTGACCTTAAAGATATCAATTTCAACGTAAAGTAGTACTTAAACATATCAATTAAAGTAAAAAGTTCAATAACAACATACAATTCATTACTTATCATTGTCAATTATTACCAAACATGCATCAATTATGAACTTATCTTGTTTTTGTTATGATGTTAGCTATATAAATTATAAACAAAATAAATGAACTACATACTAACATACAATTCATTACTTATCACTCTCAATTATTACCAAATATGCATCAATTATGATCTTATCTTGTTTTTGTTATGATGTTAACTATATCAATTATAAACAAAATAAATGAACTACATAACATAAAATTCAATACTTATCACTATCAATTATAGCAGGTAGAAATTGATCACTTTAACGTTAAAATTGATCACTTAAAGGTTCAAATTGAAATTTTTACTTCAATTCATATATTTAAGTACCACTTTACGTTGAAATTGATATATTTAAGGTCAAAATTGATATCTTTAAGAATAAAATTGAAAAATGTCCAAAGAAATGAAAAAACTAATGGGCTCCATATTGGGCCGCGTCTTATTCTAAGACGGTCTTACCCAAGATCTGCCGATAAAGAATTGGGCTCCATAAACACTTCTTTCCTATGCAATTACATCATGAGCAAGTCTTGTATGTCATCGTCTTATTGTGAAACGGGCCCATACAAGCAGCTCATTAATAAAAAAAAACATAAAAAGAACAGTCATTTTCCTGAGAGACCGTCTTTCTTAGATACGTCTCTCAGACCCAATCTTTTAAAGCTTATTGTTTACATTTACTCTACATTTTCCCTAATGGGCCAACCCAATTAGAGACGGTCTTTCAAAGAGACCGTCTCTCACAAGAATTTGTGTAAAAAGAATACAATGAAATCTGATTTATCACACTTATATATAAGCAATTTTTAAAATAGTTTGAGCTAACCCATTTAAAATCGTTTAACGGTAAGACGGGTCTCAATATATACATATTTTTAATAATGAAATAGTCTCAAGGTAAGACATCTCTATTGGGCTGACCCATATATACAATTAGTGTGTTGTGATTAATTACATAAATAGACTAATCATATGGTCTTATCTCATGATGAGACGCTCTCATATAAAACGAGCCGAATTCAAAAAGCTCTCATATATTTGAGTCAAAGAATAATATTTAAGATTGGTAGACGATTCAAGACAGACCCTAGATATTTTGAGGTCTAAGGCGAAATAGCACATTAGGGTTCTTTTTCTTTGCAAATTATCACCTATATAAATCCTTCTACAACCTTTAAATTGGTTTTTTGACATGGGATATGGGACCTTGGATGATGACTCTTTTTACCAACCCCTTAATGATGTTATATTTCAATAGTGGGACAGATAATAGTATAATCAAGTACTTGCACAAGTTAAAAAAAAAAAAAAAAAAAAAAAGACTTGCACAAGTTCAAGTTAAATAACCTTTTTAAACCAGCATACCATACATTATGAAGTAATAATAAAAAGAATTTAACTTGTTTATTTGAAAAAAGGCCGATTTGAATTACAATACTTGAAAAAAAAGAGTAAAATTGTTATTATTGTGCATAATTTTAAATTTGTTTGACATCAGCCTTGATCATGTGAGTGATTTTATCTTTGAGAATCCTCCTCATGATTTTGCCAGATGGAGATTTTGGGATTGATTCCATGAAATAAACAGATCTTAATCTCTTATAACTAGACACATTTGATGCAACATAATTCATTATATCTTCTTCATTTTCTTTAGCATTTTTATTTATTACTACACATGCAGCTGGTACTTCTCCTGCATCTTCATCTGGCAGCCTGCATTAATCACATTATTTGTTAATTTTATTTGTCATGCCAGGGAGGTTCTGAGCATGTTAAACATGTTCAACTGCATATAATAGTATAATACTAAAAAACTGAGGGCCTTAATTTTTTAAATTGATGGGCTATTTAAAAATTTGTCAATTTTTACTCCATCTCGGCATGAAATTGTAAGCCATATACGCGGGAGTCGGGAATATTAGACTCGGGCCTGCTTAGATTATCACCCCGAATCATTTGCTAAAACACCTATTAATATTAAAATTATGTAACATGGAGTATATAGCGCATAAAAATGATAGCTGAGTTGGTTCAGCACATATATTGAGATCATTAGTGTTTGGTCGATCTATACTGGTATTCTAGATTCACCCTTGCATGCAGTCGAAGAATAGAAACTTACGGGATAACAGCTGCATCTTCAATTGAAGGGTGCGAGAGAAGGATAGCTTCTAGTTCTGCAGGAGCAACCTGCAAATTATACAATGTCAACATAAAACTTTTTTTTAGTAACGGCTCGTTTGGTTAACGGTATTAATTGACATGATCATTTATGATGGTAGTTTTGAAGTGCAATCGTCTAGGGTCCAACTTATAAAGCGGCAGCCAATTGATTTAATCCTTAGTATTTAAATTTATTTTGTGCATAAGTACTTTTTTATTATATGATTTTATATTTGCACATTTATTTGACATTAATGTTCTGAAAAAAAATTATATGAAGTATGATTTATAGTTGGAGAAAAGAGAATCAAAACTTTTACTTATACAAAGACTTTTTTATGGTTCGTCTAGGGCCTAAAAATGGTCAGACATGGCACTGTAATTGGTGGTAATGAAAATAATCAATAGTGTAAATTTTTATGATATGTATCATATCATTTCCATGGTAATGAAAATTTGATCATAAAAATATTTTTTTGTTCACGATTTTTCATTACCATCTAATACTACATATTCAAATAGTAATAAATTGAAATGACTTTTTAAAAAAATGATCATTAAATTTAACAAAAAATATTCCTATTAAAATTAGGCTTAATTTTATTTTATCATGACCCCTTAAATAAGATCTCGTTGGACTAGAGTATAAGCATTAAGCAACGATCTCCCTTTCACATTTTATATTGCACAAATTCTTGTATATGCGATGATCTCACCGTGAGACATATATTTTGTTGAATGGTTCAATTAATACAAATTATTATTATAGTATAAGCTACTTATTTTAAAGTCATACCAATAGACGGTCTCTCACAATGGTATTTTGGTAATGAGATTCAAATAAGTATTAGGTTTTAATTATCTTTTTAAAGAATGAACTCAATCAAAAATTTATAGAACGATATATTTAGGCAAATTTTCTAAAATGTGCTTGTAATTAAATTAATAATAATATGTTTTGACAAATATAAATAAAAATAACAAAATATTACTTGGAAGCCTTTGAATTTAATCAATTCTTTGATGCGATCCACAATAAAAATATCTCCATCATCATCAATATATCCAATGTCTCCGGTATGAAGCCACCCATATTTATCCACAGTTTGGTGAGTTGCTTCATCATTCTTATAGTAACCTTATAATTAAAAACATGATAATTAAATTAAATTATTATATTAACTTATTGTAATTAGTTTAATTTATTATAGTATATAAAAGCAATAAAACTTGTAAATTATTAATTACCTTGCATGACACATTGGCTTCTTACACAAATTTCACCCGGTGTATTATTAGGTAGGGATTTAGATGTATCAGGATCAATGAATTTAACCTCTATATTTGGTAAGATGAATCCTACTGAATTTCTCTTGGCAGTTCCACCATGATCTTCACTTGGTGCAGCATGTGTTAGTGTTATGCAACTATGCTCTGTCAATCCGTAGGCCTACCAAAAAAACAGGGGCCAAGTCGGGATTTTCAATTTGGGCAAAAACAAATATGCGATAACTATTTTAGTCGGATGATCGATGCAACGTTAAATTTGATGGAAAGGAAAGAAAGGGATTTTGAATGATGTGATTTTATTTGTTGGATAACACTACAAAAAAATGCGCAAAACACCGACTATCACT
Source organism: Amaranthus hypochondriacus (assembly GCA_000753965.2). NCBI lineage: Eukaryota > Viridiplantae > Streptophyta > Magnoliopsida > Caryophyllales > Amaranthaceae > Amaranthus > Amaranthus hypochondriacus. Next base: position 4,950,812 of record CM025918.1, read on the forward strand.
TCTAACTAACACCAAAATAGTTGGAAAATTTTGGCTGGAATTCCAATTGATTAGTGTTAGTTGGAATTTTGACTAAATCCCAACTGATTCTATGTTAGTAGGAATTTGCAACTGAATTTCCTACTAAAACCTAAAAAAGTTAGTCGGAAAACCACCGACTAACAAGTTTACAGGAGAGCGGGGGATTTGGAGGGATGAGATTTTCAGTGATTAATACTCTTGATTTTGTTAATGAACAAATTTCTTCAAAAGTGAATAGATTTAAAAGGAAAATAAGTTTTCTTTCCCTCCCCTTCCTTTTCCTCTCCTTCCTTTCTTTAAATCCCTTCAAAAATTTATATGAACATAATATACGTGAAGATTTGAACAACAAACATTAAATCAATTTCATTTCAAATAACTTCACCGATAAACTTTACTAATTTTCAAGATATTTATTCAGTCTGTACATCATACATTAAATATTCTACCAAATACAAATTCTTAACCATGGAAATGTAAACATTTCATTATTTTAATATTGGCTTCCACCTAAGAAGAGTCAGGTTACTTAAATGTACACAATCTTATCCTTATAATATCTAACTAAAGTTCACATAAGCAAGAAATAGATATTTTACTGAGTCGTTTTACCATAGCTCACTGTAATCTGAACTAAACTGCCATAGGATTTAATTGTTAACAAAGTGGAAAATAAATTAAAACAAAGAAAATTACATACCTCTTGTACTTGAACACCAGGAAATTTCTTCTCAAAAGAGTTAAGAATTTCAGGAGCTAAAGGAGCAGCAGCAGTCATAATAGCTTTAAGCTTAAGCTTACTAAGATCAAACTCATCCACAATAGGATTTTTAACCAAAGCCAATATAATAGGTGGAACAATTGGTGCAAAATTAATCTCATGACTTATAAGGGCATGTAAAAATGTCCTTAATTCATACCTACCCATAACAACCACCTTACCCTTATTTCTAAGGGTAGAACAACATATTCCAGCAATCCCATATATATGAAAGAAGGGCATTAGTCCTAAAATAGTAACTTTTCCTATCATTTCAGGGGATACACTAAAAAGGGTTGAACATAGATTTGCTACTATGTTTCTATGTGTTAGCATAACTCCCTTTGATAATCCTGTTGTTCCTGATGAAAATGGAAGTGCACAAAGATCAGTTTGCTGTATTGGGTCTGAGATTAAGTTTATGTTTGTTTTGTCTGCTGCAGTAAGAAGTTCTTCCCAATAGATTGCTCCTGCATTTTCTTGTATTTTTTCTTCTCCTAGGATGATTTTTGGTAGGCTTATATCCTTTACCTGTTATTCAAGTTTTAGCATTAAAGATCATCTTTCAACATATAACAATATTACAAGGGCGTGTTTGATGTAGCAGTTTAAGTAGTTGTTAGTCATTAAACAAGACTAAAACACTACTTTATAAAAAGTGTCATTGTTTGTAAATTAGCAATTTGTTATGTTCGTCAGGTGGTGTCCGTAGCTGAACATCGCAACTTGTAGCGTTTCAAAATAATAAAAAATATGGTTTAAGATTTTCTCAATATTGTCTTGTAAAGAAACCTTATTCCAACAAAAACTATAATTACTACTTTTACTGAACGTTATTGATTTATAAAAGTAATAAGACATTTAAATATATAACTACAATTGTATAGCTACGTTGTTCCAAATAGACTCTAAGTCCTTCCAGTTAGAGTAGGTTCTTAACCATCATCTTAAGCTTTAGTTGAGTTAGTTTATTAACATGGTATCAGACGTCAGATTGATAAGAGGTCACAAGTTCGAATCTCAACCACCCTTCACTTAAAGTTGAATATTCAACATCAGTTATAAGGAGGGTCTATGTTGCATCCACACTTTTAGTCCAAACAACTCTCGTGTGAAGGTGGTGTGTTAGAGTAAATAACATATTTTAAGACCTCTACCATCATCTTACTCTGAATTTTTTACACAATGCAGATCGAAGTGATAACTTTAGATGTTGTAACGCAAATTTAAAAAGACAGATAGAGCATAAACGACACGAATCTAGAAATGTACGTACTCCTATTCGAGTATTGAAATTGGGCTCAATTCATAACTAAAGGATTATAAGTTCTTTACCTTGTCATAGATGGTACCAATTGTGACAATAAGCTTAGCATCAGCTGCCTCAGCTTGTTTGCTTATTTCTGAAGCATGTGCTGCAGGATTTGCACCAGAAAATACACCACCAGCTGCCATAATGCCTAAAGCAACTATACCATATTCTGGTACATTTGGAAGGACAACTATAACAACATGCCCTTTCCTTAGGCCAAGTGATCTTAAGGCCCTAGCAAACCTTTTTGTGTCCTTTGCTACTTGTCCATACGTGTACTTTTTCCCGGTTGTTGCATCGACAAATGCTACATTGTCGGAGTATAACTCCGCGTCTTGTAGCACAAAATCCGGTAAGCTAAGATTGTCCGGTATAGGTACCGGACTAAATCTGCTTCGGAAAATTATTTCTTCTTCTATGGGTACTTGGTTTGATATATCGGTTCCCATTTTTTTTCAAGTTTACGAGCATTGGAAAATTAAATTGAAAAATGGGAATTTAAAGGGGAAAAATGGTTACTAGTATAAATTGGTAGACATTAGGTTGAAAGGATGTATGGTATGACTATGTATAAAGAGTGTGAATTTGTTAACTGGTTTTATTATTTGGTTGAATCACAATTTTAGGGCTATTAATTGAAATTAGAAAATTATACAATAGCTTTATCACTTTGATTCATAAAATTGCACGAGTAAATCAAAACAAACATCTATTTTTGTATTTTAGACTCTTTGTATGGACCTTTCTTTCCGTGAGACGATCTCATAAAAGAGTTGTTTCATAGAGTAAAGTTTAAATTCCAGTGAATCGAAAATGATACAACTATTTTTAGGGCAATTACTTGGGCTTTTAGGACGATCTCACAGTAAGCAATTTTATCCTTATTAATGATGACAAAGAGGTTGTTTCCAATTGACTATTGGTATCAAAAAAAACACTTGCAACTTTACTATATAGCAAGTGCGTATGATTAGATGAGCCTAAACAATATGCAAAGTAAGGTTTATAAAGGTTGAGTTACATGAAAAGGCTAATAAACTACTTTCTCTGTTCCTTTGAATTGACTATAATTTCTATTTTTATCTTTGTTCAGTAAATGTCCTCACACTTTCTTTGATTCTTATCATATTTTTTTCTTTTAATACGAACCATACAATCTAAATGCGTCAACCATTCCTTAATATTTGTGTTAGTCCTTACACATGAAAATTCATGGGGATAAAGGAAGTAGTTTTAGGAGGACGCATGCTCCCCTCTTTTGTCATTAGCACAATATGTAAGTTGTCTGAATCTATTACTTGGTCATTTGTTATTCGTTATGAGTTAAAACTAGATAACAATGAATAATTTATAAATCAGAATCAGTTGTAATTTGCATTTTGAATTCGCAATTCGATTAAAATGGCCCAAAAATAGCCCAAACTGAACATGATTCTTTTTTTTGAATATGATTTGCGCTCCTTGCTTACTTCATCGAGCTTCTCAGAGCATTGTGTCTGAGTGTCTCAAGCTCAACCTTGTCCTTGGTTCTACACTAACCTTCATGGATTATTGAACCCGGCGTCTAATTATTTCCCTTCAACTAAAAATGGCGCCACCCCAAAATCCCGTTAACTCAGGCTTGGAAGGAGCTCCCTGCAAGATCTGTCAAGGTCTGGTCAAGTGTTGCTATTGGCATGATCCAATATGTGAATTCATCTAACAGGGGCTACAAGATACTATGGTTTGGCCAGGATGGTGAATATGATATCTAATTATCTATGATTCTCTGAACATTTCATGGGTACGTTCAGGGAATTTACCCTCAGGGATCAATCAAGCTTACACTATCGCCAAATTTCAAAACACAAACAGCATATACTTCATCCAAAACCCACAATACTCGACTAACCACAACCTTGCGGAGTGTGGAGGCCGAATCTTTATGGCGGGATTGCTGAAAACAAATGAAGGGACATGTGGGTGTATATGGGAGCTTCAGAAGATGTCGCTCTTGTGGAAGGAGGTTGACAGAATGCCAAATACGTGGGGCTTGGAATTTTACGAAAAGCTCGTACAAATGACTTACTTGGGCAATAGGGGTTTGCTCATGCTGTCTCTACGGACCCCCCAGATGAATCGTATCTCCACGTATGACGTGGCAAAACGGGAGTGGCTGAAGGTACTGCTTGTGTTCTATCGCATGAGAGGAGACGGCTATGGTCTGTCTGTGGAACTGCTTTTTACCTTGCCTTGCCACAGTTCCTTGATTGTATATGTATCAAGCATTCGGTTTAATTCGTTGTTTGGTCACTAATTAATGCAAGGGTTTGGCTAGTCCTTGATCGTCATATTTTTTTTAGTCAAAGGACGAAATTCGTTGTGTTCCCTTCCTTTACTTTCAGTTCAGTAGGCGAACATTTTTAAAAGCAAGTTTGTTCATACTTCATTTCGCCAAACACAACATTTTGATCAGTCCTCTTCTCGTGTTCCCTTCCCTTACCTTCCTTTCTCGTGCAAGCCAGTCATTTGTGAACTCGGCATTTTATAGCTAATACTCCTATTAGCATTAACCATTGCATTAGTCTAGCAGGAAGTAAAAGTAAACAATAATCGATCTTAAACTAGTAGTAGTCAAGAAAATGTGTATTACTGAATCTTAATTCAAAATCTGGTTTCGAATAACACCGTTCATACAAACATAGTGATTCCTATTGTGTAGACTATAAGCACAAGAGTAAGGAACTCGAAAGAACATCTCGATTTCTATTGTGTAGACTATAAGCACAAGAGTTGGGAACATGAAAGAACACATTGTGATTAAGCCATTCCTCCACTTGTGGCAGTCCTGATAATCTGGAACAGAGCTGGAAATGAAGGAAAACAAGATCATTTAGTTACACCCCATCATTTTCAAGATTATCAAGACCGATTATAATCAAATCTATGTTTACCGAGTACCTCAATTTGTGTTTAACAACTGGTCTCCTAAGAGACCTTCTCTCTGAGAGACGTCTCTGAATCTAAAGCCCAACCCCATTAAAGCTTAATGAGTACTCTTACTGGCGGCTCAATTAGATATGGTCTCTCAAATAGACCGTCTCTCAAAAGAATTTGAGTTTAACTATTACTATACGGTCAATTGAAAACAACTTATTTTTACCACAAGGTAGTGTTGCGTACATTTGACTTTATCAAACTCCAACTAGATAGGAGCCACGTAGATAGGACCCATCCACTAGACCGACAGTCACACACAGAAAGTTAAAAGTGGTATCGACATAAGTACTATTTGTCCCTCACCACCCAATCCTATATTCTAATTGAGTCATATTTGCGAGATTATACTAGGATAGTCGAGTTCGATTACAGCATCAACAAACCATAGGCTATGATAGCATGTAACATGTTATTCAGCAAGTCTAAGAATAATGCTAACAATGGAAGGAATATACACAAACAAGGAATAAAAGGAAGTTGAAAGGAAGGCAGAAGCTTACATGAACCAATGACAACAAATACAAAGAAACCCAAAAGAACAGGTCCGACAGGGTAGTCGTTCCCCCCTTCTTGACAGTCGTCTCAGGAACAGCTCCCCTCCTAGTAACGTTCTTCTGGAATTTTTGGTTCTTTCTGTCAGCAAGGCGTCTTGAGGTAGTCTGAAAAGAAAGAGAAAAGTCATCACACAATGAGTTAAGATGGACAGCCGTATATCCTGTTAAGCAACCATTCAAACAACATAACAAGAAGGTGGCTAGGTGCATTACTACATTCTACATCAATTTCATAACAAGGATTCAACGGCCAGCATAAGTTTAAACATCCAACATGTTACTTCAATATATGTTACAAACAAGCAATTAATGAAGCATTAATCTTAACTTGATTTTCACTAATTCTTAATTGAGACCGCCAAGAGACGGCCTCAATTGGGTCAGCTCAAATGCTTTTAAGAAACTGTTGTCCTATACAATTCAAATTTCATTGTTTTTAAATGTCTTTTTACTAATGGGTTGTATGGTGAGACAGGCTTGTTGTTCATATATGCCCCCCTCCAATGGGTAGTAGATAACAACCTCTTTGTTATCAATAATAAAGAGCAGCGTAGATATGAGCCCTCAAGACTTGATTAAGTGGAAGCCACTTATGCTATGTTTGGGAATGATATGTTTGGGAATGATGATTTCATTTGGAAATCTAGCATTGGGTCAAATTAAGTGTTTGGGAAATCAAAAAACTTCAAATTTGGATTTGAGTGAATTTCAAATTTGTTTCCAAAGGAGTTAAAATGGAGAATTTGAGAATGACTTGTCAAACCTTGTCATTTCAAATTCTCCATTTATGATTCCATAATTGAAATTAAGAATTTAAAATGAAATATATGTTCCCCAAACGCAACCTTAATGGTTTTGGAAAATGGAAATTGGGTTAATGAAATATTGATGATGGCACTATAAACAATTCGCTGCTACTTATTGCCGAAATATAGAGAATCAATAGACTCATAAAATAGATCAATAAATAGTATAGCAACAACATGTCTCGACCCCTAGTAGGTTTTGGGCTATTTTAGGGTCATTTTAAGCGAATCGCGAATCCAGAAAAAGAATTAACTAATGAATCATATTACACTGGTCTCGACATATTTCTTGCCTTTGAAACTAAAGGAAGCTGAAAAAATTGACCAAAACCCAACTTTCAAGAAGGTACCAGATTGACATTCATGTATCATAAAACAACCGATTTACATATTCAACACAAAAATCCATCAATACCCATCCTATCATTCGTACCAAATTTCTTAAAGAATCAAAATATCATCAAAATAACCTAAAAATTAGGTCTTTTCAAACCCAACACAGATAAAAATTAACCAAATCAACCCCTAAAAGCACAAGGCTATTACTCTTCTCTGCTAACATTCGATGGAGAAAACAGATCCATCAATTTTCTTTTAAAGATGGCAAGATTTCAATCGAAAATCTTACATGAAATCAAAAGAGGAATCAAACACAAGATTTAGCACATCATTCTAAAGAATACATGATTAAACAGCAAGGCAACAATTTCCACCCTAAATTATATGAAATCCCAATATTACAAATCTACAGACTACAGATAACAAAAATTAACAATAATTCATGGATCTAATTAAATTTGATCCTAATCAAATAATAACACAATACACAAACAAGATCGTAACTCCACCATGAAACCCTAGCACCAAAAATCAAAATTACCCACAGAACATTGAATCAAATGCAAGAAATCAGGGGAAAAAAAGAGGGTAATTGGTTTTTTACAAACACCAAATCAGGGATTCAAGAGAAAATTACCATTTTTACGATTTGACCAGAGAGGAAGAGAATGAGATTTTTTATTTTTTTTTTATGAAGAATGAGATTTTTACTTTTGATTTTTCTTTTCTCTCTCTAGACAAAGTAAGAAATTATCAAGAAGCTATTTTGTCGGTATGAAAAATCCTTGGGAGGTAGAAATTTACTCGTATTTATTCGGGAATTTGTGAAGCAAAGTCCAAACTCTAAACGTCAACGCGTTGACGTGGCTTGTGATTATTGGTGAACAATTAGTCTACGTGGATGACACATTTTCGAATGTTAAGTGTTTGACCTACGTGATAAACACTATAATCCAATTACATAAACATTGATTAGTAATTAACTTTTGATACTATTGGATTATTTGGCAAATGGGAATAAAAATTGTAAGACCATGAATAGTAACAAGAAGAATAATGATCATGGTATATATTTTTGAAATATATTATGTTATTTTTTTGGTGATGATTTGCTTTAAATTCATAATCATTGTTTGAAGTTATTTCTTTGGAATTATAATTCCCAGGAACTTATAATAATTTTATCTCAAGGATTTTGCTATATTTTTATTTGTTCTATTTGCTAAATTTTTATATTATTTTTGATAATAAATCACAATTTTTCTTTGATTTTATTTATACATTTAATTTATCATTTCATCTCATCCACACATATGACATAAAGTTTCTTCCACATTTTCATAAAACATCACATTTTCTTTTTTTCTTGATACATTCATAATATACACTTTTAAACTAAGATGTAGTATGATGCATTTTTATTTGTTTATTTGCTTAAATGAGGAAGATAAAAACCCTAATCTATAAGGTTTGTTTTTGCTCTTCTAAGCTAAAAATCCTAATTTGTGAATTGTTGTGATTTTTAATCCATATTGAAATAAAATGACCCTTTGATCGCATACTCTTTTATAATCATGATTTACCATTTTTATTCTTCGTAAGACTGATATGTTTCTATGAGAAGGATACACCGGATACGAGGATCATGAAAATGTATCAAAATAAAGGGAGAATTAAGAGGGCAAAATGGCTGTAAATTAACTTTGTTTTGGATCCAACAAAAAAAATTACAAGTCCAAATATACAATTTCAGTTAAAACCCCAAAACACAAACTATTAAAAAGAGCCTAATGTTTTACAGCTTTTTTATGTAAAGATTTCACAAGGTCAACAAACAGATATTACGGATCAAGCAGAATTATCACTAAACTCAAATATTCCAAAAATTATATACGGACTTGTTAGTATTCAACATGGAAGAAGTCCCCCTATTCGCTTGTAGCTAAGTTGTGTATCTGAGCAGATACCTGTGAGCATAAATAAGTAGTCTCACAGACGACCCGACATACGAAAAATTAACAGGGAGCTAAACGCCGATTAAGGACTTTGTGATAGTTTAACACCCGAATCATTGCTTGTAGTAGTAAGGCAATTCGACCTGTTCTATTCGATTGCACATCTTTGCACTCACTAGCACAAGAATTGAAAAGTAGCCCGCAATATACTGCATGAGTATTTAGCAGCTCGTATAACTTATGGATTAATCCCAAACAAATTTTCTGGGATCAAGCAATTTCAGTAGAAGTCGAGAAATTGCATTATATCAAGTGCTCACAGCCATGTCTCATTGGTTTCTTCTACAAAGGATCGGCATTGATTGGCATTTCATCTTCAGTTTCTGCATCACTTATTGTGTCTGTCGGTTTTTGTCATCGACTTCTATAGTTTCTGCTTGCTTAGTTGTCTGGTTTTCTGCAATATCCTCCTCCTTTGCATCAGCTATTACTTGAAGAAATTCAGGTGGAAGTGCTGCAGGGTCTAGCTCCCGGGCAACCCTTAGGAGCGTTATGGGCTACTTGACCTGAAATCAGATGCGAAGGAACCTGATAAGAAAACCTAAAAATCTCCTCTTTAGGTATCCTTCTCACTTGTTTAGAGTCCAAGTGATGATGAAATACGGCCTTGAAGCCAGCAACTTTCACTAGTGGTACAACTACAACTCCTAGCTCGTCATCATATTCTTGCAGTACTTCCACCATGTCGTACTTGTGTATCACATCGTCTGCAGTAAATTCATTCCAGTCTGGAGACCAATTCCTATACAGTGCCCAAACTTCCCCCTTCCTTGGAAATATTTGAATAGTTCCCTTTGCACCTTTTGTCCACCTAACTTTATGTGAGAAGCAATTCAGACCATTATATGTCTCGTGTCGGCCGATTCTAAAGTCTCCACAAGTTTTTGTGAAGCCAGATCCAACCCAATTTAAAGGACTAAGTTCCGTATTTGTTTTTGAATTGAGCCAACTGATCCGTAACCGGAATGGATCCCGAGAGATAACACACTGAATTAAAGCATAAAACCGAGGCATACCGTCATCATTGTCGTATATAGCCCATACCTGATTCTCTCCAAAGGCCTTTTCAGTCCTATCCTTATCAAAATCATAGAAATCCGGGTCAGGAACAGGGATTGATAATCGGTCTATGATCTCCTTAGATTGAACGGCACTTTCCAAGGACTTGTTCTCCGCTACAAGTCCAGAGTCTGGTGCCTTCTTAGACTCCCCACTCAATTCGCCATTTATTGAAGCCTTTTCTGGCCTTTCGGACTTGTCAAAAGATTTCTGAGTAGTTTTCTCCTTGCGATCAGCATTGCCCACCATACTAGCTGACTTCCACTCGCTTAGTTTTGTGAGAATTGCTTTCCTAGCCTTATGCAACAGTATGCTGCGCATTTCACTTTGTGATAGCTCCCTTGTACTGTTAAGTTTGCTGATTCTACTTGCATATATTGATCCACTATCACTGTGCTTAGAGGGCGGGATTGTTCTCGATATGCCAAATCCAGCAACGCCAGCGGCCATATGATTATTGTTCATACAGGCATCAGCATTTGCTCTCCTTTTTTTCTCAAAAGAACCAATAGTATCCCCAGAAGTATAATTTTTTCTTTTCATGGCCTTCTCTCGTTTTCTGGCAGCTTGTGCTTCCTCGCGCACTCTTTTGACCTTCTCATATGTCTGTTGTACCACATTTGCAGCTTGAGAAACAGACGAAACGCCAGATGTTCCTGAGAATGGAGCCCACTGAAAGCTGCTAGTGCTATAACCAGCATTGTGACTACTGTGGTTTCTCATATCCTGCTGAGAGTTCTTCCACTGCTTGAAACCACCATCCCATGGTTTAGCAGAACTGTTTGAACCAGGAGGTGCAGTCTCTATGGCAAAAAACGGCTTATTACAATTGGGGCAAAGTAAGTTATGATTGAGATAACTTTTAAGATACTCATACTGCATCTTGCAATTGTGGCAGACAGTCCAGAAAGTATTCTTCTTCGCCTTACTAGATGATCCGGAAACAGAAGAGCCATTTGCACGGAAGGTATTCTTGTCAACTTTGGAATTGGACATTGCAGCTTTGGCAAAGTTGTAAAATCCATTTGCACCAGGTTGCACAGATGAAGGGGAATTAGCCATCTTTGAAAAACCACTAGAATTTCTTCTTGCATCATAAGCAGCTCTCCTGTTCTTGTCAGATAACAAGCTCCATGATTCCGAAATAAGCTTAAAAGCCCCTTCAGCTCCAATAGACTTGTTTTTGTCAGGATGTAGCATAAGAGCAAGCTTTCTATATTGTTTTCTAATAGTATCACTGTCTGCTTTTGGTGAAACGCCAAGTACACCATAAAAATCAGCCTCCCCCAAAACCGGGTTTTCTGCAGCGGCGTACACGTCCAGAGTCGTCAACATCTGTGAAATACCCTCAAGCCCAGGATACAAGTTGTGTGCCTTGAGCGCAAATTTCTTTGCTCCACTTATGTCTTTCGCATTAAACTTCCTCTCTGCGATATCTCTCGCCTTAATTGCATCATCTTTGTTACACTCCATGTCCGACAATTTACTGTTGTTCAATTATGAAATCATCCAAACCAATAGCTTCCGAATCTGAATTCCACATCACAACACATAAATGGCATGAAACTAGTTCCTCAAATGGGCAATCAAACAACATTAATAACAGACAACAGCCAAAACAGCATTTTGTTACCCAACGTCACTCAATGGCTCTCACCTAGATGGGAATAGAGGGTCTCGCATACGTAGACTTACCTATGTAATAACAAAGAGACCTTCAATTTACAATTGATTGCAAGTATCATCTATGGCTTCACGCAAAACAAAAGTCGCAAATAAATTTATGAAACATATAACTAAAGACCATCTATAATCTCATACCAGGAAACTATAAACTTAATCTCCACAAAGGATGGACAAAATTATTTATAAAAAAAAAATCTATACAACAAAAGTCGAGAAAGGGAAGTTATCATTGCAATTTACTTGGTAGAGCCAAACGTATACGTTCAACATAGACATCAAAATACCATCAAAAATCCTAAAAGGAATTTTTCTATAACAAAATTACATCTTTCAAATAAGTACTCCTAACATGTTGACATATTAAGGGGGTGTTTGGTATGAACTTTTTAATACCAAGTAAGGGATTTAATTACCATTACTCCATATTTTTTGTTTGGTATGATATTAGGTTAACCCAATCCATTTCTTGAGGGTAATGATACCCTTATTTTGTTACCATTCATTTATGTCAAGTAACAAATTCCCCCTCTATGATCAAGTAAGTATTTCCCCTTACATTTTCATACCAAACAACATATAACTACAACCCATACTCTTACCCTTACTCCTCTTTATCATTTCCATCTCCATTACATTTTATGTTCTCATACCAAACACCCCTAAATGTTAAAGGGATAGAGGAAGGTGATCGACTTGTGATTAAAGCTAAAAATGTTTCCAGGGGCTGATACACACAAGTTATTATCAACAAAATCTATTATAAAGATTTTTGATTCTTTAATTTTCTCCGTTTCTTTAGAAAGTACAATGAAGTTATTCATAGGCTTTGTTCGATAGGCCTCGTCTAGCATTAGTAATTTCTGATATTTCTCATTAACAAAACTTTCCCTCCATAAACTTAAACTTAAAAATATCAAATAAAAAAAACTTTTACATTCGATTCACCAATTGACTAGAAAAAGAATCCGTTGAAGTAAAAAAATCCAATAAAATCAAATTCAGCAACCTAAACAATAACATCAAACCACTAAATAACAGTAACCCTAGCATTATTAATGGAAAACTTCGATCGGAAGCTAAAAAGGCACTTAAATGATTCAACTAACCCGAAAAAAAGTTTCAGGATTTCGGATGAATAAAACTAAAAGCTGAAACCCTAGCATTACTATAGCCTACAGCTAAATTCAAAACCCTAAAATCAGTGTTCTATATATATGTATTATCAATTAATAGAAAAAAACTTAAGAAATAGCAAATGAATTGAGAATTTACCTGGTGAATGAATTTGGGAAAAAGGGAGGGTTTCCCAACTTCGGAATCACAAAACACCATAGAAAAAGAGGACCTCCATAACTGTTTTTATTTTGGTCTATTCCCTTCTTTCAAAATTCCTCACCAATGTTTGATGGTAATTAAAAAATAAAAAATGAAAAAAAAAAAACCTTTCACATTCTTAAAATCCCGAAAAAAAAAAAAAAAAAGTTTTACAAATTTGTGGAGTGTATTGGATTTTTGGGTGTTTCTATTTGCTTTACCTTGTTATGTTGAAGGTATACAAATTTTTTCTCCTAATTGGTTAATCCCTCAATCATGGTTAGAAGTTAACCAACCTTGGTGGTTGTTGAGTTTATTTGTATTTAGGGTTTGTTAGCTAGAGTTTGTCCTATTTCAGTACCTAAGGTCATTGTTCTGATTATAATTAATTTGGTCTGAATTGATCTTGTGTTACACGAATTCTTCTAGTCTTATCTAGTTTAATATGATCTAATATGATTTGATTTGTTCTAATTAGAATAGTTATCATAATGTAATTATCTTTTAGTACTTCTTTGTTAATTTACTAGTTTGTATTTTTTTATAAAGCAAGTTTATCATCAAAAAAGCAAATATACAACTAAAAGAAGAGAAAGACAAAGAATCTAAGATGGACCTATTTCATTTCACAAAGGAAAAGAACAAGATACAAATTCGAAGGGGGAAGACGAACGGTCTAAAGTGGAGTCATGTACCTCTTCCCAAGCCTAAAACGAGATCGAACCTAAACTGCATCATTGAAACAAATGGCAAAAAAATCTCATCATATAGAAACACAAAACTGCAAACAAAATTGAATAGAAATGGGTTTGGAAATCCAAACTAGATGGTTTGGTAGAACCGATGAAACAAAACTGAAAGAGGGAATCAAATACGTCGACTCCACTAAAACGTATTGTTCAATAGAATTGCCCAAACCTAGCTGTTGGAGTCCTACAAGCCGTTGGGACTTGAGACATTCTACAATAATACAAATTTAGAAGATGTATGCATATTATAGAAAATTTGAAATAAATAAGATTATTTATCAAAAAAACGCATATAATAAGATCATAATCAAACTTATTCTAAAACTAAGCGTGTAATCCGCAAACCTTAGGTTCGGGTTGTTCGCACTTAGTAAGTGCGAACAGACTGAAAAACTGAAACAGGTTGTTCACTGTTACTAACAGCGAACAACCTATTTTAGGTTTTCAGTCTGTTCGCACTTTGCGAACAACTCTTGTCTTAAAATCAGTTGACCTGTTCGCAGTTACTAAGTGCGAACAAACACTTGATTTTTTTTACCAGTTTATTACTATTCGCATTTAGTAAGTGCGAACAAACCCAACATGTGCTCTGGGGTATCAGACGCTTATATTTGGAATAAGTTTGATTTAGATTTTATTGCATGCTTTTTTTATATTAAGAGTCTTATCTATTTCAAATTTTCCATATTATAAAATTAATTTTCTTTATAGTAGGTTAGTTGACAAAGAACAAAAGAAAAATTAAGAACAAACATTGGTGGAGTATTATTTTAGAAAAACACTCTTAAATTGGTATTATTAATTTATTATTCTAGAAGTACTTTAATCAAAAATTGTATTATTGAGTTTGATTGACCTATCGTAAAAAAAATCTAGTGAAAGTAATTTTTTTTTTTTTTTTTTTTTGAAGATTAGTGAAAGTAATATTTTCTTTATTGGGAGTTTTTTTTTTTTTTTTTTAAATACTTTAATGGGAGCTTTAAATTTAATTGTTGTAATTATTCATTTCAAAAATATTGTACTCTCCTCCGTTCCCTATTGATGTTCCTATAGGGAATGTTCACGAGAATTAAGAAAAATAGAATCTTTTAGATAGTGGAGATATTATTTTATTGAATAATAAATTTGGTGGAAGAAAAGTGGGAACCACAAATATTAAAAAAGTATTTAAAGAAAGTTAGTGGAAAAAATATAGGACCACAACTATAATTAAAAAAATGTTTTTATGAAGTTAGTGGGAAACATGTGGCGACCATAAGTAATATAAAAATGTTAAAATGGAATTAGTGGAAGATATGTGGACCCATTATCATTATTAAAATATTAAAATGAGAATGAATGAGGTTACTTTTTGTCCAAAATTTATGATATAAATGGAAAGATTCCTTATGAGAACAACAATTGAAACACCCAAAATGAAAAGTGGGAACTTCTTTACGAACGGAGAGGAGTAACTATTAAAACGAAAAATATAAAATTTCCCTCCTTTCCAATCTCTTTTCCCTAACCTTCTTCAATCTTCAAGGTCAATAGATACTACCACCGGACCACGCCATTCCGACTTTATCTCTTCCGTCATCTACCGCTCCTTTGCCAACGCAGTCCAATCGCCGACGTTTGCGGTTAACCTTCTGCATCCTTCAGGTAAATGCTCATACATTTTCCGTTGTTATTGCGGATTCTTTTTAAAGATCTGCATATTGAGAACTTAAACTTACTGATTGTGATTTTTCTAGTGATTTCATAAGTTTTTAATTGAATTTTTTTGGTTATTTTGAAATTATTTTTTAATTGTGTTTTTTAAAAAACTAGTTTTTTTTTTTTTTTTTTAATATTCATAAAAAAAAAAAAACTAGGTTTTTTAATATACCTACTAGTTGAAACGATTTTATGATTAGTTGGTTTAAATTGATCAGTGTAAGTGTAAATTAACTTATATTGTTGTAGATTTGTTATTGCATTTCAGAATTTGTTTGAAATTGTAGTTTGGTTGATGTGGTTTTATAAGTAGTGTGTTAGGAAGATTTTTTTGTAGATGATCTTAACTCTGACTGGAATTGTGAATTTTAAACCCATTTACCAATACTCTAATTAGGTTTTTCTGAATATATGCCAAGTTAAAGTAACATATGGTGATGCTGTTTCACCTGTTTGATGCTCGTGGATTGCTTATTTGCTTGTTTCTCGGATTATATTCCTAGTTGACTACCTTTAAAAGAGCAAACAATATTAATGTGGGTTAAGAATGTGCGTAATGTTTGATATCTTGATAGCCTAACATTCATGATGATCCTGAGAATGAACAGGAGATGGGCTAATTGTGTCTAGGCTCTATTAAAGATTTAGACTAGTAATAAATTTTCAATTGTACCGAAGTCCGAAATGAATAAGAAATTTTTTATGTTGAACAAATAGTAAAAAGGTAAAAGATTAATAAACAAAAAAGTAGATAATCAAACATGGATATATGTCCTAGCCCATCTGTCACAATTAGTCTAGCTAAATTCAAATATATATTTCTTATTTGTAACTCTAGAAGTTTACGTTTCAAAGTTAACTCTAGCTTTGATGCTGTATGCCTGGGCAAGACCCACCTGAACATACAAGCAAGGAAACAAAGAGAGGTAAAGATGTAACGCAAGGAACATGGAATAATATTTGTTTAGGCATATTTTTCTTTTGTCGTTTTCAATGTTTGAAGAACATGAATAGTGATTGACATGAGTATGAATAAGAAAGGAGGTTAATGTGATTATGGATTTTAGAGATAATGAATTGAAACAAAAGATAACAACATTTAGGAACAAATAGATTGTTGGATGATGTTAAGATAGATCACATAAACTAAAGAGAAATGACGTGTGGATGTGTTCGAGGATGAGAGATGAAATGTTGATTAAAGGTCGATGAACTTGTTGGTACTAATACACCTCAACAAAGATCAAATAGGAATTCAAAGGCACTCAAGATCACATGTATGTGCGCCTACCGCCTAACATACATAAAAAGGATTTTCTTTAATCCTAATCCGAGGAACTAAGAAAAAAAGACAAAGGTTTTGAGATAAGCTAAGGATTTTCTTGCCTACAAAATGCCCGCGCCTTTGCCCTGCGCTTTGCGCCCGGGCTTCAAGGACCTTTTGCCATTTTGCACCTCGGTGTACCTCGCGCCTTTCAAATTTAACTTAAATCTGGGACAAACATTATATGTAGCTCCATTAGTCAATTTAAAAAGCATAAGTTGAATTTCTCACCATTATCATTAAAACATAATTGTTCAACAATTCATTTCTAACTAATTTCTTTTGCTTTTTTGGACAATCATCAAATTAAAAAGATTAGCATGAATAATTGTTACATGTTGTACACACATTCACTGATTCGCACAATCCTGGGTCACCGTATCATTTGTGCCTAAGGAGTTGTTCTCAACAATCTTATTTAGGCTGAAGTAAAATTTTTACAATTGAATTAAATTGAACTGAATTAGATTATGCACGTAAAGATTTGAAAATTTTTCTGTAGTTTGTTTGAACTCTTCATATCTTTCTTTATAACTACAGGATGCAAATCACTCACCCTGAGAAATCTCCTCAATTATGTCCTGAGATGGAGAGCCATGATACGAAGTATGTCTCCGGGTTCAGCACTCTACTAGTCGCTACAATTCAAGATGCGAAAGATAGAATTTCCCAAATCGAATACATCTTTTGTAGTCAACTTTACCCTAATATTCAACAGCATTCAAAATCCCTCCAAAAACTATATTTGGAAGCTAGGACTGCTGCTGAAAATGAGTGCAAAGAGAGACAAACTGAGCTTGAGCTTCAAATGAAACAGGAATCTCTTGAAAAAGAACGAGCCCTTGATGAATGCAAAGCAGAGAAGTCGAGATTGTTAGCAAGAGTAGCTGAGCTGGAGGATAAGCTGTCACAGAAGGAAAAAGAAGTTGATGAAGGAATGGAATTGCATGCTAAACTACTTGACATTATTGAGGCGAAAAACACCAGCCTTAGAGAAAAAGAAGAGTCGGTAAAAAATCATGAAGAAAAAATAAAGTTTCTTGTCATCAAATCAGAAGAACTTGAGCGAATCATTGATGAGCTAAATAAAGAGCTTCAGGACAAGAATGAAGTAGTAACAAAGGCAAATGAATCAGTGAAGGAGTTTCAGATGCAAATTGAGTCACGTGAGAAATTAGCTCAGCAAGTCAATTGGTATGAATCTGAGGTGACAAAGAAGGATGAACAGCTATCTGCTTATGAGAGTGATAAACAAACGCTTTCATCCAGAATAAACCATCTACAGCACAAATGTGAAGAGCTTCAGGAGAGCCTCAGAAATGTGAATGCTCATTCTGCTTTGGTCAAGCAAATTGAGCAAAAAGATTCCGAGCTGACTGAAGAAAAACAGAAAAGAAGTGATTTGTTGTTTGCCTACAAGAATCTCAAGTCTCAGCAGTGCTATCTGCTGAAGAAGTTTGGTCTCACTAATGAGGAGCTGCTTCAAATGAAAGCAGAAAAAGAAAGTGATCCATCAAACAATGATCAAACAAGAAGCAGAATTTCTGGTAAGGATATATGTGAATTTTTTAAGCTTAAAGTGTATGCAGTTTAGTTCTATCCCATTCGTGTCAGATTGTTATGCTGTTGAGTTTGTTTCTTGTTATTTTCCAATTCTCTCTACCAATCCTTGATCTCATGACTAGGGGTTTGAGATGCTAAATCTAAAGCAAACTAAGCCATGGAGGGATTGTATTATGCTGTTGAGATTTAGATGAAAGGATCAACCGCTGCATGAACGTTTTTATTCTTGATGAGTTATAGTATTTTAATATGCTCATTTTTATTCAGAACCAGTGATAGTTGCAGAAATCAAGAGGAGAAAACCAGCAAGTAATGGAGTTGCATGTGAATTAAACAAAGTGAAGCAAGAGACGAACAATACAGAAAGCTCAGATGATGAGAAAATAAGCAGACCAAATCAGATGTTGATATCCAAGTCTTCAGCTGGTTCAGAACCTGCTACAAAGCATTGGATCACGAGTAAAAAAGCAGGTTCGTTAGCTGGTGAAAAGCGCCCTGCATCTGGCTGGAGAGAGACACGATCTCGTCAAAGTCCTGGTGGGCCTGATCCGCATGATGATTTTCTTGATACACCCTTTGAGAACATCAAGGGAAATTTGCAAAAAACCATGAAGGATACTGTACTTGGTGGTCCTGCTGTGAGTTTGAAAGACGCAGATTCAGATGGTGAAACACAGGACATGACAGGTGAATCTCAACCCAAAAGGCAACAATTGCAAATTCCCAGGCCTGATTCAAAAGGGTTTAAATATGTGGAACCTGTCAGGAAGAAAGATGCGCGTGAAAAGTTGACTGGAATTGAATGCAAGCAGTGCAAAAAATTTTATGATGCTGTCCATGCTGATAATCGGGAAGGTGATATACAGAATCTTCGATGTGAGCATCATGACGGAGTTTCAAGGCACAGGTACAGGTATGCACCTCCTCTGACTCCTGACGGATTTTGGAATATTGGATTTGACTCTGAAATTTAGTTTAGTCGATTGTATATTGTTTTAATTGAAGCTAGTTTAGATTATCTAGTCCCATAATAGCTTTAAGCTCAACCCCATAGAGGAAAAATTCTTCTATTATAGAGGCAATCCACTATATTGCTAAGTTGTTTCTGTTCATTCCTGTAATGTATATGAATTTAGATCCCTGCAATTTTCACCTTTGGCAATGGCTTTAAAGAGATGAAGTAGTACTGTAATTATGTCCCTCAAGTTTCTGGTTCAAGCCTCTTTTTGGACCTGCAGTTTATGCGATTCGGTAAATACAGTCTCCATATTGTAACGTTTATAACCAATGACTAAATGGATGAACGAGGCTGCAAAAATGAAGTGTAGTCTGCTTTCATGTGCATATACCCACAAGGTTGTTAAATCGCAATTCAAATCGTAGAATCATACGATTTTACGATCTAAATACACACTAACAATTTTAATCGTTACTAAATTCAGAATCACAAGTAGTACCAGATCGTATAGAATTTGATAGTATTTTCATCCATGCATGTAATTTATACTAGTATTTTCACTTGGGGGATAATTGGGGAATAATGTCAAGGAACCTAATGAACCACCATCTTAATCGATAGTCGGAGTCTTAGAAATATGTTATAGGCTTATAATTTATTAATTGATTGATTTGAGTTGTTTTTTTTTTTTAACAAAAATCCTTAGTAAAAAGAATCCAGAATAGCAAAGCCATACTTCAAAAAGATGGATACCTAATGCAACCAATTGAACAAGTTAGTAATGAAACTCTTCCTCAAGCATGTGGTTTTCTACACATTTTTCCATCATTTATTGATTAATACCGCCTTTTTAAGTGGTACTAGATTAGAATGAAATTTGTGAACGAAAAAACGACTAAACTTATTCAAACATGATCACGAACATTATCCAGTAATTTTTCTAGTTTTATTACATTATTCATTGTCATTTCCACCTTTTTAATATCAATAATTAAACTAATTATTAATAAAATTGAGATAATGAAAGGTTATAATTCCAAGTCAGAAATCCAATTCTACACCAACCGCCATTTGATACCTTAAAAAGTTTGCTTACCAATTAAGCTCTAAGCCTCTAACTGATTGCTGATGTCTACTTTCTTTTTGTAAAAAATGTAATAACAATTCATACTTTTCGTACAACTTTGTTGAGTTTTTAAAATAAACGTGTTGCTTCACGTTCTTTTTTAAATTGCGGCAAGTCTTGTATTAGATCGTGTTAACTCATATAATTTAATCTATTTGATTACTTTAAGATTATAAATAATCAATTTAAGATTATAAGTGATGAATTAAAGTTATAAAGGTAATTATTTATAAATAGTAAATGCTTACTTTAAAGTCAAAAGCGATCACTTTAAGATGATAAGCGTAAATTGAATCAGCCTAATAGAGAATTGTCTCTTTGAAAGTATTCTCTCAGGCTCAGCCTATTAAAGCTTAATTAAACTAAAAGATAATAATAGAGTGATAAAATTAAGAATGTCACAAATTTTTTTTGTTAAAGTATATCTTTTTATGATGAGGAGCCTCTCGTTGATAATAATTCGGTAAAGTAACCGACCCGAACAAAAGTCAAACTCCCAAATGATGCAAAAAACTTTGATCTTTTGTGATCATGTACAATTCATAAGCCTCATAGGAATGATATGCACTTATTGTAGTGCAATTATAATTTTGTTACCATTAGTTCTTAAAAAGCAAAGTTAGTGATATATATTTGATTATTTTCAAATTTACTTGTCATTTTGATTTTTTTTTTTAATAAAATAAGTGAAAAATATGAATGAAATGTAGAGAAAAAACGAATTTGTAGATTGGATAGAAAATGTGGGATCAAATTTGAAATCAAAAAGTTGTAAAATTCAATAAACAATCTATTAGAAAATTATAATTGATAATTAAAAATCTATTTTAAGACCGAAATAAAAAATTCTCAACCATTATGCAAAGCCATGATTTACAATATAAATTATAAATAGATAATTTGTGGCAAGTGTGGGATTGCCACAAATAATCATAAGTTGAATAGTTGATATGAAAGCTAATCATCAATCCCAAATCCCCAATATACTTCCTCCCTTCTGAAATACTCGCTATATTTGACTTATGAGTACTATTCATTGTTTGAGCTTATTTTATATATAACGACTAATATGTAAGAAGAAATACAATCAATTGGGATCTTGTTTGAATCGTCTAATTGCATACTTTCATAATATTAAATTTTTATAATTTTTAGCTAAGTGTAGTTTGAGATATTAATGATCAAAATTGTGCATTGGATTGCGTAAAAAAGTGAAATGTAGCAAGTATTATGGAACGGACGAAGTACTTACTTGTATTTGAGAAGCCAACAAGTCTTGTATGAGACCGTCTCACCGTGAGACGCCCGTACAAGCAGCCTAAAGTTAAACTTACAAAGCAGTTAACTATATAAAAAATATCTTAAATTTAAGTAAGTAAAAAATCAGGCGATCTTGGGAGAGGCCGTCTTAGAATAAGACGGTCCAATATTCCAGCCCATCGCGCTCCTTACATGTTGTCTCTCTTCTTTTTCATTTTTTGGACAATTTTCAATTTTAATCTTAAAGGTATTAATTTTGACCTTAAAGATATCAATTTCAATTTAGGTAGAAATTGATCAATTTAACGCCACAATTGATCACTTATAGGTTCAAATTGGAATTTTTACTTTAATTGATATGTTTTAGTACTAATTTACGTTGAAATTGATATCTTTAAGGTCAAAATTGATACTTTTAAGGTCCAAATTGAAAAATGCCCAGAAAAAAAAAAAAAAGGAATTTTGGAGGAAAATAGGCGTGCGTGTAGCACAAGCACCTGCAATGGGCTGGTCCAGTTGTGGTCTTAGAATAGGACGATCTTATACATATTTTTGTGATTAAATTTGTGATTAAAAATTGAGTCAGTTCATATTAAGCTGTGTGACAGTCTTTAAAACAAATTTGTCTTGAGAAGCAGCAGATTAAGTGGGTGGATCGCAACTCAAAAGCCCATTTACTTCGGAGTTTGAATGGCACATGAAGGAAAAGTAAAAATTAATGAAGCTTCATAATGTTTATTCTAATGATTGGACTGCTTGATGACCTCTTGAATTTAGTAATTAAATTTCATACAAAAATATTGTAAAATATTTTAAAGGTAGAAATTTAAATTATACAAATTTATAAGAGAGGTCAACTGATAACTTTTGGTTTGATCTTCGTTAGTGAAGTATATTAATTTTTTTAAAAAAATATAATTATATACGACTTTGTTAGAATACATTAATTTTTATAATTTTTAGTTAGCTCAAAATATATTGATATGCGTGTTTTGACAGGTGTTAAGTGTGAAAAGAAACATACAAATACTCTAGAGTTTAGTTTTTCGATTCCAAATAAATATCCCTATGTAAATGGGTTTCAATCAAGAAAAATGAGCATAAATGGTAAAACAATATAACTTTAAAAAGTAAAAAGTATATGTAAATAAAATGAGAAGGTAAATTAAATATAAATATAAATATTAAAAATTAAAAATATATAAATAAAATAGAAAAATTAAGCTAATTATTTGACTACACTATGAGATAAATGCTCTTAGGTGTGGAGTCCTTGTGCACCTTACTTAGTGGGTCACAGTCTCTGCCTTTTACACATGTTTCATGTACTACATCTTACTCTCCTTTTTTTTTTATTTTTCATTTCTTTTTCCTTTTTCTGTTACTTTTGATGGCACCCATAAATCATAATCCTTTTTTTAAAATCACATTTACACATGTACATTTTTCCATTTATTTTTTTATTATTACATCTGTCGTAAATTAGTTGCCATATATTTTTTGGGTTATTTCAAATTAGTTGCATATTTTCCACATATAGCAAACTTTTGCTAATGAAACCTTAAAATCTATTCCAATCCCTAATACTTCCTCCGATCTTATTTGTTCTTTCACTTTGGGTTTTTCAAAAATATTAAGGTAGATAAGATCTTTGGGTTGCGGTGGATATTATTTTAATTAAATAGTAGTGTGAAGTAATGATTGTATTAGAAGTATGAGAGAAAAAATAATTAAATAGTAGTGTGAAGTAAGAAAATTGAGGTTTTAAGGGGTAAAAGTGGGATGAAAACTTTCCAAAAATAGAAAGTATTTTAAAGTGAAAGTACTTTTAAAACTACTCGTTACAGTAAGGTGGAAGAACTTAAAAGAACGGAGGGAGTATTTGATTACATTATCTACACTTTAGTATTTAAAAAAGAGGAAGATGAGCTCATTTAATTTGAGTGCGTTGAGTTAATTATGTTATTTAAGGTAAATAAGGATAATTAAAGATTGCAAAATTAGTTTATAGTGAATATACCTCCTAAATATTGTTGTGCTTTTCAAACACCGTGACTAGAATTCAGTCATATGACTAGTCTATAATTGTTGTACTTTTGTATATATAGTAGATCCATGTTAATTGGACTCGGTACTAATGTCAGATATTGGTACATGTTCAAGTATTAAATATATCTAAATATTTAATTTTAAACTGAAGTGTCTAAGTGCCATATCAATGTCTTCGGATACGGCTATATATGAAGCAAAAATAAAGAGTCCGAGTAATATAGCAGTGAATAAAGCTCCTAAATATTAAACTTTACGGTTATAATTGATAAATGACTTCAACTTAGTAACTACTACTCCCTCCAGTTCATTTCAGTTGTCGTATTTGCTTTTTCACAATTGTCGAGGTAATATTTTGACTCTTAATTTATCTATGCTTACATAAAAATTATGATAAGTTGATATGAATAATCTTTGCATTGAAACGAATCAAACAAGATCTTACATGACTATGCTTTAACTCATAGATTAAGAATAAAATACAAATTAAAAGGAATTGGTGAATGGTGTTAAAAAACAAATGGGACAAGTGAAATGAATTGGAGGGAGTATAATTTATGAATGATTTTTAAAATATATTATCGTACTTTCATTTACTTAATACTAAAATATTAAAAATAAGCAAACAATTTTATGTTGCAACTAATTTGTATTGAAAAGATTATATTCTCCACTAAATCAAATTTTAAAAAATATTAAAAAAAAAAGTTTTGGGTTAACTTAATGATTGCGATATTTTCTTTTCATTTTTATGATAAGAGTTTGATTCCTAATACTTATATAAAGTTTTAATTATGCATCCCTTTTAAAAATTCTATAGCTTATTTTAAAGAAAAAGAAAATTTGCTCAAAATAATCTCAACTATGAATTATTTTTTAATAATCTCAATTATTCTCATAATTTATTAAAAAGATACCCACTCCTTGTCACCGGCTGGAACATGTAACTTTCTCACTTTTTTTTTTACTTAACTGTTCAAAATTAACCCTTCCCCTTCATCTATTTATCAAAAAAGAAAGAAAAAAGTGAAAAAGTTACCTGTTGCAGCCGGTTACAAGGGAGGTGAGTTTATTTTCAACAATTTATGAGAATAGTTGGGATTATTAAAAAATAATTGATTGTTGGAATTATTTTTGCCCAATACGTGATAGTTGAGATTATTTTGAGCAAATTTTTTTTTAAAAAAATAGTAGTAAGATGGAGTAATAAGTAATTAATAGAAACAATAGGATACCCTAAATAAACTTAGCGGCAAAAGTCCAAAAAAATAAAGGTGTTTATAGACAAGTTCAAACATAGAGGCATATAGCAAATCAAACTTGCCTCAAAAAATCTATTTGTAAGCAGAAGGAGAGTAAAAATTCACAAATTTTATGAAGGGTATATGCAATTTTAAAAATTATAATATTTTTAAATAATTTTGTATTTTTAAACATCTACTACTAATATATGCTTTCTCCAACTCACTAGTAATGTCTCATTTGCTTTATGCACTATATCCAATGCACTTATTCAATTTCTAATTGTGCATAATTAAAAATTACGAAAAGTTAATATGAATAATCCTTGTATTGAGACGAATCAAACAAGATCTCACTTAACTATGTTTTAACTTATAGATTAATAATAAAACACAAACTAAGTATAAGAGATGAATAGTATTCAAAAAGCAAATGAAACATTACTAATAAATTGAAGAGAGTACTGAGTATTTAATATTAAGACTCTTAATTTTCTAGGGTCATCTCAGTTAAACACATTATACATGTTCGGTCTATAATTTTTTAAGAATATTGTTTAAATCCACTTATTTTTAGGCCGGGTGGGCTAAGCCTCACGAAGAAGCCCCCATGAACATGCCTACCAAAAACATGCAGATAAGACTAAAGTAAACGGCAATGCACTATCTAAAGAGTCAAGAGCAAATAGAGTACGTAACTTGTATATTTCATCATTACTCAATTTAATTAAATTAACAGCCGTCTCTCAGAGAAACGCCCTTAAGTCCAACCCATTAAAGCTTATTTTTATTCTTACACTACATTTTTTTTACGGGCCGACCTAATTAGAAATGCTCTCTCAAAGACACCGTCTATCACAAGAATTTGTGATTAAATAATTCTTTGTTTGAATATGAATATCACATTATAAATCCAACATCTAGTCAAGACAAATTTTAGTAAACTATAACAGGAGTATTCTTTAAAGGGCATACTTGGAGTTGGTCATCATAATGTAGTTTATTCCATACGTATGTACTATGTATGGTACAAAAGGGACTTTGAATTTGATGCTCTCATTATAAAAAATTAAAAAATTAACTAAAATAATTCAATTTATTTGTGATTTTCCTACAATAATTTTACCTATTGATTAACCATAATTTCCAACTTTGAGGGGTATTTTGCTAGAGTAAACCCGGTGACCGAATGACTTGCTTTAGCAATAGTTTTATTTTTTTAAAAAAAGGTAAATTAAAATAAAATGTCGAAAAAAATGTTAAAATTTTGTTCACTGAAAATTTATGATTTTTTATTTAGAATTTTTTATGTAATTTTTCAAAATATTTCTCTAATTTTAAATTAATTTCCAGTTTACTTTTTTGGTGAATTACCTATTATATCAGGTCATCGGGTTACCCAAGCTTACTCTAGGCAAAAACAGCTTAAAGTTAGGATTATTCATAGTTAATCAATAGGTGGGATTATTGTAAGAAAGTTATTACAAATAGGTTGGATTATTCTAGGTAAATTTTCCTTAAAAATTTGCTTTTTAAAAATAATTTTACCTCTCTTCTACTAATATTCTATAGTTATAATGTTATTTCGTGGATTCTATATGTGTAGTTTGTATAGTTTTTTATTGACTATTAGTAGAACACATCATTTATAATTTGACATAAATAAAAAATAGCATGGTTTATTAACTTGTTTATGTTTTTTCATATTAAAAACATGTTGTGAACCAAATGAAACATACAAAAATAGAAATCGTAACAATGAAAAATACATTACTCCCTTTTATTTTAATTAAATATCTCATTTTTTCTTAGAAATATTCACATCAAATGTTTTATTTTCCTATTTTGCTAACCTTTTCCTTTACTATTGTCCTCATAAAATCTAACTATTTACACAATTATACTATTTTTCGCTTACTCTCTTTTCATGTCATCTCATATGGTATGTCCTCCTTTTTTTTAGAATTACAGCCAAATCTAAGAATTATTTATTAATAATTATAGCCGTAAAATTTATGTCATTTGAAAATTATAGCCATAAAATTTTATATTTACGAGTTATAGTCGTAAAGTTAAACATTTATGAATTATAGCCACGATAATTCAGAAAGTGAAAACATTGTGACCTTTGACCATAATTTTAACCCAAATTAACTCCAAACTATCCTCCCTCATTTTACTTCTCCTTAATTCTCCTTCTTTCTTTCTTAATTCTTATGTTGTAGGGACGTTTTCTAATGTTCTTACTATTTACTTTTTCACAGTTTTTAAAGTAAATTTTAAGCCATAATATATCTAAATATACATCAAAAAAAATTATAAAAAATATATTTAAAAAGTATACATTAAGATGAATCTAACAAGATCTCTCATAGATATATTTTATCATCTATATATGTCTGAAAAATCTTAATCAAATTTCTCTCCGAAATAAAACATTCTAAACGGAAAGAACATTAGAAAACAACGGGAGTATATTTCACCATTATCCCATTTCGTTTTTCTTCTACCTTTTCTCCTTCATCTTTCTTTATCCTTCTCTTTTGAGCCGAAGACTCTTTAACCGCATTCTCCGTTATGGGTATAAATTACCGACTTGTAGTCTTTCTTTTCTTCCTAAACCCTAAAAATTATGAATAAAATACACCAGGTATGACGACGATGATTTCTTATTCTAGCTACTCTATTTATTCATTATTAATTATTTTATTTCTTGATTAGAATAGGATGGTGTAGATGAATCATGGTTGGCTTTCCACATATGGGGAAAGCATTTATTTGCTTATGTCATGATAATATTGATTGAATAATAAAAAAAAAGGTAAAGAAAAGTGGGTAATGGAAGATGAGTCATGTAAGAGAATGATGAGTAACTCTAAGTTATGTAATCCTACGCCATGTCCTTAATCACTTTGCCTAGCTTTGTCCAACTACTTTCAACCCCCACCCTTGTCTTTCTAACTTTCTCCTATTGCTTTTTTCCTCTATACGTGTATGTCTTCTTTTAATTTAAGCTTATTTAGATTCTAAATTTATAAAGACGGTACTTGTTTTAAATGAGATAAAATTCATTTTTTTCAATTAAGTTAGAACTGTAATTTGTAATTTTATAGAGTTTGTAAACTAAACAGATCATATTTATTCATATTAATCTGAAATAAATATGTTAAATTCAATGTTTAAGCTTCTTCAGTATGTCCAAAAGTATAAGGTCGGGTCCATAGGTGTTTAACGGGGCATGTTAAAATTTAAATCGGTCGGATCGGGACGGGTCATGTTAAATGTTTAACAGATCTGGGCAGGTCAAGTCAGTTTAAATCCGACCCATTTTGACCCTTTTTAAAAAAAAATTCATAAAATTGTTTTTTTATTATACTTTTACGGTCCATTGGGTCAACCCACTTAAGTATATAATAATATCATAAAAAATATTAAAAAAAGTGGTAAATATTTTTTCGCAATTAATTATTTTAATTATTTGACCCTGTTGGAAATACTTCACATGTGAGGCAAGATCCCACATCGATAAAATAGTGGGTAGTTGACTTGCATATATAATTGGTGAGCTACTCTTCCTACTGCCATATGGTTTTGGGAAACAATAAACCTCACCGAGTGTATGTGCAAGTCAACACTCTTAGCCCGTGGGTTTGTGGGCCCGAGCCCACGGGTTTCCCGTGTCCACACGAGTGGGCCACGGTGAGATTATGTGACGAATTGTCACGGCCTAATAGACCCTTTACACCAAGGCCCATTAATCACCCGACCCGCTAATGATCCATTAAAATGTAACTCGACCTTTGACCCTTTGGGTCGGCCCGCTCCGTTGAACACCTTGGGTCGATTCAAGTTGACCTAACGACTTGCATTGTTATTGCTTAGGTTAGGGCTACTAATTTTCAACCCAATCTATAATAGGCCTAGTTATTTCCACTTTGTATAGGTCAAATATACTCCTTTCGTTTATGTCAATGTTTTTAGTGAAAATATAGAAAAATTCATAAAATGACACATTTTCTTTTTTTTCTTTTTCATGTGGATAATAATGGACACTTTAACAACTTTAATAGATGAATTTTTTTCTTTTTCTCATTAATATTTGATACAGTTTTGATAAAGTCATTTTTTAATTAGTATGTCTCTGCAACTATATATACAATGACCTCCATTAAATTGTACCATCTAGATTTTCTAAAAGTATTATTAGTAATAAGATATTTTGAAAGCTTGTATCACAAATCGTTAATTTTAATACTAATAATAATTAGTGAAGTGCTAACCAGCTTAATAGGGCCCACATGACACAAACAAGTTATTACATATGCAATTATGCATGCATCTAATCATGATGAAAGGGCAACTTATGATTGATAATTTCGTAATTAATTTTTATTAGGAAAATTTACCTAGAATAATCCAATCTATTTGTGATTTTCCTACAATAATCTCACCTATTGATTAATCATGAATAATCCCAATTTTACGGGGTATTTGCCTAGAGTAAACTTGAGTAACCCGATGACCTGCTATAGTAGGTAATTCACCAAAAAAGTAAACTAAAAATTAATTTAAAATTAGCGAAAAATTACATAAAAAATATACTAAATAATAAAAAAAATCATAAATTTTTTTGAACAATTTTTTAACATTTTTTCGACATTTTATTTTAATTTATTTTTTTTTTTTAAATAAAATTTGCTATAGTAAGTTATCTGGTCACCGGGTTTACTATAGGAAAATACCCCTCAAAGTTGGGATTGTTCATGGTTAACCAATAGGTGGGATTATTGTAGGAAAATCGTGAATAAGTTGGATTATTGTAGGTAATTTTTCCTTTTTATTATAGCTTGTAATTAAGAATGTAATACTAGTATTCTAGT
This sequence comes from Amaranthus hypochondriacus, assembly GCA_000753965.2. Lineage (NCBI taxonomy): Eukaryota > Viridiplantae > Streptophyta > Magnoliopsida > Caryophyllales > Amaranthaceae > Amaranthus > Amaranthus hypochondriacus. The sequence goes on from CM025918.1 coordinate 4,980,505, forward strand.
ATACCCCCACATTAGTCTAGTAACCACAACAAATTTAAATTTTTGCGACATTAGATTTATTGGCATAAAAAAATGTCACAGATTTATTTTTTTTAGTGTGGTTTTTATTTTAAGTTCCTTTATAAGGTGATTTAGCGACACCTTGTTTGGTTTTTAGTGGCATATGTGATTGTTACTATAGTTTATAGTGACATTTGTGAGAAATGTCACTAGATCCTATTTCGCAAAAAGTTTTAGTGTGATTTCTTTTTATGCTGCTAAAGGGTCTAATAAATATCACTAAAGCCTCTATATATACTAGTAGAAATTTAAAATAGCGACATTTAAATTAAATATCGCTAAATATATCTCACTAAAAGCAAATTATGTTGTAGTGTATAGTTCAAATATATGTAGTATTTAAAAGTTCTTTAGATTAATTAATTTTAATTATATATCACTATAATATAATAATTAATCACTTTGAACCCTTTAGAATTGATGCCTGTCCCACCCTTGTTGGTTATATTCTTTAAAATTCTTTTATTTCTTTTCTCTTTTCAAGTACAATTTGAAGATGAAATAATTCCTTTCATATTCTTATATTGAAATATAGAAATATTACTTTTGTCCCATAAACATTCTTATATGTATATAATTACTTGTTTAGGGTAAGAAGGGTGGAAATTTTATATATCTAACATAAATTACAGCGGTAAAAATTACCAATATTATAGAATATTTGAGCAGTTTCATTTTAATGATCGACAAACTTAAATTTTAGTTAAAAGTTTGTGGGTTAAATATTTCTTGTCTATGAATTTTAATTTCGTTTTGAGACCACATTTAACTCCGTATTTTATGTGCCTATTATTTCTTTTGAGTTATTGACAACCATAAACCTAGCTTGTGCTCACAATGTCTAAATCCGACGATAAATCTTGGCTCCAAACAAACTCAAACTTCATCCATCACAAAAAAGTTGGAGACAAAAAGAATGTGATTCCTCTTAATCTTGATCTGAATTTTCAAAAAGGTTCACTACTCCACTAAATGGGTTAACTTGGAATTCATTGTACATACCTAATCCATTTTTCTTCAAAAGATTTATACAAATATTAGAAATATATAATTAAAGATTTACGAGGGCTGAATCATAAAATAGGTACAGTGTTATGAGAGGTGGATTTGAAAATAAACTGTAAAAATTGGGTTCTATCAGCTCCTATATGACTTCATTACTGATTTATGCCTTGTTATATGTGCATGTACTTGATAAACTAAATGAGATGATAGGTTTATTTTTATGATCTTTAATACGGTTTTTCGTTTCACTTTAATAGCTACATATTTTTTTGGTGAGAGATTTTTAATAGAATTAAATATATATTAAAAAAAATTGATAATAGTATTTAAATGTCATTTGTATTTGTAAAGTGCTCTTGAGTGTAGTAGTATGGATGCTCCTGCATCATTCCCTCCTCCTAGGAATTGACCTCATCCTTAGGGATTTCATTTTCTAAATATGAATCTAAAGCACCCAGAGTTTTTTTTATGAAGCAGGAGGAAGGAGAAAGTTAGATGAGAATCGAATTCATGACTTGCAAAATAAAGGTAATAAGCGATATAAATAGTGCTTAAAATCTTGTTTTATAGCACTTTCAAAATCATGGTTATGTCATATATTATCATGTTTTGTACTCTTCAACTATATTTTAGCAGTTAGTTGTTTTGAATATTTGATCTTTTTAATCGGTGTTTAGAAATTTAAATAAAATTGTTCTTTTTCAATTTTAGGATTTGTTTAACATTTGAATTCAATATGTTTTATTCATTCTTCTCCTTAAAAACCTATAAAACTCATCAATATAACCAGCCTAACATATAGAATTAAAATGATCATAATTCTAAAATAAACTCATAATTCTATTAAATTATGTCATTAACAAGTCCGATTAGCTAGAAAATAAACAAAGAATATGTATCAAATTATATCATCATACTCCATTACTCCTAGTATATATTCAAACAAAGAGGCCTTAATTTATTGTTTTACTTTTTATAGAATATGGTAAATGCCTAACATGATTAGAATATTATATCTCACGTTCAAACTCGATTTCTAAATTTTTTCCGTATTAAACTTTTACTAATTTTTTTTTTTTTTTATTTAAATATAAACTTAAGACTCTTCCTATTTTCACACGTTATCTTTAAACTTATACTAAACTGATCATTTCTATACTTTTAAATCTTATTCACATAATCTCCATTTTATATTAAATAATGTTTAATAATATTCTTACATGATATTATTTGGCAAAGGAAAAATTAAGAAACTTGCCTCATTTCAAGTGATCATGCTTCTTTTTTTTAACGTTTAATTTTAAATGATCATGCTTAGAATAATACACCAGCGTCGTTTTTAGCCCATTCTAGGTAGCCGATTAACTAGGGTCTCCAAAAATAAGAGGTGAAAGCCATATTTTGGAGGAAGTTGATGTTGAATGTGTTGCAGCTGATTTTGTTTTCAAACATACGAGAGTTTTTTAAGTGGTTTTGTTTGTAAATTTTTTTTTATATTTTATATAGTTTTAGAATATAATGTTATAATATATTTTGTCTTGAAATATTTTTTTTGAATTGAAAATTTTTTAATCTTTTGATATAATGAAAGGCTCCATTTTAAAAGATATAGCAAAAAAATTTAAAATTTACAAAATCTTTACTTTGCCTCAGCCCGTAATACACTAAATCATGAGGGTTTAACATATAGTACCAATCATGTTATTATTATATTAATAAAGTGGAATTGAAGACAAATTAGAAGATGCTACTTTATGTTATTCCATTCCATCCAATAGAGAATATGCTCTTCTTATTACATGTATTATTATTATTATTATTATTATTATTATTATTATTATTATTATTGTTCATGAGGATTACTCCATAATAAGAGAATTTAATTTTAATTACTAATTAGTAGTAAAAAGCTAATTACGTGTCAGAGATTACGGCATTCTTTTCCAAGTTCTCCAACCAATCAAATACTTGTAGTAGTTGCTGAGGAAATTTTAACATACGTGACACCAAACAAAGGACTATTAAAAGAGAATAAACCTTAAAAGTCCTACTTTTTTATCAATTGTTCATTTTGATCTAGACAATATTCATTATATATAGGAGTTGGTACAAATTTTCTACAAGTCATGATTACAAAAGACATTGATTTCATACATACAAAGAAAATTAAATGGTTATTGGATTGAGTTTTAATTTGGATTTTATCGGTTTTAAATATTTTCGGGTTCGTTGTAGAGTCACGTCAATTTTAAACTTACGTCGGTTTGATTACATGTCAATTTGAAGGCGTGTCCATGTCAAGTCAATACCACACTGAATTAGATTTTATTTCGAGTTATATCAAATTCAGTTCAAATTTTCAATCATGTGATAAAAAATATTCCAATAGAATTTCCTTCCATTATTGCTCGTTCGAGCATTTTACAGCTCATTCGAGCAAAATGCCACCCAAACACACTGCCTTCAACTGCAATATGGACACAACTATTGTACTATCCATAGAGAAGACAGAAGAGTAACAACACCTTCTCAATGTATTTGCTTTGACAAATATACGATATTGCCTCAATTCTTTCCCTTATTATCTCATTCCTATGCTCATTCGAGCATGTGATGAAAAACAGTCCAATAGCTTTTAGCCTAATGCGTGTTCGAATATTATACCGCTTGTTTAAGCACATCTTCTCGTTTGTGCACAATTGCTCGTTTAAACAAAACGCTACTTGAGCGCATTGTCTCTGGTTGCTTTATTTTTCGCATAACTCATGCTCGTAAAAAACCTCATTCAAGCCTAAAATGTCCTTTCTTAGAGCCTTCTACTTCATCAGACAAAGCACAACTCAATACACCCACATAACAAATTAATTTACTTGATCTATTTCACTTGGTTGATGATGATATGCCTTAATTGAATCTATTAGTTCGAAGTGTTTTATTAAAATTAAATAAATAAAAATTAATAGTCTAACATTAAATAGTTTTATTTTCTCTATCTTACAATGCTATAAATATTTTTTAATGCTGACAAGTATTGTAGTTATAAAGAAAAACTCAAACGATCACTCTAAATTTTCTAAAAATGTCATTTTAATACTTAAAGTCTCTATGTTTTTTCTTTTTTTCTTTTTTTTTTTTTTTACAATTTTAACGTTGTTATGCACTTTCATTTATGTATTCTAATTAGTATTACCCATTTTCATAATAAAAACTCAATATATCAAAATAAGACTTACCTCATCAAAATCGGCGGCTTGCACGATGGTTTAGACGTGGAAAATAAGATGGAGGTATAACTAAACAATATAACTAAAGGAGAAAATTGCATAATAATTAATTAATTTAGTAGAAGTAGGATGGAAGTAATGTATAAGTAAAGATTAGTTTAATGATTAAGCTTAAATTAATTAATGAATAAAAAAGTTGGTTTAAACTTTTAAGTGGAGAACCACGGCCATTAAGAATGAAGGACATTCATCCACGTGATATTTGGTGGAACTTCGCCTTCATTGTTTCCTTTTCATTCTTCTATTCAAACATTACGACTTATGAATTCTTCATTTTATTTTTTTACTATTTTTTGCACTTTTTATTTTATATGTTTAGGCCTAAAAATAGCATAATATTTGCAAAAAACAAGTTAAATGGTCACAAATTTTTTAGTTGAGTTGGCTGGACTTATTGTAAATATCAGCATATAATCGGAAAATACGAGGTACATAGATTTTATAAGCCAAGGTTATATCATCTCAAAACCATATGACAATGGGAGGAAGGACTCCAATAACTTATAACGTGTGTATATCATTTTTAATTTACTGATATACGACAAATTATCTCAACACAAACACATGTGAATTCAAGAACATAAGATAAATAAAAAAAACTGTAATTCACGCTTAGAGAGTAGACTACTAGTGTTATCTTTTGATTTCTTTTCTTTTTTATGAGAAGTTCCCCCGGGCTTTCTCAATGAAGAGTACAGAGTATAGACGCATTTATTGGAGTATTATGAGATAAGACCAAAAGGGCATTATATAAAATGTAATTTTCATTAGTCACATAATAAAAAAAAATAAGTTAAAGCCATAATGGAGTATTACACGTAGGATTATCCTATTGGTTTTGAGACAGAGAACCGGTGCTCTAACGTGTCACGTCTTTGTCAATGCAGAAATTTTATAAGGACAACAATCCCACCGCTTATATCAGTTACATTATTCCCACTACTTTTACTCTTTCCCTTCCCTTGATCCCTTCCCTCTTTTGAGAGTTTGGATAAATATGAGTAGTCAATACAAAATAGGAAAAATTACCTATAATAATTCATACTAGTTAGGATTTTTCTATAATAATTCTACCTATTGATCAACTAATTTAAGGGGTATTTTTCTAAAAGTAACTTGGGTAATCCGATGACCTGCTATAGTAGGTAATTCACCAAAAAAATAAATTAAATATTAATTTAAAATTAGAAAATATTTTTGAAAATTAACATAAAAAATTCTAAATAATGAAAAAAATCATAAATTTTTTATGAACATTTTTTAAATATTTTTTCGATATTTTATTTTAATTTATCTTTTATTTTTAAAAAAATAAAACTTGCTATAGCAAATCATCCGGTCATCGGGTTTACTCTAGGGCTCCTCAAAAAAATCATAGCCGACCACCTAGGGCTCCTCAAAATAAGAGCCTTAAATATTAAATGGTGCTATTCTGACCTAGTTCCGAACAACAATTTTTAAGTGATTTGTTAATAAACTTTTTTATATTTGAAATAATATTGATAAGTGCAATTATTTGCGCTTATCCGTGCTATTTTTATGCTCCTTATATGTAGTTTTAGTGGGTTTTAGGTAGTGTTTTTAGTAATTTGTGATAATTTTGTCTTATGAGCTTTACATTGTGTTTTATGTGATATATGAGGCAAAATTGAAGTTTTTATTAGGTCCCGGGGTGATAAGAGGGTGAAGGCTCGGAGAAATAGCCTAAGACCCCTAAAATATGTGAAGATATCGTTGCTCATTCGAAGATGTTTGATAATGAAGATGGGCAAAAGAGAAAAAGAATGGAAAAATGCTTAAAAGACAAAAGTTTGGAAGTGAAATTTGATACATGATCACTCTTTTGCCCATAACTTTTGATAGAGAGATCACATTGATGCAAGATTTACGGCATTGGAAATTAGACTTCAAGAGCTTTCCAACAGCATATTATATGTCCATATCCGATAACCGTGCAAGAAATGGCGGCCATTCAAAGTTCGCCAGTCAGACAGTGAGCGACGACTCGTCGCCTGAAAAGTGACGCTCGTCACTTTTCCGTCAGAAGGCATTTTTGACGATTATTCTTCCCAATTTTTGGAGCCATTATATATAATGGCGGTTACTATTATTATTTCCTGTCTTAGACCATCTTTATTTCAGTTTTTTTCTTTTAGTTTTCTTTCAATTGTTTTGCACTTTCATTATTGTAATTTCAATTTCGGCACCGTACTTTTGGGTTCCCGAAGCTTTCTTTGAAGAATTTATTACTGCATTTGGATATCTTATATCTAGTTTATGTTATCTTCCAGATTTGTAAGTTTTCTTACGTTATCATTTCGTTCTTCGTTCTTGTTAATCAATTGCTTTATGTTTTTCATTAATATGCATAGTGAGTAGTTTTCTTATCTAGGGTTAGGGTAAAATCCCTAATTCGAAGCATGGATTGATATTTTATTGGTTGATTGTGTGTGAATCGAGCCTATGACTGAACCTATGCTTAATGAATCTTGATTTAAATATCTTTATTAACCTTTTCAATAAAACGGAAGTTTGAGATTATGATTAATTTAGGATTGAGATATAAAGTTTGAGGATTAATACTAGTTGACCTTAAATCGATATTAATCAATAGAGCGGAAGCTTGAGATTAATTATATCACGTTCGATTATGTTAATGGCTTAATTCCATACAATCATGAGAGTAATTGAATTCCATGTTAGAATTAGGTGATGTCCGACGCCCTAGTGTTTGTCATATCTTGTTTTATCACCATTTTTATACTTGTTTAGTTTCTTGCACCCTAGGATTAGATACAAACCCCATTTTATTTGTTTTTCCCTTGTCTTGGTTATCATAAAACATACAATCTAGAATTATATAGCCTCCTTGTGTTCGACCCGCACTACGCGTACACCGTGCGCTTGCGGTTAATTAAAAATTTGCTCATCAAATATAATGTTACTAAACGTTCTGTCTTCAATTATTTTTCTTAAAGTGAAATTTTTTTTATAGTAATATAATAAAAGGCCCCATTTTAAAAGACATCCCACAAATAAATAGGGCCTCCAAAATCCTTGTTGCACCCTTGCAAGATCACATTTAACTATGTTTTCACTTATAATTACAAACTAATCACAAATTAATAAAGATGGTGAATTGTCATTTTTCTAATATTGCAAGTAATTTAAAACGGAGAAAATATTAACATACTCCTTACTTTTAAAGAAAAAATTTCACCTATAATGAAGATGAAGATTTAAGTTATATATATATATATATATATATATATATATATATATATATATATATATATATATATATATATATATATATATATATATATATATATATATATATATATATATATATTATATATATATATATAATATAAGATGAGAGTAATAGAAAAAAATAGTGAGTTATGACTAAAAATAGAAATAAAACAAATTCAAAAAAAAAAAAGACTAATTATGTAAACATAAAAGTATTAACCATTGTAATTATAAATGGTCTCTATGGCAAATTATTGGTTTGAACTATTACTTCATTACTTAAAAGAAAAAGGAGTGATTTCAATGATATGTTCTGTCAAAAATCTTTATGATAAAAAATATTCAAAAAAATTAGCAAATAATGTTGTCTTTATTAATATATAGTAAAATAATTTTCATGATCCTATAAAACTATTTTCTATGATAAATGTATAAATTAAAATATGACCCAATTTTCGGTTTTATTTCACTAATTTAGGAAAAATATATTGAAGCGAGTTTAATAAAATTCAAATGACTATAGGAAAAAAAAATTAGAAATGGGTTAATGAGTATAAATGAATCACTAAGTTCATAAAGTTCTAACAAGTGCCAAAAATAAAAAAGAAATAAAAAAATTGGTTAAATAATTTAAAGTAGACTAAAGTTAGGTCAAGTAAGCAATATTACGAAAAAAAAAAGATAATCGCCGTTTTCAAAACCTTTTCAACTAACCCAATTAAGTTCATCAAAACTAGGAATTGAAAATTTAGTATCAAATGAGTGGGTATTTTAGGCAAATAAACAAGACTTGAGAGGAAATTACCCAATTCCGTGTGCATTCTTATTTTCTTAATTGTGAACTCTATGCCTAATAAAATTTTATTTATATGGTGTTTGATAATCGACTGATAGTTGATTATAGTGACTGATTTGACTAGCTGAATTTAATAAATGGTTTGACCAGCTGATTTTAAATTCGCTGCTATGAGCAGCTTGTTTAAAAACAACTTATTCATAATAATTAGCTGTTTTAATCAACTAATTTACCAAACATTAGCATTGACTGGTTTAACTACCTAATCCTCTAATTGTATCAAAGTAAGTTAAAATTGATCAATAAGCTATACCCCCTAATATTAAATTTCTTATTATTTAATTGAATACAATCATAAATATTTAAGATACAAATAATACATTAATAAATGTGTGAAATTAAATAGAATACTTATTTGATTGGAAAAAAAGGGAGAGTAGTAAAAGACAAAAGTTAAACACCGGCACCCAAATGTGGACTTTCTTGATGTTATTAGACACAAGTGTGTTTGTTGCAACTACATTTTGTTCTTCAATTTCAAGACTTGATGACCCCTTTTTTTAAATATCATTGGTGTGCTTTTACCTTAATTCTTGAGATGACACACATACATATGATGACTTCTCATTCAAAAACATGCATCATTAGAAGTTTATTATAGAGTTGAATGTGATGATTATCATATTCAGTGTATTCCGCTCATAGAAAACTATGATTATTATCTGGAAGGGAAGAAAAACAACAACTCATACCCATAAAAAGAGTGCGATCAAAGATTCCTCCGACTCGAGAATAACCTTCCAAAAGTTGAATGTGGATTTTATTATTCTATAACAAAAACATCCAACCATATGTACTTAATGATTTAATGACAGACTTAAAAATCACAATAAATGAAAGTATAAATTAATAGTAAATACAAAAAAAATTTAAAAAATATTATAAAAATTTATCGTAAAAATATATACAAATTTATAACGTTTTCTATTCAATCCTCTAAAATATACAAATTCAGATTCTAAAACACTAGCAAAGTAGCTATCATATTTTTAAGAACATTTTCAATTAATATATCACGAAAAACAACAATTGTATTACCATACCAAATTAATCAGATGTAGAAGTTCATAATCCTTTTGGTTAATCGATGATCTCATATTCCCGGATAAGTGATGTATTGCAGACAAGAAAGAATGATTTTGGGCATTTGTAAGAAAAGTATTCAATTGCATACCACGTTCTAAAATAAGGAGCTTCAAATATTAGTCGATGTTAGTTTACAATTTATACTACCTTTAATTTTGTCCAAGTACTTATTTTTAGACCCCAAAATTGTGAAAAACTATATAATAAAAAGACCTATAAAATTATTATGTATTTTTAGTCTGGCTCGGCAGACAAGAAAACGTAAATAAATTCTTTAATTAATCAGTATTAAAACAAGATACAAAATAAATTTCAACAACATACACTATTTCACTTATATGAACCCAAAATAAGAACAAAAATCCAAATCAAAAGTACTAAAACAAGTGGCTAATTTCTTTTAAAAAAACAAGTAGCTAATTTCTTTTAAAAAAACAAGTAGCTAATTGAATGAATACATGAAACTCTTGAAAGATTCAAAAGCTAAACAAGTAGTTAAACGTTTACAATAAAATATATGGCATAGACTTTAAAAAATATTTTCTAGTATGAGAAAAAAATGACTACTTATAAAGATTTAGGTCGTATGTACTATGTTTTAGGCATTGATGTGAATTTTAATATATACTTAATCAACATAAACTTAAAACCCCTACATCTCTCTTTAGTATTGGGAAACGTGCATAATTTTTCCGTATTTTTCAGAAAAAAAATCCTTTGACAGAACCCTATTTTATACGGAATATTAAAAGTGTCTTTTATCTTTACCAACATAAACTAACTTTCTTTAAAGTTGTAGCACCTCTTCTTATGCATGCTAAACTCATTGGCGAATAAGGAAATCTTTTAGATGATCCTAGTTTTTACAAAAGCATGGTTGAAAATCTGAATTACTTGACAAACACTAGGCTTAATATGTCTTCTACAATGCAAACAATTCGTTTAGTTATTGGTATTAAATAAGTAGTGATGAAATAATTTGCAGTGTAAATTTTCGTGAACTATACTATATGTGTAAATTTTCAAAATATATTATATCTCCCCAATGGTAATAAAAAGTTAATTAATAAAAACATTTTTTTATTCACAATTTTAATTACGACCTATATATATATATATATATATATATATATATATATATATATATATATATATATATATATAATATTTTCAAATGATAATGCATTATAATGAATTTTGTGGAAAATATGAGATGATTGAATTAGAGCAAGTATGATTATTAAACTTGTCAAACGAATTTTCCACCAAAATTACACTAAGTTTTCATTACAATTTCAATAAACATATATCTATATGTATGTATGTATACATATATGATCCTATTTTTCATTGTAAATACAAATTAAAATAAACAACTTAAATTAAAAGGGATTAATTGGGTCCAAAATAGGTCTAATTGATTAGTTACAAATCAAGCCACGATTCAACCCGCAAAAATTACTTTGAATAATCCAATCTATTTATGATTTTCCTACGATAATCCCACCTATTGATTAACCATGAATAATCCCAACTTTGAGGAGTATTTTCCTATAGTAAACTCAGTGATCGGATGACATGCTATAGCAAGTTTTATTTTTTTAAAAAAAAAGATAAATTAAAATAAAATGTCGAAAAATCGTTAAAAAATGTTCAAAAAAAATATAAGATTTTTTTAATTATTTAGAATTTTTTATATAAAATTTCAAATTTTTTATCTAATTTTAAATTAATTTTCAGTTTATTTTTTTGGTGAATTACCTACTATAACAGGTCATCAGGTTACCCAAGTTTACTCTAGGCAAATACCCCTTAAAGTGGGGATTATTCAGGGTTAATCAATAGGTGAGATTATTATAGGAAAATCACGAATAAATTGGATTATTCTAGGTAAATTTTCCTTAAGTAAATGGGTTAGATTATATATAACCCAAATCCAAACTTAATCCTAATTAATATGTTTGACAAGCCTACATTTATTACCAGAGTGAAAGGAAAACTTCAACCGCTAGCTAACCTATGATTCTTAATTCTTAATTTTTATTTTATAATTATTTTTTGATAAAATTGCTCTGAATAATCCCATATGTTGCCCATTTGTTGTAAATAAATCCAACTATTGATCAATTTTAAACCTGTTTTCCTTTTATATGTTTGAGCATATTTAAATCGACATTCAACCCATATAATTATTTACAATCCAAAATAATTATATACACTACAGAGTAAAATAATATGGTCAAAACTCGATTAATTGAGATCCGAATCAACTCAAAATAAATATATTCAAGTTCTATTCTAGCTATATTCTCATCACAAATTTTTATAAAAGTTCAATTCTCACAAAAAACGACACATGTCTACCCCTAGCCCTAGTTAGTGGTTGCAACACCAATTACCTTGACTCTAGAGAGTTCAAGCAAGTTGTAACCAATTACAGTGAAAACAGGTTTTAACTACTCATAACTCACAAGCCTATCTTTTCGGCGTCGTCCGACACTCCCCCCAAAAAGAAAATGATATACTCAAGTATTTCATGATATTATCCCTCTTTTTTTTAAAAAAATAATTTATTTGGACGTAATGGACTACGATAATGGCTTGTAGCTAGCAGACATTTGCACAACCATATTCTTCTAATCTTATTCTTATTATTACTATTATTTTTTACACTCCAATTTTCATTACAATACAAATTATAATTACAAATACAATACAAAATACTCCTACTCTTTTATGAATAAATACTTTTTATTTATTACTCTTTGTTACCAATACCCATATCATCTTTCATCAATATTTTTGTTCTTCTTTGTTTTCCTCCTGATTTTCTATAATTTAATCAAACACTTACCATATACTTAATATTTATTATTATTGTTATTATTATTATCTCTTTTGCCTAAGCTTCAATTTACAGCTTTCAAAGTGTCAAAATCTGTAACAACCGACCACATGTTTGATTTATTGCTTCATCTTCCTAATTTAGTACTACTCAAACCAGATAAGCTTTGATTTTCCTTTTCTGGGTTTTGCCTTAATTTTGATCATAAAGCTTGGTTTTTTAGCTTCTTGATTCTGTTTTACCCCATTACTTGATCTGGGTTGTGGTTAGTTTCTAAGAGGATAAGCCCAAATTCTGTCTGTTTGGTAAAGGAAAGTTGGAATCTTTTGTTTTTGGGATTCTTTGATTCTTCCTTTTTTTGTTTTGGTGTAGTCCTTAGCTTAATTTTGCTTTTCTTTTACTCTCTTTCTTTCCCTCTCTTGTTTTCTCCTCTCCTTTCTTCATTAATCTTATTAGCTTATTGTTTGATGGAGGAAAAATTGGCATCTTTCAAGGAAGTGGGTTAGTTTTTGTATTGCTTAATCATTTTCCCTGAATCTATTCTCTTCAAAATTGGAATTTCCTGAATTTTCTTTCTGGGTTTATATTATAAATCCCTATTTGTTGGGTTAAAATATTACTGTTGATGAGTTTGCTACATGTTCTTGGTTTTGGGTTAAAGGCTGGTCATGTTCTTCTGTTAATATGTTGCTGGCTTACATCAGTGATCCCCATGAAGAATTGGGTGGCTGATAGTGGAGTAATGGATGGTAAACCTAATATAGTTAGTGATGGTGGGAAGGTTTTATGTGATTGGTGGAAAAGTTTTATGAAAACTTGTAAGATCCATAAACTTAAACCTTACTTTGAGCCTAAAAAGTTAGTCAGACAACCATGGTGGAAGTATCTATGGATTGCTTGGGTCATTTTCTGGGTTATAATCTGTCTTTCAATCTTTTGGTTTATGCATTTGTATGCTTCAGAAAGAAGGAAAGAAGGACTTGGTAGTATGTGTGATGAGAGAGCTAGGATGTTGCAAGATCAGTTTAATGTTAGTATGAATCATATTCAAGCTATGTCCATCCTAATCTCTACTTTTCACCATGGAAAACACCCATCTGCTATTGATCAGGTAAAACGAATTCAACTTTGTGTTTTTTTTCTCATGATTCTATCTTGAAATCTTGTGGGTTTAATGGTATGAATATGTTAGATTAACTAATGTGTTATGTTTTTTGTGTATGCTTTTACTTCAATTATGGGTTTTGGTGTATGTTTTTACTTCAATTATGGGTTTTGGTGTATGTTTTTACTTCAATTCTGGGTTTTGAAATTTGATGTATGTTTTTACTTCAATTATGGGTTTTGGTGTATGTTTTTACTTCAATTATGGTTTTTGAGTGTATGTATTTACTTCAATTGTGGGTTTTGGGTTTTACTTCAATAATTATGGAATGGGGGTTTTGTTTCTGGCTTGAGTTTGAACTAGAACCTACTTGTATATTGTTCCATGTTTTGGTATTAGGTGTTATATGCTAACTAAGGTGAACTTTGAACATATATGTTGTCAATGGTGAACTAAAAGGATAAGTACAATGCTTAGAAGTAGAGTGGTTCAAAACAGACCCGAAACCCGACCTTGGACTCAACCCAACTTCAATGTAAAAAGCAATGTGGACAAAAGACACGATTTTGAACCGATCCAATACATCTGACCCGAAATTGACCCGACGACCCGAATGGACACCTCTACTTAGAAGCCTTTGAAAGTTATCTAATTTTGAAATATAGTATGATGCCAAAAGCCTGGGTATGTGGGTTAGTGCATAACTTCTTCCTTTCATGAATTTGTTATGTTACAAGTAGAATAGCTTAGGCGTAATTATGTTGTCCTTTTTTTTTTTTCTTTCTGCTGTATTGTTTTGGATTAAGTTTGATCATAGACATGTTCGATCGAATTGCTAGTATTTTTGGCCATTAGTAGCTAACTGTATGGTTAACCTTGAACAGCAAACCTTTTCAAGATACACAGAAAGAACTGCTTTCGAGCGGCCGTTAACAAGTGGTGTAGCATATGCCGTGAAAGTTCTCCATCCCGAAAGAGAACAATTTGAGAAACAACATGGCTGGGCTATTAAGAGGATGGATACCATTGAACAAGAACATTTTCAAAAGGCTGATAATGCCGAGCCTTCTCCAGTTCAAGAAGAATATGCCCCGGTAATCTTTGCTCAAGATACCATTTCACATATGGTTTCCGTGGATGTGCTTACCGGCAAGGTGAGTTTTTATTCTTTTGACATCTATAGCTCATTAGCTATACGAGCTGGCTAATTTGATTGTGTTGTGTTTCCGTAGGAGGATCGTGAAAATGTTTTGCGAGCAAGAGCTTCCGGAAAGGGAGTTCTCACAGCTCCTTTCCCATTGCTTAAGACTGGCCGTCTTGGAGTTATATTGACTTTTGCTGTGTATAAAAGAGAGCTTCCCTCCAATGCTACCCCAGACGAACGAATTCAAGCTGCTGATGGGTATGTCCGACTGATCCTTGCATTTTAGTTGCCGTACCTTGTTAGTTTTGTCCATAGGCTATACCCTGTTCGCAGGATGCAACAATCAAATTCCCGATACTTTTAACTGCAAGCATATAACGACATCACACAATAAAATATTTCCTTTTGAATTGTGCTCAATAGGCATAAAGAGAATAGAAATTTTCATATGGATGCAATGTAAACATCCATGTTGTCTTGCTCTAAATCAGTGTAACATTATTCACCAGTTTTTTGTATTGGCGACTCTCTCAAAATGGCCCAAAAATAGCCAAAAACCGACCCTAGTTCTCTTTTTCTTGACTCGCGATTCGCTAATCTATTCGCCAGGAGATTAACGAATCATGTCACATCTAAATTTGCCGTGCCAATGAATCATGCAATATTCATGCAGCAATAACTTGTAAAGTTTGCAGCGCAAGTGGTGTATTATGAGTGATAATAAGTAACAATGAAAGTTTCTGCCAGGTATCTAGGAGGGGTTTTCGACATAGAGTCACTGGTGGAGAAATTACTTCAGCAGCTTGCTAGCAAACAGACCATCCTGGTGAACGTGTATGATACAACTAATTCCTCGCAACCCATCAGTATGTATGGCTCAGATGAATATGTAGATGAATTGGAACATGTCAGCCCACTAAACTTTGGAGATCCGTTTAGAAGCCATGAAATGCGCTGCAGGTACGAAGGTTTTCGCTCTAGTAACATTTGTTCAGCACATTGATATTACTTGTATACTATGTTAATAGGACTCGGTACAAATGTCGGATACTGGTACGTGTCTAAGCGTCGGATATGTCTAAATTTTCAATTTTATGCCTAAAATGGTGTGTAAGTGCCATACCAATGTCCAAGCATCAAGGATCGGACACAGGTAAGTGAAGTAAAATGAAGGGTCCGAGTAACGTAGCTTGTATATTAGTGCTTGAGAACTGTTTTAAGAATCTTGTTATTTTTTTAAAAAAAATATCATTATCGATTTCGTTGGTCATGATTTTACAGATTTAAACAAAAACCTCCATGGCCGTGGGTAGCCACTGCGCTTGCTATCGGGATACTGGTGATTGCTTTACTTGTTGGTCACATATTCCATGCAACCGTAAATAGGATCGCTAAAGTGGAGGAAGACTATAATGATATGATGGAGCTTAAGAAACGAGCTGAGGCTGCAGATATTGCCAAGTCCCAGGTAAATGCTTCTTCTGTTGCAATAAACGAATGATATTGCACAAAAACTACTCCATCTGTTCCATTTTTACTCAAACGCTAGCTTAATAGGATGTAGTTTTTGGAGACAAATTATTATCTAGGCCTGTTAAAAAAAAACCGACCCGCAACATAAATGGCGGGTCATTTTTTTAACTGTAACTCATGGGTCGGGTACCTGACCCTCCTTAACGGGTCGGTTCATGGGCCACTTGACAGTTAGTGAGATATGTAATTTGGGATAGACGAAAAGTGTTCAATCTAAGTTGGGATGGGGAGTCTTTGATCGGGATATACGTAATCATTTTAATTACCTTTTCCGCTTAAGTTGGGTCCCAAAGATTTTTACGGGACACAGGGAAATTCTTATTTAACAAGAGGTTTTCTAACATTTTCTATGTTTTCTTTATCTGATAATTTGTTGAAAATCCTGCAGTTCCTTGCGACAGTTTCGCACGAGATCAGAACCCCTATGAATGGTGTTCTAGGTAATTGTTGTTTTGAATATCCGTTGTATCAGCGTTAATATATGAAATGTGAACGCTTGGTTTATAAATATATGTATTTCTTTTATCAGGAATGCTTCACATGCTTATGGACACCAACTTGGATGTTACGCAAGAAGATTATGTGAGGACAGCTCAGGCAAGTGGGAAAGCTCTAGTTTCTCTTATTAATGAGGTTCTTGACCAGGCAAAAATCGAGTCTGGTAAAGTTGAGCTAGAGGCTGTTACTTTTGATTTGCGTGCAATTCTCGATGATGTTTCATCCCTCTTTTCGGGGAAATCTCAAGAGAAGGGAGTAGAGGTAATCTTCACTAAGCCCTTATGTTCAGTCTCATGGCTTTTACTGCCCTTTTTGTAGGTGGTATTTAAACAGTTGTAATGGGAATGAAAAATAGTGTAATTTTAGTTGAAAAATATCTTGCTACTTTGATGGCCATGCTTGTCCAACTTCAATCATCTCATTTTCTTCATAAATTTCATTCCAATGCATCACCATTGGGAGAGCTGGTATTAGATAAGTAATGAAAATCTCTAAACAAAAAAACTTCATTTAATCAAAGTATCATTAACCATGGGAATGATATTGAACTTTTGATGAAATTTTACACTATAAATAATTCCCATTATCACCGTTTGGCGTTTAGTATCACTAACCAAACTGAGCGTTATTGGTTTATCTCGCTTATATTTTATTTGCTGTCTGAAAAACTTCATGTTTGCGTTTTTGCTCTACAGCTTGCTGTTTATATTTCTGAGCAAGTTCCAGAGTTGGTTGTTGGTGATCCCGGAAGGTTCCGTCAAATTATTACAAATCTTATAGGGAACTCGATTAAAGTAAGTAGGAAGTCACAGGATAGATTCTTTTTGTTAGATATATATATGTATTCTATTATATAGCCTCATTCTATTTGTTGGTCTGAGTTGTTCTTTAATATGGCAGTTCACGGAGAAAGGACACATTTTTGTGACGGTCCATCTCGTGGAGGAGGTGAGAAACACACTCGATTTGGAAACAGAGTTTTCATCAAGGAACACATTGAGTGGCCTGCCTGTTGCCGACAGACGAGAAAGCTGGCTGGGATTCAATGCTTTTTCTAAAGATGTACCTACGAGTTCTTTATCAATGTCTTCCACAAATCTTGTCAACCTAATTATCTCAGTTGAAGATACAGGTTGTGGCATCCCCTATGATGCGCAGCCTCGCATCTTCACACCCTTCATGCAAGTGGGTCCGAGAAACGGAGGCACAGGCATAGGATTGAGCATAAGCAAGTGCTTGGTTGGATTGATGAATGGGGAGATCGGGTTTGCGAGTAAGCCCAAATGTGGTTCTACCTTTACATTCACCGCAGTTTTTGGCAACGCTTCCTCAAGTTCAAATGTAATAAACAAAATACCAATCAAAAATCATACTAATTCAGCATCATCCGAATTTCATGGTATGACGGCATTAATCATAGACCCCAGACATGTTCGAGTTAAAGCGGCCCGATATCATATCCAACGACTCGGTATCAATGTTGAAGTAGCTTCCAATTTGAACCAAGGTTTTGTTATTATTAGTTCCGGAAAGCGCATCGATGTGGTGCTTATTGAGCAGGAAGTGTGGAATACGGATTATGAAGATGTCTCCGTATTTATCACTAAATTGCGAAACGTCAAGAATGGGAAAGAACCTCCGAAACCTTTTATTTTAGCTAATAGTCTAAGCTGTGGTAGAGTGAATTCAGCTTCGAGTGGTGTTGATACTCCTTGTATCATCATGAAACCGCTGAGGGCAAGCATGTTAGCTGCATCATTACAGCGAGTGATGGGTGTTGGGAACAAAGGAAACACCCCCAACGGACAGTTGCCGGCTTTACCTCTCCAAAACCTCCTTCGTGGGAGAAAAATTCTTGTTGTTGATGATAATTGTATTAACCTAAAAGTGGCTGCCGGGGCTTTGAAGAAGTATGGAGCTGAAGTTGTATGTGTAGATAGCGGGAAGAAAGCTATCGAGAACCTTTGTCCACCGCATTCTTTCGACGCCTGCTTCATGGACATACAAATGCCAGAAATGGATGGGTATGTATATTATGACTTGTACTTGAGATGCTTGTCTATCGCCAATTTCTAACTTACCGAGTAGGCCTGTGCAACGGGCCGGAAAAGGGCCGGGTTGGGCTCTACTAGAAATAGAAAACGGATATTAAACAGTTTGGGCCCATCAAGCCCATTCCGGCCCGACATGGCTCGACCTGTTTATCTACATGATCTTCAACCTAAACAACAACACTATCATTAAATCAGCCTAAAGATTAACACCTTAACAAACAAATACAATCTTTTTGCAGTTTTGAGGCTACACAGAAAATCCGAGAAAAAGAGCATATCATCAATGATCGAATTCAACAAGGTGAAGCAGTCACTGAAGCCATTGAAAAGAAATCAAACTGGCACGTGCCTATTTTGGCAATGACCGCAGATGTTATCCAGGCAACTCATGAGGAATGCCTCAAGTGTGGAATGGACGGGTATGTCTCGAAACCATTCGAAGCAGAACAACTTTATCGAGAAGTATCACGCTTTTTCCAAACAAGTGCTGCTCCTGCTCATCACAGTGAGTAGGCCTCTTAGCTTTACATCGAGTTTTTCAGATGGGACGAGCGTAAGCTTCTTGCCTGCTGGATGCTCAGGTCTCAAAAGCAGCCTGCAGTCTTCTATTTTGCATATAAGTAAGCTTTCCATTTCTTTACTCCACACTCTCGGGTCCACAACTCGCTCTTTTAGCATCATTTTGCGTTTTTTTCGATAATCATATGAATACCTTCCTGATTTATTCCATAAAACCCGAAATTGAAAATTTGATTTTGTGTTTTTGTTCAGCACATACGCCAGCTAATTTTGTTTTTTGAATCCGTAATTCGTTCAAAATGACCCGAAATAATCCAAAACCGACCATTTTCACCTTTTTGATTTGCAAGTCGCAATTAGATTAGCGAATCATGTGACACTGGTGTTTAGCATTTAAAGGATTGTATAGGTCTATCAAGTGTTGGATGTCTTTTATGATCATACTTACCGTTTCTTAATCCATATAACCTGCAGAAACGATTAATTTCGCATTAGGGATGACATATACACCATTCTTGATTGGGTGACGTTTGATTGCTCTATTGAGCTGTTACGGGCACATTTGTAAGTTTCTTTTCACAGCGAGACGGGCATATAGGATGAATCACCCATGTAAGTGAAGAGCAAGCCTTCTTGGACCTTTTTTTGGAGTCGTAGCTCCTTAACACGGGGCTTCGGAAGGCTCGAGCTTGGTGCCCTCATTTGGACAGTATTTGTATCATAGATTAGCGTTTGCATAGCATTGGCAGAGTGTGTAAAGAATGCGCCTTGTATAGATTTTACTCGAATAAAAGACTTAGATATCTTGTTATATAGTGTCTCATTTCCTTCCCTCACAGAATTCGTGACCGAGAAGGAAAATAGTGTATAAACTCCATTCGAATGTAACTATTCAGCTTGTATGTTGAGTATAGCTTGTAGATATCCGACTCTAGTCTAGTTTAAAATGTGAGTAACTTTTTGTAATTTTCTCGTGTGTTCGATTATCAACTTTCCTCGTGTGTTGAGTGGCCGACTGAGCTGATCTATGGCGTCTTGAGTTGGTGGTCATGCACGCTATGCTTCTACAATGTTGCTTCAGTAGGAGTTCTTGGTATGTCATGACATATCGCACGCCCAATGTTGATCTTTTGTGCTTGTTATCGGATCCGGTCGAACCTTGTATTGGTCGATAGTGTATGCTTTTTCAAAAAATATTTGAAGATTTTATCTTTAAATTGGTGAAACAATTTTATGCAATTCATGTGTATTCATATCATCAATTCATATTAGAGATATCAAAAACGAGAGGTTCTAGAATATGTTATACTTCATACTCTAATATGCCCTTTCACATGAGAGTTATGGGCTGAAGTCTTGACACTAAATATTCCACTTTAAATGAGGGATAATTGAGATTTAATCTCTCATCACGCTGGCTTATGATATCATGGTGATAAACTTACGCTTACAAGAGATTGTTAATATGTTTTTCGAGAATGTTGATTAGTCGCTAATTCACTTAAAAGGTTAATCAATTCACAAGTTTCGGTTCATTGAGAGTGATTTTGTTTCATCAATTTCTATCACTTGGCACAATTTTGTTTTTTTTTTTAAAAATTCAAGAGTCTATCATACTCGAAAATAGAGTCCGGATAAAAGAAGATGATGTACTCCTTAAAAGATACTATTATCAATATTCAAAAAAAAAAATACTATTATCAAATCCCCACTTCATTGAGCTTCTTCTAGTAATATCAACCAATCAAGTACAACCCTAAATAAATAATAACAATTCTAATAACAATATGTAATAAACTAGACCCACATGTCAGCAATATTTCAAAGAAAAAGATTAAAAATGAAAAAAAAATGTTTGCGACAAACTTTAATTTGTGATAAAACATTTTAAAGCTTTTTTTTTACTTCACCATAAGTTTTTTTGATATTGCTTTATTGTTTATTATTCAAGCTTATTTTATATATATCGCAGTTAATATTTAAGATAAAAGTGAGATTTTGTTTAAATCGTATAAACGCTAATTTAATAATGTTAAATTTTTATAATATTTAATAGTAATACATAACTCAAGAGTTAAATGACCAAAACAACACAATTAATCGCGTAATGAAGCGATTCTCGTCTAAACAAAATCCTTTACCAAAGAACTTTTAATAAATAAACTTTTATTAAAGAAAGAAAAAACAAACATTACTTGTGTCTAAGAATTCAGCTTCATTTTAACGCTTGCTTTGGGCTCATAGTCATATATTTCCAGTCTGAATTGCGTAAATCTGAGGCTACTTACCAAGTATTAATAATGTTATCCCAATTTGCCCTCATTATTTGGTTCTCATTTATGTCTCTCTCTGTCTGATCTTCCGACGAACAAGAGAGAGAAAACCCTAATTTGACAAATTAGGGCTCAAAAATCATGGATCCAGATGCACTCGCTAAGGCATTCGTTGAACACTACTACTCAACTTTCGATGCTAATCGTCCTGGATTGGCGTCCTTGTACCAGGATTCATCTATGTTGACCTTTGAAGGTCAGAAGATTCAAGGTTCTCAGAATATCACTGCAAAGCTTACTAGTCTTCCTTTTCAGCAGTGTCAACACGCCATCACTACTGTTGATTGTCAGCCTTCTGGTGGAACTGGTGGCATGCTTGTTTTTGTTTCTGGTAATCTTCAACTTGCTGGCGAACAACATGCTCTTAAGTTCAGTCAGGTATTCGTCTTTTGAAGGCTAATTTTGTTATAATTAGTTCAGGATGATCAATTGATTGGTTGCGGATTGGTTTGATATTGTCGATTTGCTTTTCTTGTTGTTGCTGATTTTGTGGATTTTGGGTAATTGATTGGTTAGTCGACAATGAGTTTGCATATTAGGGGTTGGAAGATTATTTCGTTGTAATCTGTTGATATTGACTAATTGATTGATTGCGTGTTGGTTTGACATTGTTAATTTGTTTTATTTGTTATTGTTGTTGCATATTTTGTGGAATTTGTTTAATGGATTGGTTTATCGACAGTGAGTTTTGCCGATTTCATTTGACGGTTGTGAGTTTTCTGATCATTTTTGTTGCTTTGATTTAATAGTGCATGATCTGGTAATTGAGTCCTCTTCATTCTTCTGGGTGGTAAATGGTAATGGATGTTGAATATGCTCTACTTCGCTAGGTTTTGTGTTTTGATTATGTGGAATTACTCAATATTAATCGTTTCATATTATTTTCAGTCTCTGGTAGGATGCTTACGAAATAGGTTCGTGGTTTTTTTTTTCATCACGAAGAACTTGAAATTAGATTGGTATATTCTCTAGTAACTTGAGTTATGGCATGAAATACATGTGGAAATTTAGTTTATCACAAATTTTTAAATGAGATGGTCTCCGTCTTTATTAGGCTGATCCAAGTATATTTAGTGTGTTAAAGTGATTACTTACAATTTTAAAGTGATCAATTAGAGAAATTAACTATACGGATCATCTCATGATGAGAACGGTCTCATACAAGATGAGTTGTTTATTATAGGGTTCTTAATAAATATCGTTGGCAATTTGGCATAGTTGTATATAATGCCATTTACCCTTGCAAAATTCACTTGTTTTATAAGCTGTACGTACATACTTGCAAAATTCTATATGTAATTGGATTGCTATTCAATTTTCTGATACTAATTTTACAGATCAATGGCAATTACCCTTCAGAATGTTATTGGTAAATGAAATATAATGCCAATATTATAGGGGGGTAGTTCAATTTTTTATAAGTTTCACATAATCTCAATGGCTGTAATCAAATTTTTTAATGGAGAGTATTTGATGAATTTAGTGCTGATATCAGCTCATAAGTTGATGCTTAGCTCTTCTGGTGCTATCAGGGTAAAAAAATATGTTGAGTAATCTTGAGTAATCTCTGTAGATATTGAAGGTTGTTATGTAGTTATGTACCTTGTAGAAGTGCTTTGTGATAGCCGGTGTAGTGTTTCTCTTGCGTGAGCTGCTTTTTTCCTTGTTAACTTCATCTGATTTGTTTTTTCTTTAGCTATGTTTTCATGCACCAAGTTTCTCATTACTGGAAAGAGCAAATAGCTGTGTGTTCCGCTGTTTTATTCAATTGAGTTTGACATCCCATTTCTACTTTGCTGAATGCATGGTTTATATTTCTCATATTTAGTTTTCTTGTTTAATTTTTCTCACCAACACGTACTTGTACCAGATGTTCCATTTGATGCCAACACCGCAGGGAAGCTATTATGTGCAAAATGACATTTTCCGGTTGAACTATGCTTAAATACAGTGATGGCCTGATGAGTATTCAGTTTGGACATTTTCTCTGATTATTCAAGAATTGTATTAAATGTTTCTTATGTGTTTTAGTTCCATAAGACCATAACTTTGGATCGAATTGGGTATATTTTTGGCTGGTTATATTTATCCTTTGTCTGAATTATGCATTTTTACATCTGTACCAATGATTTAGATCTGGGATTGTATGAAACGTTCTTTGGAATTTGGATGTTACCCTGAAGTCTGATCAATCGCCTTCAGCCTTTCAAATTACATGAAGTATTCAGAGTTATTCTTGTTCATTGTTTTCTTTTGTTTTTGTCTTTCCCCCTCCCTCAGTCAACATTTACGCGTTTTGTGCAAAATGTGATGTTGGTGTTGTAATATGTCATTTTAATTGAGATGCTGTAGCCTGTAGCAATTAGCATCATAAGAACCAACGCCAATATGCTTCACATGTCTTTGGGCCATAGCAAGTAGCAAGGCACTTTGTATAGATTTTATTACCCGCAATATTTCCTTTTTTTTTGTTTTTGATTTACAAATAAATAATTTTTTGTTAATTTAAATCCTTTACACTATATATTTATTTATTTTTACTATATGTCTATATTTTTATTATTCAATTACCATTTTATATAGTGCATTTAATGTATCTAGTCCTAATTTTGTCTGACCATATATTACACTATTTAATTCAATTACCCTTAATATACTCGTACATTTAAAATATCTAATCCTAATTTTCTATAATCATTCCTAAAATAAAAGAAAAAGTAGCATCAAATCCTACATAACTAATTTGTGATAGAAAGTAACTTTTGGCCCCTAATCCCTAACGACTTTAATTTTATAACTATTCCAATAATATGGCCATAATAATCAAGTGCATGACTTGAATTAGACCGATTTCAAAAATTGCAAATCATCCAGTCTTGTATTTCAAAAAATGTTTATCTGCACTCTTTTCAGTGCTTATAAAACATACTCATAAATCATCAAGAAACGCAATTGGTATACAAGTTTCCTGATCAATGTACAATAAAACTTGTACAGAAAAACCAATGTGTGACAGTGGACAGAGCTAAAGCAACACCATCATGCTTCATCACCGTTTATTAACCCTGATATATCCATGCTCTCATTTACCTTTGTTAACAACGATTTTGTATCGGTTTCTTCCTTAATTGGTTTCGGACGTTTGATCATTCCGACCACCATGTTCGTGAACGATTTAAATGGATGAGTCAAGCCTTCTTTCAGCTTTAGTAAAAGGGAGACCTCTGAGACTTGCCAAGCTAATGTTAGAACAATTAGAGCCGAAAGCAACAAATGAGTAGTTTTATTTTGTTTCTCGATTTTCTTCAGTCGTCTAGTGACATCTTCTGCTCCAATTTCTTTGTCATTTTTCGAAGTCTCGGTTTCGTTATAGATCTTTGTTTCTACTTCACCAGCAGGCACCGATTTCGGTTCCACCATGGATTCTGATTGGCTCACAAGTTCATCTTCTTTCAGGGATTCTAACTGTTCATAAAAGATACTCCATAAAGCAACTGAATCAAAAATCTTTCAACAATTTGTTTTCTTGTATGCAGAAGCTTCTCACAGTAAGAATTCCAGTCCAACATGTTTTGGGATTTTGGTAGCCTAAGAGCTCACTAAGGATACAATTTAAGTGCCCGTAATTTAAGAGGCCTGTACGATCGAGTACAATTTGCACATGTCCACATGGTTTGTATTAGACTAACACAAATTCTTGGGTGAGACGGTCTCATTATTCTGAGATCATCTCACCTTGAGATAGTATCTCACAGGAGTAGCTCATAGACTAATTCATGATCTATGGCTACTACAACAAACTAATATTCACCTTATATTTTCAGAGTGCATGTTATTTTGGATTGATAAGCAAGGTAGAATCTAGGCTCGAGCACGGATCCTTTAACTTCAAATCTTACTAATATAGAATTGTATAACATATAACACAGTAAAACTACAACCGAGTTATTCACACATGAATAGATATATAAGTTGGTGTTTATAGTGTCTCATGCACTTATGTTGTATCTCTTGTAACAACGATAACAATAACATCTTATTACCCCAACGTTATCAAGTCGTTGCCATCTAGGCAAGATACTCGGCAAACAAAGATATTGTTTTTGATAGACCCTGACAACAAACATCATCAGACAACTTTACATAACTTAAAAGTGCATGAAATTAAAGTTAGCTAACCTAAAGGAACTAGGAAACATAACTCAAAATTAAAAGTATATAGAATCTAAAGAACAAATGATTCAGGTTCAAAATCCTGCTTCCTGAGCCTATTTAATGTAAATTGATCATGCAAAACAGTGAACACTTGCCAAATACAGGTCAGAGTACCACAAAAGTTCCCAACTATGGACTGTACAACTGTTAAGACTTGGAAAAAGCAATCCACCTTAACGGATTTTCTGATTATTGGTAGTTTCGTACTAAACCGTGATATTAATTTCGAAAATAACTGCATAATACATATGCCAAATGCCAGAATCACATTTTTTTCAAAAATAATTTCGCTAAAGCCAGGGATTGAAAACCTATTATTATTGAATTATATAACATATACATGCAAATGACAACAGTTTTACATTAAAAAATAAATGTTTGGCCATCTCAGATTCGCCGCTGATTATAACACAAATGAATTTTACATAGAGATTATGTTACCTGAGAAATCAATTTGAAAAGTTGTTGATGTTCATCATCAACGCCATTGATGGATGTTAGGGCGGCTGAGGGTTGTTTGGGATTCAATAAGTTGATGGATAGCTTCCTGAATTTGATCAATCTTTTTGCAGGGGATTGCTGAGCGTTCCATTATTAGTAGGGATTGAAATACTACCATGGAAAGGAAGGAGAAGAAAAAATAAAGACCAATCAGTTATTGACGGATGTTGTCGTGTCGTGTCGTTTTCTTCTGCATTAGCACCGCTACGAACAAAACAAATGAGATCTCATGCAAAGATCTTTTCTTTCCTTTTTTAGTACTCCTTGGCAGTAAAAATGGGTGAATATTAAGAAAGTGGTAATAAATAAAGAGAGAGAATGAATTGTGTGGATGAAATTAAAAGAGAGTTAAAATGTATAGATGAGATTAAAAGAAAGTGGTGAGCCATTATCCAAAAATAAAAATGATGCAAATCAAGTGGGACGGACCAGAATAAAAAATGCTGCAATTTTCAATGGGACAGAGAGAGTAGATCCTTATTTTTTTTAGATTAGTGGGATATTTATATTTTAAGAACTTCAACTTTTCATAAAAAAATGATTTCTTCATAAAAATGTATAATTTTTTTTAATTCGGTGTAGATTAAAAGAAACTATATAATTAGTTTATTTCTATAATTAATTACTTTAAAATTATAAACGATCACATTTACACACTAAGTATATATATGACTCAACCCAATAAAAATATCTCCATAAAATCGTCTCATTTAAAAATTTGTCAATTTCTTTAGGCAAAGAAAGATAGATACTCCTATTTCTTTGATATTGTGTGTTAATGTTATACTTGTATAAGGCAGGTTTGATGTAATAAAAAAATATTATATTTTTATTATTGTTTTTTTTATAAGAAAAGAAGTTAGGCAGAGTCCTTCGCATAAGAATAACTAAGCTCGTACTTTCAGATAATAGAAGAAAACAAACCATTACAAAAAATCTTACCAATATAGCATTCAGGAACGGTGATGTGCGAGAGTAAACCGCACAGCCAACAGCAGACATCACCTCGCTGAAGTCGACGATACAGATCGACAGCCAATGTACTAACATCAATGCACAAGCTGAAACTCATACAGAACAAAAAACACCCTCCAGAATCTAACAGGAATCTTGCAGCAAATATATATTTTCCTTGACTATATAGTAATAAGTATTAGATACACCAGCTCTTATTTACAAAAAGTTACACCTAAGTCATGGACAGTCTTACAGTACTAAAACCCATCTAGTGGGTAGTTTAGTTCCGCGATGGGAATTGGTATACAACAGTAAAAAAGTCCAGCAGAACACGATACATCTACCCATATACATGTATTCGATATATACCTGATACCCCATAGTAAACTAATCACATCTAACTGATTAAGCAAAGTTCTAGTTGGACAAATCTTCATAGCAAGCTCTAGTCAAGACTAGTCACATGATTCACTAATCTAATTGTGAATCGCAAATTATGGTCCGTTTTGGGCTATTTTAGGGTCATTTTGAGCGAATAGCGAATTCAAAAAGTGAATTATGCTACACTGGTCAAGACTTCCTGGAAGAGGTATGGATGTCATCTTTATCCATGTAATGAACAGTATCTTGGAAGCCTGAAGTCCCTGAACTTGTGATGCCTTGCAGCTCAGCCTGCAACACAAGGAATAGAGAAGACGATCAGATACCCGTATACAAGTTGATCAGGAGATCTTATGACGTGAATCCCAAAACACAAGGTGAATCACAATTGTGGACAGCCCCATTTACTAAATTTTAAAAGCTTTTGAGAAAGAAAAGCTAAATCGGATTCAATACCAGAAATGAATAACAATCACAATCCATACTGCATTCATCTGTTATACATATGGGGTCGGTTACATGAACTCAACTCAAAATGCCCACAACAATGTGAAACCCTTAATTTCAACATATGGGGTCGGCTAATCTACCAAACAACTCATTCCCTGGATTGACAGTTGGCACATAAACAGCTTAAGATATAACTTAGAACTGCGAGAAGAAACCCACATTAACAGCTTAAGATATGCCATATAAAATACTTTGAAGTGTAGTCAACAAGGACATATTCCCAATTGACAGTAGCCACAGTTTTCAACCTATATGACTATTTCAGTAGGCAAATAAAGCATATTGTAATGAAGTTTAGGAGGTATCAAAATCAATACCTTAGCTTCTTGCGTTCTTGCAAGCATTCGTTGATATTGCTGGCGGGCTTCTGGAGATTCAGCCATAGATAGCACTCTTTTGACAGCCTCGTCAATAGCAACATCGACTTTCTCTTTTCTAAAGACCTTGATAATATCATCATCTTCTTCTTCATCACAGAATTCCGATCTAAATCCACGTAAACCAGCTCCTTTACGACGCCAACGCAGTACAGCCTTGTCTAGAATACCAACTGCCCAACATATAACTTTAAATTGCTTTCGAGCCTGATAACCTCGAACATGAGCCTGCCAGAAGAAAATAACAAAATATAGTGATTCACTGATTCCTATGCTAAAGATATGTTGAAGACTAAAATTTTCCAGCTCCAGTTTCCATTTCCCTTCTAGAATTGAAGGATGAGAAAAAAAGATGGTGGAACCGTGGAAGTGTCATGGTCATCCAAAAAAACCATAACAATACATGATGATCGATGTATAAAAATCTACCACATGAGGGACAATGTCTTAATGATGTTGGATAATGTGAAAGAGAAGGGTAAGAGATTATGTTCAAGAATGACATCGTTGAAAGGTGAAAGAGCAGTTTGGGAAAGACAACATGAACAGCAGAAAGGAGAGGAAAGTTACTTGTATACTACAAAGTAAAAGTAGATTTTTCAATAGGTTGATAATGAAGCAAGGAAAAGCTAATATCTCATGCTACATGGAAAAAATTTGTACCTGTATCTTTACTACTTTCTGTCGCAATGTTAGGAAGTCCTTCCGGCCTTTCCAACCCCGAAAGTTTTTCTGAATAGACAATGCAGCTTTTTGACAATCATGCGAATTGTGAAACGCCAACTTTGATGCAGCTGAAAGTACTGGAATATCATTTACAGTGAAACCATACTCATCTAGGTCAGAAACAGCCCTTGAACAAGCAGCTTCTTTAAGTTGCCTCTTTCTGAAGGAATGTGCACGAAATGCAGCTTGAATGCGAGCAGCAGCTTGAGCTGCATTTCTAACTGCAGTCAAGATTTGTTTCAGTGTAACTTTATCCTCACATGAATTGACCTCCTCTTTTGATATGTTATTAACAGTTGATTCAGCCCCAACATTAGCAGCATCTTTGGAATTTTCACTTTGTTCCAGTGTGAGGGATGAGAGATGGCTAGTTAGAGCCAATTCCGACAAATAACCTGCAAGTCCCTTGTGCCCATTTTCAGCAGCGATGTATGCTGCACTTCTACCGGTGGGATCAAGTGAACTGGGATCAGTCAATGCCACGGCTGATGCTCCCGAAGCTATAAGAGCAGCAACCATCTTTTCCCTGAGAATTTCCATAGAAACAATCTAGCATATGAACAGGATATAATATCCAAGTATTTTCTGAAAGTTGGGACCATAAGCATAAAACAATTGAAACAGCAACAAAACAACAATGTGCCACCACCCCGATGCCATGTGGCTCCCGCCTAGATGGAACGGTCGAATGTACACAACCTAACCCTTGTAATGACAAAGAGGTAGTTTCCGAGTGACCCTTGATTGAAATCATCATCCAAAACTTTAAATAAGTGGAAATGAATTAATAAACACCTTTTTAATAGTCCTTTATAATCCAAAACCAAAGAATTATAAATTTTTGGTTCCATCCGAGAATAGCCATACATAAAACAATTAGAACCACCAAAAAGGAGAAATTTGATTAAAGCCTCCAACTTCCAAGGTTTAGAAATCCTTGTGTCTAAGTACATGACACTTGATTCGATGCCACCTTAATTTCCCTATTATCAAATGAGGTTATTCTCCTACCATATACGTGCCAACATTCCATTCATGGACTTCTTTATATATTTAGTAGAGAAAAGAAATGCAAAGTTTGTAAGGTTCTATTCCATATGGCTTATTGCAACTTATTTTGATTCACATAAGTTGTAAATAAGGGGTTTTTAAGTCTAAATCGCTAGTATAAGTTCAAATAAGATAAGGTATAATAAGTTTAAACAGTATAGTTCAGACACATTATATAGAGCACATCCATAATGCATTGATATCATGACTAGAAAATTTTAAGAGTGGCATGCAACACACCTCGCAGTGAGCGTCTAACTTAACATATAACCAAACACCGCAAAAGCTACAGAAGGCTCAAAATATACTAGGCTTATCAAAGCCTACTCACTCAGGCACATGATGACAGAAAAGCATATCCCAAGTTCCAAAATCCTTATGAACCAGACGAAACAATATGAAACATCATATTAAAGAAGGGCTTTGACCAATTCCCCTTATGCTATCTATAAGCTTTCCCCAGAGTTTCCAACTTGGGCCAATTTTCTACAACAAGTAAAAAACATCCATGATGAAATGAATTAGTAGGAAAAAGAATTTTTTGCTTCAGATTGAAGTCTCAAGCCTCTCAGTTTAAGATGCTGAAACAAAAAATAACTACGTATTTATACACTAAGAATTTAGGAATTACCACAAAAAATGTTGCGATGTCTACTTGGGCAATACTTTAAGAAGATTTTTTCAAAATACAAATCATGTGTGTACGTGTCTGTTTTATAGACATAATCCTCTCTGAAGCTCCACCCCATTTACACATTAAAACTGTCGCTCTATTTCAACAAAAATTCGGAATCATTTTTTAGCACACATAAATTTCTTGAATTACGATGTAAACTAAGACAAATTTTCCAATAACAAAATGAAGGAATTAATAACTCATAAATAATAGTCAATTGTATGTCCCAAAATCAAATCCATAATTCAAGATTATACAAATTCAGAATACATATATATAGGATTTGGATCATGTGAAAACCAATCAAAATGGTGAAAACTGAAAACAGGTGTACATAAAAGCTTAAATGGTGTACATATTTGGGTGGCAGTTTTGTAAATAATTGGACAATTGCAAAATGGTATACATATATGCTAAAAAGGTGTACATATTTAGATGACATTTCTGTAAATAATATGAATTTTTTCTTTCACAGAAATATGTACACCCTATAAGATAATATGTACCCTTTTGCTATAGTATGTATACCTATGTCTTGTTTTCAATTTTCACCACTTTCAGTGTTTTCACTTGATCTTGCCCCTATATATATGTATAAAGAATCAATAATTAAATCACTTTTTACCTCTTGTTCAAATTAGTTGCTATTTTTTGCTTTCCCGCTATCTAATGCACTATTTTTGACCTTTAAAATATTTAGTTGCTCATAGTTAAAAATTATTGAAAAGTTAATATTATGTAAATATGCATTGAGATATAACTATGTTTGCCCTATACATAAAGAATATGAAGTAAAACAATATTGATTGATGAATAGTAGTTACTATGCAAGTGCAGCAACTAATTTGAACAAGATGTAGTATGTAGGCTCAAGGGCAGTGCAGTGCAATCAAACAGTGAATCGCTGGTTAGATTTACCTTCCAAATTTTCCAGCCCCAGTGCAGGGCAGTCCAGCCATTTATATCACGGAAATTAATGCCAACCCCACAATCCAAAATTGGAATTAAAGCCCACTCATAGCCTAAACCCAGCAATCAAGTGAATTATTCCTTGTTCTTTTCGTGACAAAGAGCATTCTCCACATCGTCCTCTTTCCATGGATGCTGAGGAAAGCCATTGTAGCAGCTTGTCTTTCAGAAGTTGCTGTAATAGCCAATTAAGGGTATCCATTAAAGAAGTTCCATCAACTAACAGATCTTCAATGATTTTGTTCCACATATCATCATTACACTTCTGAATGTCAGCCCCCACACTATTGTTTTCTCCTCGTCGTAAAGATGAATTAGACAGAAGCATCTGCACCAATTTGACGAGCAACAACATCTCTTCTGTACTTCTGTTTGTTTCTCCTTGTTTATTGTGATTTACCCCTGTAATGTCCTTATCACGGTATTCAAATTCTCTACTTTCACTGCAGGGCTTTCGGTTCCCAGACGTGATGCAAAGGGCAACCTTTCCTGAAACGTGTGGAGGAGCCCGACAACTGAAGACACCATTTTGGATAAATTTCAGTGGAACTTCAACATCACCAAACATGCAATGCCACTCAGACTCTGAGGGATCGCAAAGAAAAGATCCAATGATAATGACCTGCATCAGAAAATATATACCTGATTGATTAAACACTGCGGGAAGACAAATAATAGCCACTACTTTACACCATTCCAGAAAGAAAAATTGAATAAAGGCATGCACCCCAAAACAGCTTCCACCTTCTAAAACAAAGGTTTGGAGAAACGAAGAGAATGGAATGGGACTGAGAAATCACAAAATAACATTCCAAATATGACATGATTAATAAACATGCTTCGAGCAACAAAATGATAATATGCACAACATAGTGACATCCCCAAGGAAAAATGTTATTACAATTGAAAATTCTGTGAGATACACAAATTTACCTTTGTTGAATCATTAGTATATCCCCATTCTGGACATACTTCGTGAATGGAAAATTTCTGCTCCTTTGTAACTGTCCAGCTTGAACCTGTGCTAAGAGGCATTCCAAGACTTGGATCAAGAAACATAGTGGACATCTTAGGGGTGGCAGAATATGTTGGAGAGGAGTAAGTGAGGTTATTGATATCCTTGTGTGCAGCAGTCCCTATTTTAATGTTTCAAACAAAGAAATAGCTATTAGAACAGAACACTTATTCCCACTTTACAGAGGATTACGTCCCTGGGAAGGGACCTTAACAACTTCAAATTATAAAAGAGGATGTACATTTTCCAGTAGCGAGGGCTCCAGAATGTTGAGGTTGATGTTCAACAGGCCTCTCAGAGAAAAATAGATCTTTACCCTGGCATAAAAATTAATCTCAAATAAGATTTAATCAAGTGGTACACACTAAAATCCCAAAATGAAACATTTTCATCCATGTTTAAGCTTGACCTCCAAAAGAATAGGAGAGGCTTGCAAAACCAAAAGATGAAATAAGAAAACAAAGGCAACAACTTAGATCAATACTAAGCCTTGCATTTAGATCACACTAGGACATCTGTGCTACTGACATACCAGAAAGGCAATAATTTCTGCAGTGATGTCAGATTCAGTAATTTGGTAACTTAAAAATTTGATATAAAGGCGATCTTTCCAAGCATTTCATCAAAAACACTTACCCCTTCTCTCTAAAGTCTAAAATTCTTTCCCAATCCTTCTCTAGGAGGAACCCTACCCAATGCAAAACGCCTTACCAAATCCACTCATACATCCAGCATCCTGATACAATATATTATTAGTTTATTACTGTGTATTTTTTCTGCTTCCAATAGAAAGATGCAAAAGTGACGGGTGTTTTGTGTCCTAATGCCATATATATGTTTATACAATAGAAACATTAAACAAAATCAAGGTCAAAGACAAACCCTATGATTATACTCCGTCTGTCCTATTTAATTTGCACCTATTTTTTGTATTGGGTTGTCCAACTTAGTTGGCACCCTTTCCTTTTTTTAGTCATGGTCCCCACAGCTCTCTTTCAATCTCAACCACACATCATTCACTCTTATAATCTCAACCAACCATCATTCACACCTATTACAAATTAATATTTGCACCTCTTTTAAAGAGGTGCAAATAAAATGGGACAAAGGGAGTAGTAGTTACAGAAAGTATGGTAAAGACAACAGTTGAGTGTTACTAGAAGAACAAAAAGAAAATAACAATTACACGACTGCAAGAAAACACCTCATTAAGCCTAAATTCGGTAAGCTTTGAAAGCTTACATTTATTTGCATAACTTCAACAAGTCTCACTTATTTCATCACTATCACTCTTCACATCCACCACATAGTACATAAAGCTTGTTGCTAGAGTGGTTAAGCAGCTGCGTAACACTTGCAATTTAAAGATATATGGTTCAATTTTTCTGTTCATGCATAGTTGCGTTTCCATTCCATCTGTTATTAAATCATGCTTACATGGCCCAGCAAACATCAATCACAAACTTCTCAATTTTCATCTGATTTTAAGTAACATCTTATGATTAAACAAAGAAATTTTACAGTTATTAAAATATTCCAAGTAATGAGTAAAAGCATAACCAGGAAACCTACATTTACATTCAGAGCGTCTCTTTTTTCCTTTTCTACATTCTGATTCAGGGGACCACTGTACAGGAGATCAATCCACAACAAAGATTCGCCATCATCAATACTTCGTGCCATGCCAGAAGTAGAATGGTGATGCACTTCAATGCCACCTAAAAGCAACAAGTTTTCAGGAACTTAGGTCTTTGGATCAATATGCATTGATTAATAATTATGATTATCACTTTAGAAAGTAAAATTCAGATATAAGACCAAGCAAAACATTCATGTTTTTAGAAGTAGCAAATAGCAATATTTTTAAAAAAGTATGATGTATGAACAATACTACTCTACTAGCATATGTATTCGCGTGTGTGTGTGTGTGTGAGAGAGAGAGAGAAGATGACAATTATAAGATTAGTTTCTTAACAAGCAATGATGGAAACAAAATGGGGGTAAAAGCAACAGAGTTCATTAGAGTTTAAAGTTAGCACCTTCCAGAGGACATTATTGATGGTGCCCACTACTAAATCAGACAGTTTCCTGAACATTCTGTAACAGATCGCCAAGACCGGTTACCGAAAGTGGATAGTATGGACACTTCGAGTCTGCCCAATGACTCCAATAGCACAATTCGAGTCTGCCCTCTAACTCCAAAGACTAATCTTTATTATGATTATTCAAAAGACAATTCATTATTACAAGGGATGACTCTATATATAGCCTAATCCCCACAAGACAACTACAAAATTAACAACTAATCTAATTACAAAACACAAAGACTAATTAATATGAAAAGACGATAATGCCCTTTGACCCCTTGACCCGAGTCATTACACATTCCTAACGATGATTTCTCTCTCTCTCTCTCTCTCTCTCTCTCTCCCCCCCCCCCCCCCCCCTCCTATCTGTGTGTGTGTGTTTTCTTAAAAGCTGATTCAGAAATTATATAGAGTAGATTAGAGACCCTGGAAGTCCATTATCTATAATATGAAAACTGTTACAAGAGTGCAGCACAAAAAAAAGAGTTAGTTACTTGGATCAATAAGAGTAATTTATGGTTGAGTCCAAAATCTAAATTCACTCTAAAATCCTAGTACTTCTAAGAATGGATCCTGACAAACAATTTATTCAAATAGGACACTCTTCATTGAAGATATATAAGTATACAATGCATCTAACGACATTTACACATCTCAGATATGTGATGAAATTCATAAGTATCTGATACTGAACATTGGAAAGTGATTTGACATTGCTGTTGAAACACTAGCTAACAAATGTACAAACAACAGTTCAAAAGTAAGGATTAAACAGTGACCGGGAAGACCTGGCAGCCCTTGCAAGACGTATTGAACACTAAATGCCACATTATTTGGCAAAGTACTAGCAACACAGCCCTAGCTAAGTTTTATCTTAGTTAGAGTTAAAATGTTAAGATTTCATCATGGCAATATTACTGTTATAAATGAAGAATAGAAGGCCTAAAGACATGACTACTGGCTACTGCAGATCAACAGATATAACATGAGAAACCTAAAGGGAGTTGGAATTAGATAGTAAATCTACAGATGAAAATTCTGAACCTGAGTCCTGTTGTTGTGAAAGACCATTTGGAATAGTTGACACTCCAAAATAACTACTGTCACACAGATCATTCAGAGTCAATATGTCTTCATTACCATCTTGATCATCAACTGGAGCATACTTTTGTAGACTGTCATCATCATCTAAGCTGAGTTGTACTTCTAGTCTCCGAAGTGCCTGATCAACAGACATCATACTCGAACTTCCAGTTAGATTTGACCCATTTAAGCACTCAATCCTTTTCTCCATAGTTGCATCAGAGCTGACTTCTACAGAAACAGGACTCGAATGACTCTGGTATGATTCATTAATGGCCAAACTAGATGATCCTAGGTTTTGTATAGTGTATGCAGTGGGGCTTTGACTGATTGTTGAAGATGCTCCTGGTCGAAATTCTAAAGTGGGTCCAGAACTAAGTCTCCCCTGCAAAACATAAAAGCAATGACTATATCAAAGATAGGTTTCGGCATGCAGACTTTGACTTAAAAGTAATCTGTGCTAGCACTTGTACTTGCAGTTAAGATTTCATCCAGACAAAGAATTGGAGCCGGATTATTACTTTATCGGATAGAATGAAATCTCCTCACCTGATAAATAAAAATATAATTCAAAATACTATCTCTTCCATGTTTGGTTTGTAGTAAGTGGTTAAGTCAGTAACCTCACTTTCTTTATCTTCCCTTTTGGCATATTAGTACCAATGGTTATCCACGTGGATTCTCTTTCCCAATTCATTTTGGTTTTCTACCATCTCGAGTCTCGACCTCTAAATCTAAATTTACATATTATTTTCTACTCCTATGGCATTACCCTCCAAGTCATTTTCGATCTTCCCCACCCTTGCTTTAATCTCCCATGTTCCAACTTTATATATTCCTTGCTAGTTCTCCAATACTCAGTCATCGCACATGCTCGAACCATCGTACGCAACTCTCTTTCATCTTATGCTCAATAACTGCGACACCTAAATCTTTTCTTATGTCTTTGTTTCTAATTCTATCCCTCAAAGTATGTCCAATCCTCCATCTAAGCATTCACATTTGTGCTACTCCCATCTTTCAACAATGATCATTTTTTAAAAAGCTCAACATTCCATATAGTAGTGTCGGTCTAATAGATGAATAAAACTTTCCCTTTAGTTTTAGGGGCACACCTCGATCACATAATACCCCCAATAGCCACTCTCAATTTTTGCCTGGGTCACATCATAATAAGTAAAAAAAAGAAAAAAAAAGGAAGGAAAAAAAAGAACTTCTTAAGTGAGATTATTTTACATACTAAAATTTAGATAATGGAGAACATGCGCATATCATTATTAGCAAGCAGATTCAGAATAATATAGAAATCCACCATGCTTCTCAACTTACCTCTGTTATCTCTCTGTAATGAACAAGAACAATGTGCTCATATACCCTACAAAAAGAGCATTGAAATATTAGATTAGCCATCAATAATTCTCAATTAGCTTAGCTTTTGGTAAATTTCAGTGGCACCTGTAGATAAGATTTTATAAGAAAATAAGATGTCCCCCTTTTGAAACAAAACTAATGGCACCTAGTCAGCCAAATGAGTTGATTAGCTGTGGTCCTCCAATCTAATGTGACAACAATCCTAGGGGAGGACAACCATTCGATAGGGAGCATACCTAACCTGGACAGTTTTCGATTTAGTTAAGAGTACTTGATTTGAGTTCCACAGAGAAGTATGAATCAATTTTTTGAATAATACTACTTTCAAGAAAACCAGAACTGAACAAAGGATTCAGTTAACTCACGGGTCCAACATCCAGTAACTTCGCCTTTGGAAATTTGGATTAATATCTCCATGTGCATAATAGCAATTCAAGGCTTCAGCATTTCCAACCTAGCCATATACAAATTGACATTCAAAACACTAAAATCCTTACAAACAACTTGAAGGGAAAAAAAGATTAAGAGAAATTTATCTCATGAAAGCAGGAAAGCATATAACCAATGTTCAAAAAGCATAAACCTGCTATTTCCATTCACATAATATTGTTTTAGTACTTTGAGAATATAATACTTCCATATTTAATTGTCTGTTACACTTCTTTTTATTCATCCACTTCAGCAACTTTCTACTACTAGCATGTGAAATTTTCCAACATACTCCCTCCTTATTGCTCCCACCAATTCTACCCCAATGTCTGATTAATCTACAACCTAAATCTATCATAAGTATCCTCCCTAACCCACTGCCTTTCCTTCAAAATACAGTTTATCTCTGCTTCCTCTCTTATAGCCCACACACAGCATACCAACCATCACCACCAAATCCTTTCTCAACAACTCCACTCCAATAAGACACCAACATCCACCCCAATAACCACGTCAAATCAATAGCCTCCACCCTCCTACAAGCCCCTATCGAACAAGGGGCCACCTTCCCCCTCCACAAATCCACTGACTTCCACCCTCCTCCCTCTCGTGAATAGACTACCTTCTCCCTCTCCAAGAAAGGTGACCTCCTCCCTCACCATGAAAGCAAAATTTTGAAGGCTAAGATTCTAGAATTGAAATTTTAGCCATAAAACTTGACAGTTCAAGGAGATATTAAAGGTGGTTTTGACCGACAACAATGGTGGCAACTCACCAAAAGTAATGATTCTTTATCTTTTTCAATTAATTTTTAAATCTAGACATGATGGCTGAGAAAAGTGGTGGTTGTGCAACATAAGGGAGATGTGAGGGTAAAAAAATCCAAAATCCAATCTGATCTAAATCAAACTAGCAATGCGGATCAAACATACTATAATCATATTGAATTTAGATCGAGTATTTTGAAAATTTGGATTATGATATTGGACCCAATATATCCAAACAAACATTTATACAATCAGTACTCATTTTGATTGGACCTATGTTAAAAGAATAACATAGAAAAAGGAAAAAAAAAGCCATAAGCCTTAAAAAAGACATTCACCGCTCTATAACCCCAACTTGCCCATGCCTAAGTCCAACTATCAATTACCTTAATCAATCACTAATTGGCTTATGGAAGAAGGTCACTAGGCCTATGTCCATATCATACACCAAAGTTCACCCTTATATAGACATTGGTGATTGTGAAATCATGAAGGTCATTAGGCAATTTTGCAGAGATGGGAAAGATAGCAACTTTAGATTTGAATTTGAAATACTGGAAGATGTGCAACTGATGGTGGTGACGAATACTATAGAAGTGATTTGGTGGATCATTAGATGGTTAACTTCAAGGTATTATTCATAGTGTCGCGTGGTTGTAAAGGTTTTCCAAAAAACAAATCGATATTTTCTGCGTTGTAATGGTGTAAAAAAACACACTTTGGGTCATATCAACGGATATCTTATTGTTTCGGCTAATATTTAGGTGTTACGTTAAATGCATCACTCTCGTTAGCGTATTTTTACACTATGGTCTTATTACTAATTTTTGTCTTTTTCTCTTCTCCGATTCCCCTCCCACGTGGTTGTGACGTTAGTTACCTTACAAAATCCTCCATGAAATGTGTTGCTTATATTTATGTGACAAACAAAAGAATATATTGTTAGAAGTACTTAAGAATTTAAAAAATTAATATTCATTAAAAATTGTAAGATTTACGTGGAGATGCAGCCTTTGTCATAACAAAGAAAATTGGTGGAAACTTCTTTTAAAAAGAAAACAACATCATCATCATTATACCCAATATCCCGCTCAGAGCAGGGTCTGGGTGAGGTAAGTTGACAAACAATCCATACCCATACTCCTTTTAAGGGAGGATTAAAGGAAAGTGGTCTATTATTTACTCCAAGAAGAAAAGAGCCCTGCAATATGGAAAATGAATGACGACTAACCATAATGTCTAAAGAGAAAAATAACCAAAGGTTACAGAGGAACAAAAACACTAAAAGGACAAAAAGAAAAAAGAAAAGATAAACTAAAAGGATGGGGGGAAGAGCCTATTAGCGGTCCAAAACATGGATCTGGCGTCTCCAACTATTCCTATCCCTAGTCAGATCCGCGGAGAGACGCATCTCACTCAAGTCGTTATTAATTTGCTCTATCCATGTTTTCTTAGGTCTTCCTCGACTTCTCTTACCCTCCATTATGATGTTTTCTATCCTTCTAACAGGAGAATCAACTATCTTTCTTTGCACATGTCCAAACCATCTTAACCTATTTTCACGCATCTTAGCGGATAGAGGGGCAACACCTAGTTTCTCTCTAAACTCCTTGTTCTTGATTCTATCCATTTTTGTGTAATCACACATCCATCTCAGCATCCGCATTTCTGCTACTTCCACCTTTTGTTCATGAATCTTCTTAACGGGCCAACACTCTGTCCCATACAACAAAGCTGGTCTAATGGCAACTCTGTAGAATTTTTCTTTTAGTCTAACTGGGACCTTTCTATAACATAGCACTCCAGTGGTTGCTCACCACTTAAGCCAACCCGCTTGTATACAATGTGTTACATCTCCTTCAATCTCTCCATTACTCTGGATAACAGACCCTAGATACTTGAGCTTATTTGTGCTTGCAACCACGTCTTCTCCAATGGTCACCTCTAGGTCATCCTGTTGCTCATTACCACTAAAGTTGGATCTCAAATATTCTGTTTTTGTAGGGTTATACGCAACCCTTTGGCTTCTAAAACTGCCCTCCATTCTTCTAATTTAGCATTTGCCTCTTCACTAGTTTCTGCAACCAGCACTATATCGTCCGCGAAAAGTATGCATCATGGCACAGTTTCCCAGATAGACTTTGAGAGCTTATCTAAGATGATTGCGAAAAGGAAGGGGCTTAATATCGATCTTTGATGCAAGCCTACTCCAACTGGGAAAGATTTTGTAATCCCAAGTTCCCAACAGAATATTTGAGATACAACTTTAAAAAGAAAACATTTCTCATAAAAACATTACATTGGCCTAATACCACAAAAGTGATTTCAAGCAAGACACGATAAGGGATGTCAAAAGTACGAACGCAACCTTTCCATTAAATCAAACATCACATTCTTCGGTAACACGGAAAAACGAGGATAGATCGATTCTCATCCAAATCCAAAACCACAATATTACTTTTAACAAATAAGAAATTGATAGGATGAAGGAAATGTGTAATAAAGGTAATAATCACAAACAGAAAAATAAGAGCACAATATAAAGTAAACATTTTACAAAATCAATCATTATTGCAATCAGATAGAATGGGAAATTTCATGCTAGAAAGCACCAACAGGCAACAAGGATTGCATTGGTTATGGCCTATGGGAGACATAATATGAACATTTTCATCATTAACTGCAATATTGAGAAGTAATCTTGTGCATAATATGAATTCATCAAAATATTTTTATTAGGAGGGATAGTGTGAAATGAACCACAAGATATGTGATTGATGTGAATCCTATGAAATTTACACTTAATA
The DNA here is from genome assembly GCA_000753965.2 of Amaranthus hypochondriacus. Taxonomy (NCBI): domain Eukaryota; kingdom Viridiplantae; phylum Streptophyta; class Magnoliopsida; order Caryophyllales; family Amaranthaceae; genus Amaranthus; species Amaranthus hypochondriacus. The sequence goes on from CM025918.1 coordinate 5,022,003, forward strand.
GGACCATTTAAGAAACCATAACGCACAAACATAAAAAAAAAGTCTTTATCATTTTTTGAAAGAGATTCTCAACTATAACTATCTCAAAACCCAACAATTGTTCTCGAAATAAAATGGCCTACTTTTAATCTACCTTATGAGATTGCTCATTCTACGTAAAAAGTCCACAAATACAACCCTAAGAACCTTTGAAATATGTTCCAACCAAACGAAAAGTGTTCAAACGCTGCTTCAACTACTAGTAACATCATTAAGCAAATCATAAGCAACAAAGCAAACCTTGAGACGTTCATGAGCTTCCCCAACACTTCTGCCATCCTTTTTTTCCTCCAACTATGCCCATCTTTGCGGAAAAACCTAAGAACCCTCTTGTTGAAAAGATATAATGAACCACCTATCGAAGTCATGGTTAGTGTTGTCAAAGAATACCATAAATAAGAACGACAAATATATGCTTAGTATAACTACTTACTAGGTGGCTTTTGAGGAGCCTCCTGAGTTATTTTGTAGTTTGCGTGATTTTGTAAAATGAAGAACACTTCTGCGGGCTTCAGCCAACGTGTATGAGCTGCTTGTAGCAGTTCATTCATATCAAATTCTGAAATATCCAACAAGATATGTATGAAGTAGCAGATCATTCGACCATCCAATTCCAAACAAGAATGATACAATCAAATAGTAGTTATTAAGCAAGTAATAATGCTACAATGGCCTCAAAAAAGAAAACATTTAGTGTAACGTATATATATATGTGTCGGTGATAGTGATATAAAAATCTGGAAGTCCTATGATGTTTCGTTCCTAGAAAATAAAAATCTAAGTAATTGACAACCTCGAAACTTCACTTAAGCAACTTTCGGCATCGAGATGAGTCGATGAACCAACAATTTGTACCTATGTTCTAGTCCATAATAACTTCAAGTTCTCTACTCAGAGATGAGCAAAATTTGGTTTTGACTAGGTGACTATCAAAGATGCTACTTCAAGTTTTTTGGATTACAGGGTAGGTTGAAGGAAGGATAGGGTTAGTTGAAATTCGATCCAAGGACCTTGCCTAGGAAAGACAGTATTTGTTCCAACAGAGATAAAACCCGATTCTCAAGGTGCTACTTCAATTTAATTGTTCTTAAGCCACATCTCCAAACAACTTCTTGCATCTCATATTAACAATCACATACGACTTTTTGGGGACAAGTCACAGAAATTGTAACAGACCGCAATACCAACTTTAAAGGCTTCTTTGGATGAAAAATTAAAGTGAAGGGCTGGCATATAGACAAATTTTACTTCAAAATCTTTCATATTAAATATATAATTGCATTCTCAAATTAAAATGCAATGCATCCTACAAGCACATTCCCGTTTAATAAGTATTCTCCACAAGTGAGACCTTAGGAAAGGAGTAAATGTCACCCACAACAGGTTGTGAGGCTGATTATAAAATCCCACTAATACCTACCTCAATCGATTTCATATACCTACTGGCAATAAACATCAAACTCATACTATTCATGACTCCAATATATCATCATCCCAGAATCTTTAAGTTATAAACAATGTTAAATTTACACTCCATCCATCCATTTAGTAACAAGTATACACAATTTTGATGATCATATGTATTACATTATACCTCTATTATGCAATGTGTGTGAGTGTCCTTAATTACTCAAAAGAATTAATTTTTATTTGAACATGAATATACTTCTATATCTTTACAAACTAAAGATAAAAATTAAGAAAATCCATTAGGCATTTACTAATCACTATTCAAAAGTCAAAACCTTGCAATAAAAATTTACATGGTAGGACATTAATCAAATTTAAAAGATAAAGAATTCAAAAACCTAATATTAGAGAATTCGTCACACCCCTAAAAAAAGTAAAGGCATTTCAAACAATAAATAGTATACCAGAATGAACAACTTATTAAATTATACCATTCACAGAAATTACAAAATTTTAATGTGAAATGCGTGGAAAAATCGAAGAAAAGTTGAAAAGGGACAAGAGAAATTAGGTTAAAAGATAGTATACCAGACTGCATGACAGTGAATTAGGCGCGAGTGAAGACAAAAACACAGTGACTGTGACTTTTCATCCAAAAAACAAGATTTGAGAAGAAACGAAAATTGAACTCCCCCGTTGACTAAACCTATGGACGAAATCTTTTTGGGTTGTGGGTTGAAGAAAAACCAGTAATTTGAGAATGGAGAAACGAAGAAAAAAGAAGAGATGAGGGAGGAAATTTACAAGTCTGTTTGAAAGGAGGATGAACAAAGGAGAAAAGTGAGTAGTGTCTACTATGGCCTATGGGATAGTTGGATAGTCGGATAGTCAATAGTGGCACACCAACGTGGCAACAATGTCTTTTTATTTTTTAAATAGGTATTTTAAATGTGCTTATTTGGTTCAAAATTTTACCAAAATTTGTATTTCAGATGGTCTCATCGTGAGATATTCTTATGGATAGTAAAAATAGTTCAACTAATACAATTATTAGCATATGAGAAAACAATCTCTCATAAGAGTATTGAAAATTTTAAATGTTGATAGACATGAAAATTGTATCATGTATTGATAGGGTCACGTGGTTGGTGTGTAACACCCCTGAATTTCCAACCCCTTAAACAAAACCAAAAATCGTAAAGGACGTAAGGAAATTCGGGTGTTACAAAAAAAGAAAAAGAAAAAGATTTTTGATAAACGTTAAAGATTAACTTCAAAGATGTGAGTGAAAATTTCGACAGCATCTAACTTAAAAATTGTGCGTTTATAGAAAAACAAAAGTTATTTAAAATCTAATAAAGTAAAGGCATCACGGCCTATCAAAACTATATCACGGCGGAATGATTCATCGCCGGCTTCTGAAATCAACATGCCAAGTATGGATCGTGGTTCCGGTGTCGACGCTTGCGTTTTGAACTAACTAGACTCTTTATAATCATATAATTTATAAACTACGCAGCGGAGATAACATATACAAAAAGGGAGGACATGTGCCTCAAACCAAAACATAAACAAATCTAAATACAAAGGAACTACATCTAGCGTCAAAATAAATGTAACAATGCATGCTTCAACGTTCTCACTCATCCCCCCGTATGCAATGCATAGAAGCTCCATCACCTGTAATGTCTATCAATGATGTCCCCGCTGCTCAACGTAAGATCATAGACCAACGCGTCATAGCAGGGCCATCAAAGACGAGCTATCAACAAAGAAAACAAACAGTACACGTCAGCATTTAACATCATATCATAGTAAGGCATAATTAGCATCAATAAAGTATGTCATAAAATGAGGGTGATTTCACAACACTCCAAGTGCCAACCATAACCACTAAATGTCACCTCCTACTTCTCACTATCATTCCTATCTTCTTTATTTCTTTTCGATATTGTGACTTTTCGGTATCACTTAAACCAAGAGTTTAACCACTTTCAAATATCTATATATACGTGACTAGAGGCCACCATACCCAACTGGCAATACCTCAACCAAAGGGCGGTGACGGGCCATACCGGCTTCCAATGGTAAAGTATGATCATACCCCCGTACAGCGACCATATATAGATGATCCATGCCTCCGGGAACTAAACCCACTGGGGTACCAAACCAGCGGAGCCAACATACCTAACGTATGTGACTAGAGGCCACCATATTGGGTTTGCAAGATCCACATGGCAACACCTCAACCAAGGGCGGTGACGGTCATACCGGCGCCCAATGGTAAAGTATGAACATACCCCCGTACAGCGACCATATACTGATGATCCATGCCTCCGAGAACTAAACCCACTGGGGTACCCTAACCAGGGGAGCCACAATATTCGTACAAATCTGCTATCTCATCAATAAGGGACTTATTCCCATTACAACCAACAACTTTTCTTACTCCATCACAAAGGGATTTATTCTCATTCCATTTCGCCTTATCCAACACTTTCTCACTCCATCACTAAGGGACTTCTTCCTATTAATAAAACATAAATCAACCGCATTAATAAGGGGATCATTCCTTATTCAACTAACATAATTTAACCTCAATAACAAAGGAGTCATTCTCATTCAAACTGACGTAAGTCAAACTTATCAATAAGGGGATCGTTCCCATTCAATTAGTTATAATCAATATCATCAATAAGGAAGCCATTCACTATTTCCAACTAACAATAAGCAATATCATTAATAAGGGACTCGCTCCCTTTCAAACAAATAATAATAAGTTCAATATCAAGGGAAACAAATCGTTCTCATCTTAAGCAATTTAGCATACTAGCATCGTTCTCTACTAGTAAACTTGAAAATCATATAATTAATAACTTTGATATTTCATTCGATGACGATTCACAGATAATGTACATTATATGTTTTAAAACAATTCAATATTGGTAAATATAAAATGCAAGATGCATGCAAGAGTTAATTACTGCGTGTACGTACCTATAAGTGTAATTGCACGACCAAAAGTCACAAAAATCAACCAACTAAGGTTCTTCCTTCCTCTTATGAGATGGGAACCTATACAAGTTTGAATAGAACTAATAAGCCTACCTTCCTCCATTTAAGAGGGAGTAAAAGCTAAAACAAGCTATCGTTCACCTATTCCAAGTAACTTTCAATTGTTCTAACACACACTTAATCAATTCACATTACTCAATCTACACTCGTTCATAAGTAATGACATTAACTGAACAATTAAATAAGCTTTCACATTCGCTACGCCAACAATCACATAAGCTTTCACAACAAGGGTACATTATGACCATTTCTCTAACCCATGAGACTCGAAGTTATAAAACAATCTCACCATGTACTGTCATAAACTAATAACACTTGTATAACAACCTTAACACTAATAACTTATAATGATGTGGATGTTAGTGATAACTTCTAGTTGTGGTATAATTACTACAACATACAATTTACTTATGATGACAAGAGGCATGAAAAGAAACAATTCCCCTAATAATTTGCAACAATAATAACAACAATAATTTCTTTCAACTTCAACAACGATTATATTCGACTCTAATAATAACGACCATACCACAATTAATTAACAATAATACAAACCGTATAAATCACATTCATCATCGTCTTTATAAAACAAGTGACAATTAACAACTACTTCTTGTGACTAGTAAATTTCAAACATTTATAACCACCATTACCATTCATAATATAATCATACATCTAAGCTTGTAAAATTTATTCAATTTCTAAAACATCTTCAAAATATAAAAGTAGTATACTACTATTATTTTCATTCTTACTTTAAACCCTAATTCATAAATACATTCATTTCACCATTCAAACTCATACCCATAATAAATTCAGTAAAACTTGAATCAAATAACCACAAAACTCATAAACATGATAAAATTTTAATTAGAGCAAGAAACTAATCAAATTCTTACATCACCGTATCAAGATTCAATAAAAATTAATAAACCATCAACCCAGGCTGATGATTATTTTAACTTCATTAATCAAGCTCTTACCCATAAGAAAAATCAATGAAAGTAATACCAAATTCAACACTTAACTCATAAATTTTATAAATTTCAATTGGAAATAAGATGAAATCAAATATGAGAAGAGAAGTTGGCTCACAAAAATAAAACTAGCAAGAAGGTTGAAGAGGGGAGTGAAGGCTGTTGTGGTGGTGGCACTTGGGCAGCCACTTGCTGCGGCTGGTGGTGGAGTCCACGGCTGGGAGCCGCTCGTGGTGGACTGACGGTTGCTGGCTGCTGCTCGTGGGAGGGCGTGCGCTGGACTGCGGCTGCTGCTCGTGGTGGCTCGGGCCGGTTGTTGGGTGGCAAACAAGAGGAATGGAGAGGAGTGAGAGAGAGGGAAGGAAGAAGAAGCAAGTGACGGCTGGTTCTTTCTTTTGAGCATTGGTTTCATACTTTCAATCCCTTCTTATTATTATTATTTTTATTATTATTATTATTATTATTTATTTATTTTTTTATTCTAGATTAATTTTTCTTGCGACATCCACGTAGAAGGCTCATCTTCGTGTGCTTACACATTTAATAAAATAGTTTGACTTCGAATCTCTTTATTTTAGAAATCGTACTGTATCTTTAATATATATATACACTTTAACATTTAAATTCGTATATGAAGGAAATTTATTAAAACTAATTTAATATAATGGTAAAATCTTTAAAAGTTATTAAAATATTAAATAATTACGTCATTAAAATCTCGGGTGTTACATGGTGTGTTGTGTTGAGTCGTTGTTGTTCGTGCAAAAGGGGTCACGTGTTGGTATATTGTGTTGAGTCGTTGTTGATTGTATTGAAGGGGTTACATGTTTGATGTGTCGTGTTGAGTTGTTATGGATTGTGTTGAAGGGGGTGTCATGTGTTTGGTGTGTTGTGTTAAGTTAGTCGTAGATTGTGCTGAAGGGGTCACGTGTTTGGTGTAGTGTGTTGAGTCATTGTGAATTCAAAGGGAGTCACGTGTTTGGTGTAATAATAAGTTGTGTCGTATCAAGACTAGGGATGGTCATGGATCCAAGAATCAATTAACCCTAAAATTTACCCTGATATTTAGGGCATCGATTTACTTTTTTAAGAATCGGCGGGTTCAAATCTGAAAAAATAATTGGTTTGGTTCTCGGTCGGGCTTCAAACCTACACTTTCTCTCTAAATATGTTTATGACCCAAACCCGCCAAACTCATTGTAGACTCAACCCGTTATACAACTCAAAAACATTTTTAAACTTGTTTCTAACCTATTATGGAGTATTTATTAAGACTCTATTCAACATATAGACCCATCTATCTATAACTATTACTAAAATAAAACACAGCTGACATCATCAACTTTTAATTTTGCTTACGTGCTATTTTCTCATTAAAAATTTCCCCTCCAAATTTTAATGATGATGTCATTGTTATTATGATTAACTTTGACTTACTATTTTCATATTTTGACTATATTATTATTCTTATTAATTGTTATTTTAGTTTTTAGGTCAAATAGCATTTAATGTATTAGAAAACTATGTATTATATTTCATTTATTTCAATTATTTATAAAATGTTTTCAATCTCATTTAAAAGAATATTATTTAGCTTATTGGATATTTTGAGATGGTTAAAACATAATATAAGAGTACTTTTATCAGGATTTGTTTTTTTTATTTATACTCTTGGTTACTTAAATGCAATGCTTAATTTTAATATGATTTAGGTTGTGAATATCATTATATAAGTAACTTTTTTTTATGAGAAAAAAAATTATCTTTGTCGTTTTAACTAATAAAATAATTTTACATATTTCTATGTATTTATATTTGATTTTAAAGTGTGCTATTAATAGTCTAAATATTTAATACTTCTATAAGTTAATGTAATTGTTATTTTTGTTATAAAATTTGTATGTTGTTTTTATTAAGAAATTATAATTTTATATTGTACTCAGGGTATGAACCATTTGCTCTTTTATTCAAAATATAAAAAAAATATATAAATATAATTATATACTTGCGCACAATTATGATATAATGTATGTAATGTATATAACTGTTCATAGTGAAACAAAATATAACTATAATATACAATTTATTTATAAAAATTTTAATTTATTAATTTAAACAAATATGTCAGAAAATTTGGTAAAACCGTGCATCGCACGAGCACTATCTAGTTTTATACTAATAATAAAACCGTTAAAAATATAAAAACTGATAAAAATATGACTAATTAAATTAAGACCATTTAAGAATCTACTGAAATCTGAAAGAGCCGCTTCTAGTAATGAATAACAATAATAACAATGTTACAAAAATTATTTTTTGATCCGTTTATGAAGGTTTTTTAAATTAAATGGAACAAATATTCATTAACAATTGATTTCACAAAAAAACTATACCTAAGTGTTAAAGTATCTTTTATACATAGATGATGGCAACACATAAATCAAATAAACCCTTCAAAAGAAAACCGTGGAATGACCCGATAACTAATTACTAATACTATCCCTTTCTCCAACAGCCAACAGCTATTCTTGTAAGAGACCGTAGTTCAACAAGAAGTCCACATTTTTAATTTCTCATTAATTTATATTAATTAGACTATTTAGCTCATATATTTAATACGTCTGTCGAAGAGACCGTGTCTCATAAATTGCCAATGTTTTTAAAATCTAGCAAGACTTTATGCATCATTTACACAACTACTTCCACAATCCAAAAATTGTATTGGAAAATTTAAAAATGAGCCACTAAAACAAGTTATGCCCCACAAACATCACATACCATTTTCAATCTTAGTGGTGCAAGTGGATAGTGAATCCTAGATAACTTGCACCATAAAAAATCCTCAATACTAGGATTGTAATCTTCTTTTCTTCTCCTCAAAGTATCTCTACTATTTCTACTACTTAAACCCCCCATGCATACTACAATCTCAAATCAAATCATCCCAAAAAATTTAATTAATTTATCTATCGATCTGTCTATCTATCCGTCTATTTGTCTAGTCGTCGGAAATTGAGGATGGGGCATAGCCATGGGCATGATTGGGGTCCAGTGTTCATTGCAACAATCTTGTTTGTGTTACTTTCACCTGGATTGTTGTTTCAAGTGCCTGGTGGGCAAAGGTGTATTGAGTTTGGAAGCTTTCGTACTGGTGGGGCTGCCATTTTGTTCCATGCCCTTCTCTATTTTGGTCTCATTTGTATCTTTTTGATTGCCCTTGGTATTCACATGTATTGGGGTTAGAACATTAAAGTATTAAACATTTTCTTGTATTTTAAGTCCTTTTTGTAAACCACTCAAATTTAATTTGATTGAATCAAAGTTATCATCATTTAATTCAAGTAATTGTTAATGAAATTAATATTTCTAAATGATGGTTTATGATCACATGTATTGTCTTGATAAAATA
>CM025918.1:5032613-5061496 GCA_000753965.2 Amaranthus hypochondriacus
TGGTAAGCCATTAAACTCAGTAAATTTATAGGTTAAACTAAAAATAAATATTTCTATAAAAAAAACTAATTGTATGATAATAATTAAAATTTCTGCCTACAATAATGCTCACTAAGATGATAAGATACACTTTAAAAATATTTTCTCTTAAATGCTGACTATTCAAATAGTGAGTATGACTGTATGACACTTCAGGTAAAAAAGGCAACAAAATTAAAGAAGGCAAATAAATTCATTTGAGCTTTTCCCTTGATTCAATCCTTCAAGGTAGGCTAATGAATCTCTATGGATAAGGGGAAGAAATTATTCTATTTTGTAGAAATTATTCAAGGTAGAAATAATTGAAACCATATCACAAAGGTGAAAAAAAAAACCCTTAATCCAAGATTCTCAATACATTTGAACTTCAAAAACCATTTACGTTTAACAAGTAACGTAATAGAAGTATATTTATTTATCTTCCCTTAATAATAATTGAAATATGATTAAAACAAAAAAAAAAAAAAAAAAACCTATAATTATTGCCACCATCTCAATATGTTGCTTTCAATTATCTTCAAAATCATCCTACTCATTACTCACAATGAAAAAAAAAGACAATATACAATACTATCACTTTCCTTTATTAAGAACTAACATAAAAAAACAAAATCATCATTATTCATTAAACAAAACTCCACCAAAAAAGTGCCACATTTCCGTGAAGTATTGCCTACAAGAGCCTTAATGTCCAAGAATTCCTTGCTCCTCTAAAATAATACTACTACTACTACTACTACTACTACTACTACATTATTCTTTTCTTTGCCACTACACAACACATATGCTAAGAATGCCAAACACGCCAAAACAACAAATGCATATAATTCATTCTATATATAGCAACACATTCTCATTCTAATTCTAAGTGTAAGATAGTAATATGGCAGACTGGGGCCCGGTGGTGATCGCGTTGGTGCTGTTCGTGTTGCTGTCACCGGGGCTGCTTTGTCAGATCCCCGGCAAGGGGAGAATGGTTGAGTTTGCTAATATGCAGACTAGCGGCGTTTCCATACTGGTTCATACCATTATCTTCTTTGGTCTCATCACTATTTTCCTTATTGCTATTGGTGTTCATATCTATACTGGTTGATTTATCTAAGCTTACTTCTTTCACTTTTTGTCTTCTTTTTTTTTTTTTTTTTTTTTGGTATTCAATTGGCTGTGGTTTTCATTGAATTGTGTGTTGTTTTAAGTCTGCAAAGTTCGGCTGTCATATTAGTTTCTTGGGGTATGGTTTTCTCGAGCTAAAGGACTCTTTGGTAACATCCTCTTTTATGAGTATGATTTGATATCTATCATCACTCTTCAGACGATGATTATAGTTATACCATGGTTATGCAACATATAATTTTGCGGAGAAAGTGTATATGATGTAGTAAAACAATGTTTTTCAATTGTGTATGAGATACTTTTATGTGAAAAATCTATATTCTCGAGATCTCTAAATTAGGTTGAATGGCAAAGGCTTAATTACTAGAAAATTAAATGTGCCAAGATTTATTACATAAAATAAATTCAATAAAAGTAAACTTTTTTTAAATGCAATAAAAATAAGTTAAGTTCAACAATAATAAATTCGTTTGAAAATAAAATTCAACTCAAAAAAAATCATAGTTCGCATGAACCAACTAAAGAGTGTTACCAGAGTTCTCTAAAACATAAGAACTCATGAATGAGTATAGTTTAGCAAAAATAAGTTCGTTCAAAAATAAAGTGACAGGAATAAAAACCAATTTAACGAAGATCACGTGAACTAGTTAACCAACGAGAGAACGTTAGAACAATCATAAATCACGAGTTCCATACAACAATTACACAACGATAACAATAATGAGATTTGTGAAGGAACAAAAGATTCAACTAAACTTGTTTTTTACTGATGTTCATGAATGTCCGAAACAAGTTGTTTCCTCTATATTCTTTCCCGAAAATATCAGAAAATAAGAACTACATATGGTAGTGCCTCATGGCATTAATTATCCACATTATATAGAGCAACATTTTCATCATATGAAAAATAACAAGTTTGACATGAAAGAACCTTCATTGTTCTCCACACTAGTATAATAATAGCACTGTAGTAGGCAATTTTGAAAACGTAATAAAGAAAATTGTCCCCCTACTGCACGAAGAAGCCATATTCACAAGTTCCACCAACAATCTTCAAACCGGTTTTACCTGAACTTCCAAATTCCAATAGTTTTCCGGCTCATAGCCATTCCCCCAAACATTCAATGAGGAGTCCATGATTACAAGTCCCTGTTTGATGCTGTTGCAATAGCACCTTTTTATGTCTGTACCATCTTCACAAGAACTTCCATGCTGCATCAATGCAAGTTATTAAATATATCAGTCATTTTTTCAAAAAACCAAAATAAATCTTTGATATGCAACAAACTCAAGTCATTAAAATCACTGAATCATACAGAGCAAAACCAACATAAAAAGTACATCATCTTTTGTTATTACTAATAAGAGTAAGGTTACGCACATTCGAGCCTCACAAACCTCAACTAGCTTGGAGCCATTTAAAGGCACTGGGGTAACGGAATGTTGTTCCACACTGATTATTTCAAAACTAATCACAACCATTATACAGATTCCTCCACAATTGCTTAGCAGACAAGGAACAAAATTCAATCAAAAAGTCTTTCAGCGACATCCGGTCATGGTTCTGATTGGAACTGCCAACTAAAGGCACTAAACTAATGACCCAAAAATTTATAAGGCACTTAAACCAAAGAGATGTGCTTCAATATCTAACAAATTCAGATCCATCTAAGATGACATGTTTAATGAACTTCAAGCGCCCATCACAGGCTTATCATCCAACAAGTCACCAAAGGAAAACATGAACCAACCACAAGTGAATACAGAACACCTAACGAAAGAGACATCCCAAACAGCAAGAGAATTTTGAAATTTTTGCATTGCCATTTCCTCATTCTCCAATGGGCTTATCTATAATTATTTCACTCGCAAATCACAAACTTCAAGACTACAAAACTCGATTCTCCACAATGAAATGATTTCTCCAGGAATCTGAAGAGGTTTGCAAACAGCTAGAATTCACTAAATTAATACACTAAATACATTACTTTTAAGCTTCATTATGTTAAACACGAGATATCAATCAACCAAATGTACACTGGCTAGAAGCTGCCAACCCAACGTAGATAGCATAGTACTATGTTAGTAATACCACTTCCGTAATCCTGCAATGTCAAGAGATAAATTGACATGACTTGATGAAATACTTGCCATTGCTCTTCCAATTTCATTGAATGATTGGCGACTAGCCAAACATTTAAGCTTACAACCATATGACCATATACTATAGAGCCCTACCCTACATAGAGTAAAATAAAAATTGAGCAAAAGCTTCGCTAGATAAACCCAATTCCACTTAAACATCCAAACAGCATTATCATGCAACAATGAGTCAATGATGTAAAAACATTTAAACATCAGAAAAATTATTTTAATTTCTGATCTGGGCCAAATCCTTTATGAAAGGTATAACCAAGTAAAACAACTAAGAGTTGTAAGTAACCCTTACATTCAAAAACAAATGTCAAAGGTCCTCATAAATTCAGATTTTGAATGGCACATATTGACTCCTGAAACATATTCTGTCCTTCCTAGAAAGATACTCCAATATCTAAAATGGAGATATAATGATGATACAAGGATCCGGCCTTCCCCATCTAAACACACCCACAATGAATAAGCTCGTCACTAGATAAAATGTGCTCCCAAATCAATTCCCGGTGTTTCAGATAAAATACAGGAAACAGGTAAAGCTCCTCAAATTGTACAAAATATGCTATCATTTGAAGAAAATAACAATCCTGGTATGATTTCAGGTCAGAAAGATGGCAATAAGCAACAAAAGATAATTCTTTCTCAAAGCACAGATTAGAAACCTAAATCAAATTCTTATTTAGTGAGTCACACTAAATCAATATTATAACAATGCCAAAATATTAATTCCAATTTCCAAAGATGGGTCTGTATCTGTCATCTACATGAATTAGGAAATGGCACATTAAAACAGAAAACACATACGCATATGGACACGCCATAACATAAAAATTGTACATACGCATATGGACAAGTTCAAGATGTTGAAGTACCAGCTGTTATCTACCCAGCGAAAATAGTACATACGCAAAGTCAATTGCCTTGTTTAACCAAAACAAGCAACTCATATACACACCATAACATAAAAATTGTACAAACAAACAAGAAATCCAACCAAATCAGCAATAATCATCTCCAAATCCAATCCCAACTCTAAAATAATTTGTATATAGAAGTAGAATTCATATACTTAAAATTCTTTCTCTCCATCAGAGTGTTATTGCAAGCAAATTCTATCATTTCCATTTTCCCCCCTTAACACAAAACAAGCTCCAAATTCATTAAAGAATAGCAGCCAAAAAATCAAAATCACGAGATCACAGAACAATTGTATATTTGTATTGTTCTTTAACCAACCATGGGAAAGTATAAAAAAGATCTACTTAAAGACTAGAGCTGTTTAAATTTGACCATATTGACCGGAGGAGAACTCAACTCGATCCCAACTGATCCATATAGAAAATATTTTATGATTTTATCCGACCTGAAATAGAGTACCCCCGAAACCCTCTATGTACACCTCAAGTAATTGCAATCAAATGTTAACATTTTCCCACAACACAATTCAAAGTCCCAATATCATTAACAAATAAGCAAAATCAAAAGCATGAAATTACAGAACAATTATATGCTTTGATTATATAGTTATAATCACGCCAAATGAGTATGAATAACAAAATCAAACGAAGAGAATATTATGAGTTTTACTTTTTAAGAAAATATCATACCAGAAAAATCCTTTCCATGAGAATACGGTGAAGAGGTAGCGTAACAGAAAAAAGTTCTTCCCAAAACCGATATACTCGTAACAAGACCAATAAAATAGAACATCATCACCAAACCAATAACCCAAGGCAACAACATAAACCCTATAAAAAAAGTCACCGATCCACAAAGCATCAACGCCAAAGAAATCCCTAACATTAAAGATGCGAATCCTGCCGGCGTTATTTGTGACGGAAACCTAACAGAAGAAGCAGACGATGATCGCGTAGATGAAATCGCTGGTGGTGGATAGAGAAAATCAGAGAGATTCAACGTTGACGGTGACGGAGGATGACGTAAAATGTTGAATACTAATGAAGATAATTCTTGTAAAGCCCTAGGTTGTTGTTGATTATGTTGTTGATGATGATGATTTTGAGTCGTCAACATTTTGAAGAAATTGAAATTTGGAATCGGTATGAAGTGAATTTCCCCCGGAAATTTATACAAGAACCCTAAAAATTTAGGGGAAAACCAATTGGGGGGAAATCTTGCTCGAATCGAGGCAAATAGATAATTGAGAAAGTTTGGAGGTGGATTTATGTGATATTAAGACACAATCAACAAATGGAAAGCTATAATTGGGTGAAACGTAGAGAGAGAAAATAGATGGGGAGCTTATCTGATGAATGGTGATGCAGAGGAAGATGGAAGAAGAAAAAGGGAAGGATGTGGGGGCAAAAGCGGAAAAAAGTTAAAACTGAAAATAATGGGAATTTGGTTTTGATATTTTAAAATATTTTCTCCTTTTTTTTTTTCGTTTTAATTTAGTGATATAACTAGATAGTGTCCGTGTGATGCACGACTTTATTAAATTTATTGACATATCAGTTAAAAAATTAAAATTTTAAGAAATAAATTTTACATTAATTATAGTTATATTTCATTTCGTTTTGAATAGTTCTATACATTACATACCTTTGTTTGATTTGTATCATACTTTGCATTGTGCGTAGATGATTGTAAAAATTTAGTTATAAATTTAACATAAATATTTATGTAAAATTATTTTATAAAATTATAAAAAAATTGTTTGTCATAAAAAATATAAGTGATTTGCATAAAGGTAGTTACAACTTAAATCATATTAGACTTATGCATTGCATTTAAGTAACCAATTTCATTAGTATAAATAAAAAAATCATCATAAAAGTATATTATCTTTTAATCAACTTAAAATATCCAATACACTTAAATAATACTTATTTAATAAATAAAATTGATAAGATTTTATAAATAATTGAAAAAAAATGAAATTAAATTTATAGATCTCTAATACATTAAATGATGTGACTTGCAAAGTATAACATCAATATGAATAACATTATTATAGTCATAGTTAGAAAGCAATTAAGTCAAATATATTAATTAGTGATGATGTCATTATTGAGTTTTGGAAGGAATTTTTTTGTTGAGGTTGTGACACATAAGCACTATTAATTAGTGATCATGTCAGCGTGTTTTGTTCTAGTAATAGTTATAGAAGATTATAGATAGATTGATCAAATTATCTCAAACTATTATTTACAGTTGGTCATTTGCCACATAATAAAATCAACTAGTCAAATCAACCACTATAATTAGCTATCAGTTATCAGTTATTAGTCATTTGCAAATATAGCTACTAATTTATATATTAAAATTATTAATTATAGTCTCTATTACAATTTTGTGTTCATTTAATTATTTTAAATTTAATTTTTTGAAAATCTAATCTTGCCTCAATTTAGTGTAATACTGTTTGTTTAGATAATGTCATTGATTATATCTAATAAAAAATTTATTTTATAATTTTTTTTAAAAATTATTACTCCCTCCGAACCAATTTAATTGTCCCATTTACTTTTTCATAGTCTTCATCAATCACGTTTAATTTGTATTTTATTTTTAATTCATAAGTTAAAACATAGTCATGTGAGATCTTGTTTAATTCGTCTCAATGCAAGGTTTATTCTTATCAACTTTTTATAATTTTTATTTAAGCATAATTAAAGATATTATGAGTAAAAATATTACTTCGACAAATGTACCTAAGCAAATAAGACAACTAATTGATTGGGAGGAAAGGGAGTATGATTTTCATGCATTATCCACAACCTTAGTTTAAAATTTTAGTAAAAATACACCGTATTTAATCTGTTAATAAAGATCACGACTTTATCTGAAAGTAGAAGCAAACGTGGAGTTGATGTAAGGGCGACGCGAGAAATATGGCGGCGTGGGAGACTCGCTTTGGTTTGATCGACGATTGTGTTGTGTAGACAAAACTAATACTTTCTACGTTTCAACACTTACTGTTTTTCAAAGTTTCATATTACTTCTAATATTATTATTTTTGGCAAAAATAATTTACTTATTTTATCTCACTTTATTCCTACCCCACATATCACCATCAATCATATATCATCTCATTAATTATTTAATACTAGTATAAAACTCGTGCATCGCACAGAGTTTTGTAGAATTTATGTTTTTATTTGAAATGTAACTTTTAAATTATTGTGCAATTGCATATTTAAAATGTAACTTTTAAAATTATATTGTATTTAGTATAAAAGGGAAGTATTGTGATCCTGTGTTGTTTTATTATAGGAAATTAATTGTTTTTTGACTGTTTTTATTTGTGATGTACAATATTTTCTTACACCTATTGAATTTTGCCCGTAAATGCAGTGATAAAAGAAAATAGTAATATTTTCTTATTAAAATATTTTCGGAAGGTTTATTATTTTCTTATTTCAGTACTATAATGTGTGATGTATAACTATTGTATTAATGTAAAACAATTTCTAAAAGCTATTTATTTTTTAAAATTAATGTATTTTTAGAAATAAATTACTTTACTATTAAAGGACTAATAATCTTGTTACATTTGACAGATGACTGTGAGACTGCCATTTGTCATTTAGCAGCAAAATTATAGAATTGTATGATATGATACCAACAAGTCACAACCACTATCTACTTATATCTAATAAATTTTTATTATTTTTACCCCACATATCATCAACAATCATACATTATCCTTATTTTTACCATACTGATTTGACAGCCCTTAAAAAATGTGCCAAACCCCTATGGTGCAACTAAAACGAAACAGAGAAAGTACAAAATCTTGCTATAGACCGTCTATAGTATAGACAGATAATTATGATCTTATGGGTCAGCCCATTTATTAAATAATTAACTAAATAGTTACTACCTCCGTTCCATTTTACTTGCAACACTTACCATTTTTGGAAGTTTCATAATACTTGCAACATTACTATTTTTGGCAAAAATAATCTACTTATTTTATCCTCACTTTATTCCTACCCCACTATCACCATCAATCATATATCATCCCATTAATTATTTAATATACCCACAAGTCACAACCACTATCTACTTATAATAATTTTTTTTATTTCTACCCCACATATCACCATCAATCACACATTATCCCTACTTTTACCAAACTGATTTGACGACCCTTAATAAACATGCTAAACCCAATGGTGCAACTAAAATGGAACGGAGGAAGTATATAAGTCATGAAGCTGGGCTATTAATAGCGGAGACCTTTCACAAAACTATACTCCTTGTAGTTGTTTGTTGATTGTTGATAAAATGATAAGTCAAGAATAAAAATTGGAAAAAGATTAATACTGGGCCCTACATAGACGTGGACCTTATCTTCTTCTTTATTACAAGAATTTAAGTTTGATGTGATTTTGTGGATGTAAACGTTTCTTCTACTACTTGCCCTTTCTTGCAATTTGCAATTCCCTTTAATTTTAATTTCAATTTACTTAGACGTTTGTTTTTACGTGCAGTTTAAGTTACTAATTTAATTCTCAATATCTCAAATCGTATGTAATAAAAAAATATATAAATTAAATATTAATAATCTTTGCGTTGAGACTTGAGACGAATCAAATGAAATTCTACTTGACTGTATTTTAACTTATAGATTAAACACTAATTAGTTACAAGCTAAGAATGATGAATGGATAGTACAATATTCTTAATGTTGCGAGTGATTCAGAAGAGAGGAAGTGCTTCTATATTTTTCTTACACGTATGCAAATGTATAAAATAAGTTTATACGTTTAATAATGCTAGTAACCTTTATTTAGCAAGTATATCAGAACCGAGAAAATAAGAAATAGTCTTAAAGTGATCACTTTTTATAATTTTACTTTTTATAGTTTTAAAGTGATTACTTATAATCTTTAAGATGATCATTTACAATTTTAAAATTATCATTAAGAGAAATGAGCTAATTATATTGGCTATTCTCATGATGATGAGATGGCTTCATACAAAATTTGTTGCAAGAATATTATTCTACGTGAACTGTATGAAATTCATTCGTTTTATTATACTTGTTATATTTTGTCTTTATTTTTTTTCCTATCCTTATACTACATCTGTTTTGAAATACTCTGATCATCCGATTGTGACATACTTCCTCTGTTCTGAAACACTCGCTACATTTTGATTATGAGCACTATTCATCGTTCAAGTTTGTTTAATATATTGCGACTAATGTATAAGTAATAATATAGTTAAGTGAGATCTTGTATCGTCTAAGCACATACTTTTATAATATTAACTTTTTATAATTTTTAGATTTGTATAATTCAAGATATAAATAAACAAAATAACACATTGAAATGGGTAAAAAATAAAATGAAGCAAGTATAATGTAACAGAAAAAGTATTTATTATGAAATGAAGTATTTTTTCACCTGTCTGGCTGTCTCTTCAAGGGTTACAAATACTAGTAAGAAAATCAACAAAGGAATTATTATCATTGTTTAATCGAATACAACTTGACAAAAATTGAACTGTAAAACTTGATGCTAGAGTGTTTTCGGAAATATTAAATGTTTGCAAATTGAAAACGATATTAATATCACCGAGATTGGAAGTCCGTAGTCGTGTGAAATAAATTACGCAAACAATATAAAATCGATGTTTGTAAGAGATAAAAATGCAATAAAATGACACAAAATGCATATTTTTATGTGAGATCTTGTTAATTCGTTTCAATATATACAATTTAAATATTAACTTTTTAGAATTTTTAAAAACACACAATTAAATCATCACATCATCATCACCATACCCAATGTATCCCTATGTTCAGGGTCTGGGGAGAGAAAAACGATGACAACTCATACCCACAAAAGAGAGTGCGATCAAAGAGTATCCGACTCGAGAAAGGCCTTCCAAGAAAGAGAAATTTACAACTTACAAATAGCTTAAATAATAACTGACAAATAAAATTATTTGAAAAGTTCATTTAAAAACAGTGAAAGTAATAAAAATTACATAAAAGAGGTTATTAGGAAAAGGACCAAATTTCCTCGACAAAAATAGAAATTCTTCAACTACATTGGCGCTCATCCGCCAGACAGAAAATAGGTCATTTTTTTTATTCAAAAGTGTATTCTTTTAGATAAAAACTTTAGTATAAAACTCGTGCAATGCACGGTATTTTTTAGTATGAAATTCTATTTAAATATAAATTTTAGATAAAGATGCAATTATACATATTTAAATATAAAGAGAAAACTAAATATTTAAATTAAAAAATAATAGAAGTTTTTTCAAATTAAATATTAAATTTTTTTAATTTTAAAAATGCATTTTCAAATTACATTTATGTTTGATAAAAGTATTGTCTACTTAATTTAAGAAATCTTTTCCTAGAAAAAATATAGTTAATTAGGCATATATTTCAAAAATAATTAAAATAAGAATAAATAATAAAAGAAGTTTATATTGAAATCAGTCAAATAAAACATACTGAATTTAAAAGATCATGTCAATTATTATGCCTAAAATTATCATTGATATTATTACAACAATAAAATTGATTGTAATAAAATATTTTCTGATCATATTGTTCTAACAAATTTACCTTTTAAGATAAAATTAAGCCTTGGATGCAATTATTATATATGGAATTTTTTTGTTAATAGCACAATCTAACATTTTTAAAAATATATTTTTTTAACCGGTTATACTTAAAAGTATTATTGTCACGTCAAATTCATTTATGGTATGTTTGGGAATGATGATTTGATTTGCAAATATGGATTTGACTTAAAGTTAGTGTTTGGCAATAACAAGAATTTGAATTTGGATTTGAGCAAAATCCACCAATGTTATAAAAGTAGTTGATTAAAATGAGGATTTGAGAATGACACCCCAATCCTCCGTTTTACTATACTTGTTACATTTGACTTTTTTTAGCTATTTATATGAGATATCATATTTCAATAAAATGACTTTAAAAAAGTAGTCAGTATTTTGATTTTCTTTGTGATTTGTATTAGTTCGATTATTTAGCCCGTATAAGGGGTGTATCTCATAGTAAAATTATCACATACAAGAATTTGTAAAATTTTTTTTAAGAAAAAATAAATTTTATATATATTACAAATTATTGTATGAAACAGTTTCACTACAAGACCATCTTATATATGGACTAGGCCTGTGCAATGGGCCGGATCCTCATTGGGGCCCCTGATCCAGCCCTTGATTGTAAGGGTTGTATATGGGGGAGGATTGAAAAGGGTTGGGCTTAAAATTTAACTTATAAAAATTAAGAGATAAGGATTGGATAAGGGTTTAAAAAGGGTTGTAAATGGGCCCTTATCTAAATCCATTTCCATCCTTTTTTACCCCTTAATGTTATATAAGAATTTGTGTATATAAATTAATACATAACTAATGTGGAGCTTATTACTGCTTCAAACTTATTAAATCTTTATATTAGCCAAAATTATTATTATTATTATTATTATTATTATTATTATTATTATATTTTTATTATTATTTTTTAATTTTTTTTTGAAAAGGTAATAATATAAAACTTCAAAGAGGCTCCAGCATGAGGACAAGTTGAGCACACTTCATTCACTGTCAGTGTTATTTTTATTATTATTATTATTATTAGCACATGGATAGTTGTAACAACAGCTCACTACTTCTAGTTCACGCAATTAAGCCAGCAGCAGGCTGCATAGTGACAAGAAGATGCATATTAGCAGCTTCCAACAATGTAGCAGCACAGTCCAAGCATTAGTGCAGGCTCTATATAGCAAAAGTATTATTATTATTATTATTATTATTATTATTATTTTCAAATTCCGGCATGTATTTTTATGTTTAATAAAATAAATGGGCCGGGCAGGGCCCGGTCCATTTAAGCCCATCATATATTTTGTAAGGCCCGACCCGGCCCGTTTCTACTAAAGCCCGACCCGGCCCATATCCGGCCCATTGCACAGGCCTAATATGGACTAAACATCTAAACTAATACTTCCTCCGTTCTATAATATTTGTTACTGATAGTGATATTTTCCTACACATGTCACACTCAGGAGCAAGTATTATGAAACGAAGGAATTACAAAATAAAATAAAAACTCAAATATATAAATTTCATGAGCTAAAAACTGATAAATCATGAGTCAATTGATCTTGTGGGCTTTACGTTGTAAGGCTGCAATAGGCGGTCCAATCAATTTGACTAAGGGCTACCCGCCCGATTTACAAAAAGGATGGTATTACTATTGGTAGGACTCATTACTCATAGGAGGCTTTTTGTTTATTTTTATCTGTTTGACAGTATGAGGCGCATTTTATGATATTTACGGTCTTAGTCTTATTTAATAATTTATAATTGTAGATGGGATCGCTTGCTTATAAAGTCACGTTAATCATCCACTCATGGTTAACAATTTTTTTAAAAAATATTGTATTATGCGGCAATTTTACTGTGCAACGCACTTTATATATCGATAAAATAATATTTAAATTATTATAAGTTATAAAAATAAGATACTTATTTTGAGATTAAACCGATTTGATAATTAGTCATTGTAAACAATTTGAGGTTACCATTGCCCTTTTCTCCAATGCGGTATTTGTACATGAGTTGTGTACTGTCAACCTCAAGAGTCCATGTTCAATTAGCTTTTGAGTTCGTTTGGTCTTAATTAAATTTTGACTTGTTAAGTCTTTTATAAATGTTTGTTAGAATAATAAATAAAAAAAAGAATTTATGATAATTTCAAAAAGTTGGATCATAATTCATAGCAACGTATTTAAATGTTTCTTTAGACTCAAATCACTCAATCTGCCAAAAACATTTATATCCTCATTTAAACATCTATATATTACTAGTTTAAAAATTCGTGCAATACATAAAGTTTAATAAATATAATATTTAAAAAACTACGTAAATACTACGTACATGTTTTAATAAAATACTTGTTTTGAAACATTTCAAACTAATTTATTTAATTTAAATTTTAAACTAATTCAAATAACAATTGATTAACAATAAATATATATTATATGAATTATTTTGCATCTTTTTTTTCTCATATCAATTTCATCATATAATTTTAAGAGCGAGCAGTCTTGGTAATCTATATAAAAAGGATAAGAACTCCCCATATATAGAAGTTTAAATATCAACTGATATGAGTCACTTTCTCAAACTTATAAATTAATTATCTATTTCTCATAGTGTCTATTGTCATATCGGTAATAATGGTCAATGAACACTTTAACATCAACTGCTCACTTTTGTTTTTGCTGATTTCAATTTAAATTTAAAAATCATATATATATATATATATATATATATATATATATATATATATATATATATATATATATATATATATATATATATGTTAGAATTCAATCAAAGAAACCAAGTAAAATCACTCTAAGATTAAGGATAAAGAAATGCAAAACCAAAAGAAAGAACATCAAAATTTGGGAGGTGGAGAAAATCCCAATATCAATGTGATATTGGACTATAAAACTCCATCCTTCTAAGTCTTCTATGAGTATTATTGATGAATTGGATATTGTACACAAGAGCCCTTTGAATTGATCAACAATTAGAGAATTGATCAATTTTCCCCAAATCCTATCACTAAAACCCTAAGAGTATATTTGTGGCTCTCAACTCAATCCCAATGACTAATTACAAATGATTTACAATGTGTTACTAATACATGGATAAACAATGCCTATATATAGGCTTTGGAACAAGTAAGAAGGACTAAATGATGTTCTTGAACCATTAACAGCTGTCGGCTAAAACAGAACAACCCCGACAAATGGCTCGACTGGTCGAGCAAAATGATGTGAGTCGAGCAGAGGTCGAGCGAGAGATCAGAATATAGGCAGAAGGTTCTGATCTCCCGCTCGACCGGTCGAGCGGTTTCTCTTGGGTCGAGCCACGGTCGAGCGACCAGCAGGTGCACCAAAACATGTAATTAACTCATCAATCTTCACTATATCATCCATACTCATGCACACATATCATACCATATCACATGTATTACTTTGGGCTTTATTGAGTCACTATATTCAACAATATATATATATATATATATATATATATATATATATATATATATATATATATATATATAAATTCGTTAAATTCGTTTTGATGTATAAAAGTAATAGTCGAAAACTAAAAAGAAGGAAATATTTATGTCCATTTTGCGCTTGTGTAATTTTAATTTTTAAGTTAAGCAAAGTCAAAACAAAAAACAAGGCAATGGTTGTTTGTACTTTACCCCTTTCTTAAATTAGGGCATCCTATAATTACCGTTATGGTTCACACGTTTCTTAATAATTCTCAAAATACAAGAATATATTAAATAAAAAAATGGTGCAAGACTCAAAGCTGAAAAATATCGTTGTAGTTAGTCACAACTCACAAGGACGACCCTTAAGTTGTTTGGGAATTGGGACTATAAACATACAAGTTGTAAAGTACAAGTTGCAGTATTAACTATTAACTAATAATGCCAAAACTCTTAATAAAATAAACATGTGCTCTCTTGAGATACCGTTTTTTTAAAAACGACTCTTAAAAATCTAGCCCAAATCTATATTTAGAGTCGTAATAATATATATTTAGAAGTGGACTGTGCTTTTGAGAGCCGACTTTACAAAAGATGGTCTCAAGTAAAAATTTGTGTAAAACAAATTAACCGCTCAAGTGAGGCAACTAGCTAACACAAATCTGTCTTATTTCAAGTAGGGTAAATATTATTTTTTTTCTCCAGTGAAGTTTTAAATTTAATTTTTACATATACTTCCATATCCTCAAAGCAACTAGCCAACTAATATTTTAAGTCTCATTTGAAAATTAGAACGAACACATGTCTTTTTAGAGTTTTAGTACAAAATTTGCACTCAACAATTGATTAATTTAAAATTCACAAATATTTGTATGTGACAGTCTCACCGTCAGAGATAACTCATATTTGGGTTAAATAGTTCAATAATAAAATTTTTCGCATATGGACTTTTTGTTTTGAGGCCGTCTCACCATAAAAATGATCTCATACAAAACCGATTGTTCAAATTTTGATTTGATGTATAGTCAAGTAGATACACACGTGTATAAAATTTTTACTTATTATGGATGGTGGATACTTGGATAGGTAGTTGGTATGTGGATTTTAGATGAATATAGACCTGTGAAAGGGCATATCGCATCCGTTCGTCTATTTTACCTCCTTAACTACAAGCATGAATGTCAATTACCAAGGGCAAAATAAGCTATTACTCAGGGTCCCAAATTTTCTAGGCATAAAATAGTTGTATAACATGAATTATTAGGGCTTTTTATAAAATAGTTGAAATATCAAAAATACAAAACAAAATCAATATTATATTTATTGCCCTTCTTATTTTTCACTCTAAGATTAAAAATAAACAAGACGACCCACTACAACAAATTTAACTTTTCGTGACATTTGATTTAGTGACATTAAAAAAATACCAATAATTTATATTTTTAGTGTAATAATCGTTAGTTTTTTATTTTAAGTTTCACTATAAAGTGATTTAGGGACACTTTATTTGGTCTTTAGTGACATATGTAATTGTCACTATAGTCTATAGTGTATTTATATGGTAACATTTAAATTTATTTATTTAATTAATTATTATTGTGATATTACCTTGGTAAATTTCAACTTTTCGTTGACCTTGACTATTAGTCAATGGACTTTTATGACATCCAATCTAATATGCTTAACTCGCAAGTAAGTAACCACCTCACAACTGTCATACAACCTTCCACTTTCTACAGTAACCAACTATAACTTCCTACTACCATCCACATTCTCCAGGATGATCCTTTCCCACCAGAGGTAACCTCTCCCAGCACATTATATACAGAGGGACTCATGCTCATTTTCGCCCGGGGTGTTTAACATTACACCAAAACTCTGCCAAAATCTCTACTGACTACCACCGACAGTTACCTCCCTCTTTACCACCCTGATCAGTTACACATCACCATTACCACCACCACTACCTTATTTTCACCATCATTGCTTATCTTATATAATTATTCAGTTGTCACTTCTCTGATTCTCCTATCTGACTTGAGCGTCAGAAGGGTTTTCCGGGAGATAACCCCGGACAAGGCTAACGTGTTGTGGTGCAGGAATTCAGGTCACCTTCGAACGACGTTCCTCTTCTGCTCTGTTGACCGTTGACCGTCATACCACTTTCACTTCATGTATCTCACGTGTCTTTCGCACTTTCTCGTTTCGATCATAACCGAAACAATAAGAAGTATCACTAGATCCTATGTCGCAAAAAGCTTTAGTGTCATTTCTTATTATGCTGCTAAAGGGTTTAATAAATATCACTGAATATATCCCACTAAAAGCAAATTATGTTGTAGTGACCTAACTATAAGCAAGGTGTTATAAGATGACGGAGCCAAGAGTCATGCATGCCCATTCCCCCAAAATCAATAGGCACACAAATCATAATCAAGAATTCCAATGCAAAAAGTTTTAAGTTAATAAACATACATTTATATAAAGATAAAAATTTAAAAATAGAATTAATAATAAAGTAAAAGAACATCTCGGGATGATTAAGATTATGCTTATGTTCGGCAGTTGGCAGTAAGTACAAATCCTACCAGTTAGGGAAAGCTACAATTTACCATGAATAGTATATTCACATGTCTATGTACTCTATACTTTCAACTCAAGATTCTTTTATCACTCGTCACTTTGTGTCTCTTAATTTACTTCCATAAATTATAATACCACTTGTGCTTTATCTTTGTAATTTTGTTAGGCATATTTTGGTGAGCAAAAAAAATTTACAATAAAATGACTTGTTTATTCATGTGAATTTTTTCTTTACGTGAGTTTGCATTATAATATGATAGAATTTAGAAAATGGATCAAGGCAATCCAAATAAGGAGGAGAAGAAGTAGTTCACTCATAAACTTAAAGAAGGTTAACTACTAAAATCGATTGGTGATAGTAGGAATTTCTTCTTGAGTTTATAAAGTGATGCATACTCTTCACTTTCTCCGATGTAGGACAACTCACATGTGGGTAACACATGGACACTTCAACACATCCCCTCACATGTGAGCGTCCTTAGAATGTTTAGCCCACCAGGATGGTTACAAACCTATTGGAAATGAACATCAAATGAAAGACCCCTTAACCAGTAGTAAGATTAAATGCCCAGTATAAAGGCACAACAATAAATCGGGCTCTGATATCATGATAGAATTTAGAAAATGGGTTTGGGCAACCCAAACAAGGAGGAGAAGAAGTAGTCCACTCATAAAACCCAAAGAAGGTTAACTACTAAAACCAATTGGAGATAGTAGGAGTTACTCATTGAGTTATAAAGTGATGCATACTCTTCTCTTTTTCCGATGTGAAACAACTCACATGTGGGTAACACATAGTCACTTCAACGTAATAAAATCGCTTATACCGATCCTAAATACCACTTTAAGCGAGAACCACAAAATAACCCGAGAGTTTGTACTTTTCTAAAATGTTTTTTTTTTTTTGAGTTTACTTTTTAAAAATGTTTGTAAAACTTAAGATAGATGATGGTAAATACTAGTATAATAGGACACTTTAAGAAAGCAAAATGAGCTGGTGAATGGTAACTTGGTAAGTAATATTGCTAGTAATCCCTTTGTCCTGAATTTACATCAAATAGAAAAATATATTTTTTTTATTAAAGATGAATAATGGTAATAAATAAAGAAAGAAAATAAATTGTATAGATGAAATTAGAAGAGATTTAAAATGTATGAATGGGATTAAAATGAAGTAGTGGGTCATAGTCCAACAATAAAAATAATAAAAATTAAGTGGGACAAACCAAAATAAAAAATACTCCAAATTAAATGAGACGGAAGGAATATACATATTCCGTGTCAATTAATTCGTTAGAATTTTTATTTTAGTTATGTCGTCAATTAATTTGATACATTTTTAATAAATTAAAAATAGTTTCTATGACTTTAATTAATTCTCATCATACAAGTGTTTCCTCTTTCAATATATCAAGTCGGCATGACTCAACTAATTGTCATATCTCCTAATAAACCAACTATCAAATATAATAATATGTAATAAATTTACTAAAAGTACAATATAATTGATAAAATATTTGGATGCATTAATCATTTAATTACATTTTTGATTAAATTAATTTCTTAAAATAATGCTTCCTTCGTTCCTTATTAGTTGCACCATTTGCTTTTTCACACTCCAATGTACAAATTGAATCTTTAATAACTCTAATTATACGTATCGAAAAATTAAAAAAAACTCAAAATTAATAAACTTTGAATCGAGATGATTCAAACAAGATCTCATATGATTATGTTTTAACTTTTAAATTACCGACAATATAAAAGTCAATTTGCTTAATAAATAATACCACAGTCAACAATATTGTAAGTAAAAAAGGACGGAGGAAGTATCATATTTCACTTTATTAGAGTTCAATTTCCATCAACCTCTTTTGTAAAAAATATATATATATTTAATTTAAAACCTCTAAAAATCAAACAACAACCAAATTGAAGAGTCACCACTCCAACAAGTACAATATTTACCTCGGACATCTTTACCTATTAACTAATATATAAAGTTTTATTTATTATAGGGTAGAATAAAATAAGGTGAGCAAGATTGAAATCAAACTTATAATCTTTTCTGAATTTAATTGATTTTAAATTTAATTATAAATTATTAATCTACAATATTATTTTTTCTGTTTCTTAAGAAAATAATATTTAATTTAAAAAACTTTTACATATTTAAATTAAATGTTACTTTCTCATACTTATTTAATGTTAAAATCTGTATTCTAATGCAGCCTCATCTGAACATATAACTAGACAATGTTGCATAGAAAATGCATTCTTCATCCGGAAGTGCAAAACACGGGTGAACTTTGAGTTTGCATAGAAAAAGGTTGTAAGACTTTGGGTTCATAACCACCTTTATAGAACTTCTCACTTTATTTCATAGAGTTTCGTACAATTTTCATACATTTGATATATATATATATATATATATATATATATATATATATATATATATATATATATATATATATTATATATATATATATATATATATATATATATATATATATATATATATATATTTGTAACCCATATTTTTGTTTTTTTTTTTAAGTTTTTTAAATTATTGTTAATAGTCAACGTGTGTTGTAAGTTGTAGGTTTTCAGATAATTTTACTCTCTTTGAGAATATTCTTAAGTCGAAGGACTCTTTGATCTCATTCTCCTTTATGCGAATGAGTTGTCATCTTTCCAGACCCTGATCACTACTTATTTTATGAGCAGAATAATACTCGGTATGATAATGACGATGATTTTTGTCTAATTTTTATTCACATATTATATAGCAATTCTTTCGGAAAAAAAAACAAATCAAGGGCAATTAAATATGGAAATTGGAGAGTGAGACAATATTCTAAAAATAGGAGTATCCAAGAACACAAATTTAGGAGGCAATCAAATGTACCAAATTCAAGAAAAAGCTAAATTCTTGAAAACTTAAAAATAGTGATCATACAGTAAAGTACCCATAATTAGGGACTAATTAGGATTAGGAAGATAATTAACTACCAAATCACAACTTAATTTACTCCCAAGTGAAGGAAAGTGTTTGATGACTTCCACTAGCTGGTGATGGATCAGTATCATTCTGGAAAACATCCTGGCAGAAGTTGTTGTTTCTTAAGTTAGAGAACAATCCAGAACTTTCTGGATGTCCTTCCAAACCATGTCCTTGTGATGGGCCTGCGTACTGAGTAGGGGGGGTTAGATTGCTGTAATGCAGACTAGGGAGCATAGACCGAGTTGGGTTTATCGGGCTGGGATGATGGATCATACGGCCCAAACCCATCTCGGGAGTCTCAGCAGACGATGATGACAGAAGAGAGAGAGCACGATCCGAGTCAAGCACTTGGTTTAGGCCGTTACAGAACAGCGACTTCTGGGTGTTAGTGTTGCCGTTGCTGCTGCTGCCGTCATTATTGTTGGGATCGTGATGGATTGTTTGACCAGCTAACGAAACTCCAGGAAGCGGGGATTCAGGCACTTGTAAGAACGGAAACTGCCTGCTTCTGTAGGCGTGAGAAAACGAGCTAGGTATCGAGCTGCTCGTACTGTAGAGTGTCTGATTGCTCTCGGTTTTGACAGCACCAGACCAAGTGGTGGATACTATTGATGAAGCTGGAATTATTGGCTGGTTAAATGCCATAAGTCTACTACCTAAACATGTTCAAAATCATGTCAAAATGGTAGAAATGAGTGTTCACTATCGACTATATTAAAATGACCGGTTAAATCATCTGCACTTGTTATTTATGTGAAGTTGCAGATGATAGTTACTACCAAGAGTCAATCGGAAACAACCTTTTTATTATCACAAACAAGGATATGATTGCGTACATTCAACCCTAAACCCAACTTACATGGAGTAAAAAGCTATCGAATTTCAATTTATCAATCAAAAGCTTAAGCTGATGTTTGAGGTCCCAAAATATGTTATTATGTTATATACTCTAACACACCCCCTCACACGAAAGCCCATTGAGCTAGAAGTGTGGATGCGTATAGGCCCTGAATATCCACTTTAAATGAGGAGTAGTTGAGATTCGAACTCGTGACCTTTTTGTCATGATGGCTTCTGATACCATGTCAAGAAACCAACTCAACCAAAAGTTTAAACTGATAGTTGAGGCCCAGGATATCTTATATACTCTAACATTGTGAATTTGGAAAAACCGAGACAAATATGCTTGTAGACTTACTAAAATGGGAGCATATGTTCAGAAGGAGGAAAAAAGTTCAAACCTTGGTTAGTAGTAGAAATGAAACTTCCAGGATTCACAGGCAGGGGATCAGGCTGAGGCTTCCTTCTACGACGATTATGACCTTCAAGACGTTTCCTACAACTCCGCTTTCCCTCGTCGAATTCCCCTAGTGCATGGAACCTACAATACGAGTTGAAGATGTCAACTCTAACCAAATCCAGCAGATTTTATAGCTCATTTTCATTTTTCGTTTGTGTACCCGACCTCATATTCACCGAGACTTATTAAAAGCATAAAAGTTTCTGGACATGTGCAACATGCCCGACTTTACAAGGACCCAAAAATAAAGTCTATAAATAAGATTGAGCAAGTGGTAGAAGGTTTTGATATAAAACAATAGGGGGCCTCAAATATTAAAAACGCAAGTAAAATTGTAAAGAGTACCTGCTGCATTGCTGACAGAAACGTTGCTCATGACCCCCAATAGTAACTCTTGGGGTCTTGGAATGCAGCTCACAAACCTTGTGACGTCGATGATAATCTCGACATTTACTAAGATCGGATTTGCACCCATCGACCAAGCATGAAACGACTTGGCCACTGCTACTTGGTGTGCGAGGCCTCTTCGATGATCCAGCCGATGCAGCAAATGGGTCCATAAGAGAAGTTGTAAATCCCTTTCCAATGTCACTTGATCTTCCTAGTTTTAAATCTACTAAACTCTCACCCTTTACACTCTCTGATTCAAAGCTAGGGGACCCAAAAATGGCTGAAATAGTAGCAATTCCTCCCTTTTCTAACTCACCCAAATCAAAGTAATTCCTGTTTAGATTACAGCCCATATAATAAACTTCTCCTTTACAAATTCTATCTCCCTACACTATCCTGTAATGAGAATGTGACAAAAATTAGTAAAAAAAGTGTATACTTCAAACATTTCTGTCTTATAAAAGCTAATAAAAGGGACAGTTCACAGCCAAATAGAGAGATATAGTGTTGTCATTCAATATTCTTAAAATAGATTTTGTGATACCTACTACCCATGACCCCATAATCAATAGAATATTAAATTATTTATTCTACCAAGAGCTTATGGCTCTTCTTGATAAATTTGGGGTTGTACAAAAGGCCCACATAAGAGAATGAGTTGGCTGCATACAAATCCGGTGAGATTCCATCCTAAAATCAATTACTATTAGGAGGAGTAGCACATCAAGTATATATGTTAGTCAATCTCTCTCCAATTCTTCGACGTGGGATCACTGGGTTATTTTCCAACACTTTTAGTCCAGAGTAGTAATACTATAAAATAATACTCCTAATAGGGTATAAAATTAAATTGGAATTAACGTTAACTAACAAGATAAAACTTTTGGTCCTTTTAGATAGTATCGAAAAACGGGTTTGGATCCAATCGGGCGATCACCCTTCATTTCAAGTGGTGGATACAAGTAAAAATCAGGTTAAACTTTTGGTTAGATAAATAGGGGGATTAAATTAATTCAAGCAATCAATTAAAATCAGGACAAAGACAGAGGTGTGAGGCCCTAAAGGCCCTTCATTCATAAATGAAAAGTAGTTTTTTAAAAAAAAATTAATTGCTGAACAATAACAAATAATTGGCGAGCAAGTTCTTAAATAAAAACAAGACAACTACCTCTAGCTCATTCACATGAAACTTTTTAAGTGAAAGGTGAAAGAATTTTTTATGAATTCTTTATTCTTTCCAGCTTAAGTACCACAATCATATGTAAACTGAATAACCCACGTATAATCCCACATCGAGTAATAATTGTTTTTAAGATAAAACCTCATGCAATCAACTATATTTTAATACGGGTCTTATTATGCACAAATTTATCATAAACCACATAACAAAAAATAGAAATTTAATCAGTCTACATCACTGTCCTTTAAAAAATTAAAACAAAAAGGGTGATCTTATTGTATAAAGCTTTCACATAGCCATGACTATGAGTCCAAACTAACTTCACTTTCAGTTGAGTTTGCTACATAGCCCAAATTAAAGCAAAAGTTGAGTTAATTATTGTAGCAAATTCAAAAAAATAAAGAGAGTACTTAATTGGATGTTGACCTTCTAGGAGGAGTCATTAAATTTATTTTTTTACTACAACCCAAAACTCAATTTTCACAAAAAGCCTTTTTTTTCTTTTTTTTATTTTACAATTTTGGAAAAGAAAAATAATCTTCAATCAAACCCAATGACCGGGCTAAAAGAAAAAATTGTCGACCACTATACTAACCAATGATATTTGGTTCAAAAAAGATTTAGAGGTGTTTGGTAAATGACTGATAGCTAATTATAGTAGCTGATTTGATCAGCTGATTTTATTAACCGTTTTGATCGACTGATTTTAAACTCACCGCTATAAGCAGCTTGTTCAAAAACAGTTTATTCGTATCAATAAGTTGTTTCAACCAGCTAATTCACCAAACAAACCTTCTATTTATATCAAAATTAGTTAAAATTGCTCAATAAGCTAATTTGCAAAACAAGAGAAAATGAATTAATTAATAACAAAGAAATTGAAGAAAGACTAATAAAAGGAGGTGAAAACCAGGCAACAAGTACCAATAAGATTATAATAAGAGGTAAATGAAGTAGGCTTTAACAGACAAGAAAACATACTAAATTAAGACATAAGAAAGAAAAAAATAAAAAAGAAACTAGAAAATGGGTACCTGGAAAAACACTTCAGAGAAACCAAGCAGATTGGTGTGATGTATATAACTTCTAGACTGTCACAGAAAATCCAAGAAAGTGGGAAGAAATAGAGAAGGCCCAAACAATTAGGAAAGGATGAAAACAATAAACATTAAACAAGAACACCTAATGCCAATTGCCAAGTAAATATTTATATAAAAAAAAAAAGAAGAAAAAAAGAAACTCACAAAAAAGAGAAGCAGAAGAAGGACACTGATGTAGGCTTCCTAACCATTCATTCTCTGACAGTGATTCCATTAAAAACCAATAATATGACAACAGTGTGGATCAGGAAGAGAGAGGAAAACAAAGAAAGAAATAGGCTTTGTTTTAGCAAGACAAGAGAAAAGTAAAGCTAAGGCTATACATTTACAACTAAGAAATTATTTACACTTAGATGGGGTTGAGGCTACACTTACAATTTGAGACTTGAGAGAGAAAAAGAAAGTGAAAGAGTTGAGTTGAGTTGATGTATGTTAAGAAAGGCTAAACAATACAAATGGGGTTTCTTAGGTAGTTAGGTGTATATAAGTAGTGAGTTATGTGTTCAATTATGTTCACAAAGACTTTACATGGGTAGTCACTAGTCACCCCCTAAGCTTTCTAGCCTTGATTTTTTCACCGCGGTTTACATTGTATAATACTCCCTCGAATCATTTTAGATGTCCCATTTGAGTTTTCACGGTTATTAAGAGTGGTATGGAGTCCATTAGAAAGGTGGTAGTTGGGTATTTAATTGATTAAATTAACACAAATTCTTGCTTGAGACCGTCTTTAACTCTCAAAAGTCCAGCCTAATTCTAAATATATATTGATACAACTCTAAATATAGATTTGGGCTGGGCTTTTCAGAGTCGTCTTTACAAAAGACGGTCTCTCAAAAGAGCATCTATTAAATTAATTGTAAAGGTGGTAGTTGGGTATTGGGAGTAGTAAAAGTGGGGGTATGTAGGTAAAAAAAAGATAGACAAAAAAAGGGACAATTGATATGAATTTGCCAAATAAGGAAATGGGACAACTAAAAAGATTCGGAGGGAGTAATAAGGTGTTTGATTTATGGCTTTTTACTTGGCTTTTTTGTTGACTTTTAACTTTTGGGTTGTTTTTTTTGTTAAATATCCAAAATGTGTTTGATAAATGACTTTTAAACCAACTGAAATCTGGCTTTAAAGTTAGAATGAAAAAGTTGTTGCAGCTAGCTTTTTGGTTGGTTTTTGACTTGTTGGTCCACTTTTTCTCTAATAAACAACCAACAACCAATACCTAAATGTACTAAACATCTTCACAAATATCTGACTTTTTCAGTTAGTAAATCAACCAATAATTTCAATCGATCAAACAAGCCAACTAAAAAAGACAACAACCAACAACCAACGCTAATTATCAAACATCCCGATAAATTTTAAGGAAGAGAATAAAGGAAATAACTTAATTGATTACCGATTAGAATAAGAGGATAAGTTATTAGGTTAACTAATTTTCACTTAAAAATCATTTTTATCCCTACGATGGATATTGTTTATCAAAGTACGACTTATATGGTGACTTGTAAGAACTCATTCTTTTCGTATTCTCCTTATTGTATGAGGATGTTTTTTTTGATATGGTATGAGATTTACCACTTACATATTAAATTCGAGTATTTAAGTTTTTTTTTTTTTTAATTTTAAGAGAAATAAAAATTCAAACAAACAACTTTTATGAAAAAGAATGAAAAAAGAAAAAAGAAAACGAGTGGAGGGGAGAAGGACAGGGTGTTGTTGCTTTCAACTTTTTTTGGGTGAATTTGAAAAGTACAAGGAAGGGGAAAGGTATGGTGTTGAGTACTTTCTTGTGTTTAGTGTGTCTCACATTGGATGATGTCTTCTTGCTTGGGTTTTCTTCACCATATACACCTTACATCAAGATACTTTT
This sequence comes from Amaranthus hypochondriacus, assembly GCA_000753965.2. NCBI lineage: Eukaryota > Viridiplantae > Streptophyta > Magnoliopsida > Caryophyllales > Amaranthaceae > Amaranthus > Amaranthus hypochondriacus. The sequence continues at coordinate 5,058,385 of CM025918.1, forward strand.
TGCTATATTTTTGTTTTACATTATTTTATGGGATTTTTTCAATTTTTATTTTTGGCGATAATTTATAATTTTTCTTTAGTTTTCATTTATACAACTGACTTATATATTATTTAATCCACTCATGTCTTTCCTTCCTCGCAAATTATTCCTTTTTACTCACTTTAATCCCGTTTTTTGATTTATTTTAAATATTATCCTTATATTATCTGATATTACGAGACAAAGTAAGTATTTTAGTTTTATTATTATATTTAGAGGTTCAATATCTTTCTCAGTTCTCTAATAAGGTACTAAACTAGCCTTTAGAAAAATACAAAATCTCCTTTAGAACGACACTTCTAGTGGGGAGTCCCTCAATAATCTATGTGTTCGTACAAAATTATAGATTCAATAACAGTACTTGGCTTCCTAACAGGTTTCTAAATGCCCCATATCCTAACCTAATTTCCTTTTCAACTCTATATAATTGTCTTTAACTATGACATTTGACTTTCTCAACTAATTTTAGCTTAAATTCTTTGTATTCGCATTTTGAAACACTCTTTAGAAGGTTTGAACATGATTAAGACAATAATTGTCATGAAAGTTACATATAATCCCGCTGTCCCTATAAGAATGCATCTAAATTAGTTTGGTTGAAATTTAGTGAAAACTGAAATTGGGTTGAAGAACAAGATCAAAACTAAATGGATGAAAGAAATGAGTGGTTAACATGAAAAGAGATAGTAAATTTGTGGATGAAATTTAGAAAAAGAAAATATAGTCAATACCAAAAAGTAAAAAGGTGCAAAATGAATAGGACAAACTAAAATAAAAAGAGGTGCAAATTGAGAAAGACAAAGAAAATATTAGATATGAGCATGAACATAAATTTCTTAATAGAGTAATCAACACGTTAAAAAGACGTAAGATACCATCATATATTTGAAATAGTAATGTAGATAGACAATTATGTACTTTGAGAATTTATGCATGTGCTTATCTAGGTCACGATTCAAGTAATTTGATTAAGAATAATACAATATAACACAAAAAATGACAATCAAATCAAATTAGTACAAGTACATAGATTAATATTCGGTTCACCTATATATATCAGCGTCCTGAATTCGTGTTGAATAAGTACTATACATCAATTACACATGACGTTATAGTGTACAACAAGGATAGATACTACCTAATGTTTTACTTTCATTTCAATCAATGGTTAGACATGGAATAGAGACTTGCCATAGCTTAATTCAATTCAAAGGCCATGTGTAATAGTCCAAAGTATATGAATGATTACAACAAATTTAGCTACTTCATTTCATCCATGTGAGAAATATGATATCATAAAGCTTACACAATTAACAGAATATGGCTCAAAGCAAGAAAAAGACAGCTAACCATACCTTGACAAAAATTCAGTATACTCTAAATTTATTGGACCACATTCACATTCCAAATTTTGATCTCATAAAACTTGTTTAGTGAGGCCAAATACCTCATATGATTGACATTCTCACTATCCCTTACACTATGTTTGGATAAAGAGAAATTGAGGAAATAAAAAGTGAGGGATTTGGATTGATAACGATCCCTTTTCTTCGATAAGGATAATTTGTGAATTACAGCCTAACAGCTTAACACTTTTGCGAATTACAAGCTTAATGTTTATTTTTTGCGAATTACAGCTACTAAAGTGTCAAAGTTTATATTCAGGCTAAAAACACACAATTCTGACCACTTAATATAAAATTCTGGCCATCAAAATGGTCGAAAATTTTGTGTTTTGGCCTGAACCTGTAGACTTTGATACTTTGTTGGCTGTAATTCACAAAAAACAAACATTAAAGGCTTCACAACAGTGCTAAACTTAAAGGCTATAATAAAAAAGAAGGGGAGGGAGTTGGAGGGGATCAAGGATTTTAGAGGGAAAATATGAACAAATTTTGTTAATCATACAATCTCTTAGGCCTTGTTTGGATTGAGGGAAATGGAGGGAAAAGAAAAGAAAGGAATTGGAGGGATGAAGAATCTCTTGTTTGAATAGGCAAAAGAGAGGGAGAGGATTTAGAGGGAAGGGATTTGGAGGGATTAAGTCTCTTCATTTTGTTAACATCCAAATCTCTCCATAAGAGGAAAGATTTGTAAGGAAAATGAAATTCCTTTCTTTCCCCTTCCCTTCCTTCCTATACAAACAATGGAGTATTTCTCTTCCTTTCCTTCCCCCTTCCTTTATTTTCTTTTCTCTCCTAATTTGCTATCCAAACATAGTGTTAGAGTGGAAAAATTTAAAGAAAAAATATTAATTGGAATGAAAATATTAATTTTTATTTATTTTTTCGTATCTTCCCTATCCCAGATTCTCTTCTAAACAAATAAGATATACTTTCGCACCCTGCTTATCCCTCCCCTTCATTTGCTTCTTTCCCTTTTATATTTTTTTTCTCTGCTAATTTCCTATCTAAACAGGGTTAGAATTTTCTCAATTGACTAAAAGTGCTCTTACGCAAAATGATCGAATGGGACAAATGCAAAAGTTGACATAGTGTATAAAAAAAGCAGCTATACTACTCAATAGAGGTGTTCAATGGGGCGGGTCGACCCAACGGGTCAAGGGTTGGGTCAATAATGGGGCGGGTCATTAACGGGCCTTGGTATAAAGGGTCGGGCCGGGTCGGATAATTATAAGTATTAATTGCGGAAAAAAAATTACCACTTCTTTTTTATATTTTTAAATGATATTATTATATACATAAGTGGGTCGATCCATAGGGCCATAAAATATAATAAAAAAAAATTATTTTATGAACTTTTTAAAAAAGGGTCAAATTGGGTCGGATTTAAATGGACTTGACCCGCCCCGGCCCATTTAAATTTTAACCCGGCCCGTTGAACACCTCTACTAGTCAATACGAATATGGTACTTGCAAAAGTCATTTAGAATGGTATAATTTTAGCTCATGAAGTAATGTATGCATGTATGTGTACCTTGACATGATGGCATTCTTTTAGTACTGATCTGATGGTTAGCAAATCAGGCAAGCAATTCCCAAATTGGTATGCCAATTTGGGTTAATGAATATCATGATAGAGAATTCGGGTATAGGTGAAGCTAACTCAAATA
>CM025918.1:5066185-5088614 GCA_000753965.2 Amaranthus hypochondriacus
TCCGATGCCTGGCTAAAAGCAGACGTTGAACATTGACAGCTCCAATTTAATGCTTTCTAAGTTTAGCACCAACACAATTATTGTTAGTTGAAATGTCAAATTGCCAACAATGTAACAATTCAAACAATACTAAAATTTTACCGTTAAAACTTGAATCCTTACATTTTTACTCAATAAAATCAATAAGGATGCGTTTGGGAACACACATTTCATTTCAAATTGTGAATTTCAATTATGAAATCATAATGAAGAATTTGAGAATGACAAGGATTGAGGTGTCATTCTCAAATCCTCACTTTAATGAACTACATTTATAACATTAGTGGATTTGACTCAAATCCAAATTTAAATTCTTGTTATTTGCCAAACACTAATTTAGGTCAAATCCATATTTGCAAATGAAATCATCATTCCCAAACATACCATAAGTGAAATTTAGATTTGTTAAGAGATCAATTCAGTCTTGTTTCAATTGGAGATCATGTATTATATTCTAAGTTCAACTTTTATCTAACTTTGTTTGCTCTTAGCTTTTAAAAATAAGTGATAAGCGAGGAGTATAAGGTTTTGTCTCATTTAGAGTAAATATCACTTTTACTAGATAAGGTTCTAAGTTATTTCTTATTCTTTCGATCTATCGTGTAAGAAAAAAAAGAAAAATTACTTAGGATAATCCTACTGTTTCATGACTTTTGTACAATAATTTCACCTATTGATTAACCATTAATTTTTCAAACTTTAGAAGGTATTTGTCTAGCGTAAACCCTGATGACTTGCTATAACAAAGTTTTATTTTGAAAAAAAGAAAAGATAAAAAGTCGGAATTATTAATGATAATTAATATGTAAGATTATTGTAGGACAATCATGAAAATATTGAATTATTGAAAAAAAAATCTAATAAAATATATAAAATAAGTGAGGAAATTTATCGTTATCATATCATAATTAGCCATTGACCAATTGAGTCTTGAGAGCACAAGTTTATATAGGGTCAGCTTAGTGGGTAGATTAAACGAAGAAGAAGGTAAACAAGAGGTAAGGAGAATCGAACTTAAGATCTTCTTTGAGAAAAGTAATCTTGTTTTAATTCTTACTACAACTGAGACAAAACTGGAGTAATTCTCAGACTTATAAATTTTTTGTTTGAGCATAATTAATTTGTTCAACACCTATTAGCCAAATTAAATAATGCAATTAAAATTAAGTCAATTATCCATAAAAAAGCTTAGTATACTCAATTATCCAGTACTGATTACCAAACAAGATAAATAAAGCAATATAATAGGTGGAACATGGTATTGTGGTCTCTCTAAAAATGGACGGTGAACTTATTAACAATGACTTCAAGAGGGAGTAATATAATTATGAACTAAGTCAAAGAAATCACATGAGCAACTCTATTAAGAGTTAGAGATTTTTGAAGCTATAACTATTGACTTGTGTACTTTTAAAATTAAGACACAAAATTTAAGCCTCATGAATGTAATATAACCTATTACTTTAAACACTACAAGTAATGACGTGGATCAAGCAACATAATTCTAGCATATAGGTCCAAAGGTAGATATAGTATTTTTTTTGACATATTGTGTGGAAAAATTAAAATTTACAGTAAAAATCTACGGCTAATAAGAAAATCAATGATTATATAAACATCTCCTCTACTTATACGCCCTCGAACTAATTTAGTTATCCCATTTGCTTGGGCACATTTATCGAGGTAACATTTTGACTCTTAATATCTCTAATTATGCTTAAATAAAAATTATGAAAAGTTGATAAAAATAACAATTAAGACGAATCAAACAAGATTTCACATGACTATATTTTAACTTATAGATTATTAATAAAATACAAATTAAACGGAATTGATGAATAATGTGAAAAGCAAATGGGACAACTAAATTGATTCGGGGATAGTATTTTTTATATGTTTTTGCAATTCTCGATTTTCATGTCATTTTTAATTCATTTCTATCTGTTATATTAAGCCTACTGGCTACTTCTTTCCAAGTTAAATCATAATTTTTAAATAAAAGATTTTTCTTATTGATGTATATCCGATTTTCTTATGAGTTGACTAAATAATTTTTATTGTATATTTTCATTTCAATATCTACAACTCAAAAAACATTTTTTTTTATAAATTAAAGCTAATAAAAAAGTATCTTAGCTGATTTAAGATGGATAAAAAAAAGAAAACATTCAAAGGCACAAAACATCCATACGCTAACGCAATACTCCGTACACTTTCCCCCTCAAAATTGCCCCCAACACAACAGCAAACTGAAAAAAAGCTCCTGTCACCCAAATTCAATTGAACGGGTCCCATTTTAATTTTTAATTTTGAGTAATTTTTAGTCACCTTTGTCGTGTTCATCTCAAAAAAAAAAAAAAAAAAAGTCCCCTCAATTCCTCATCCCTAACAATTTGGTAAATGGAACATTTCCAATATTTTGAGTTTTTTTATATTATGAAGAAATTAAATTTATATTTTAATTTTTAATTTCATCCACAATTTAATCCATCTTTTCATTTCGCCTAAAAAATCTTTCATCAACTTAAATTTCATTAAAAATTTGTCTTTATTTCAATTACATATTTCTTTCGGTCACCCTTCTCTTGTATTTTAGTCCCTCCTATTCACCCTACTTGTTCCATTTGTTTTTTTGGGCACTATTTACTTATCACTCTTAATTTGTATTTTATTCTTAATCTATAAGTTAAAACATAGTCAAGTTAAATCTTATTTGATTAATATCAACTTTTTATAATTTTTAATTATGAATAATTTGAGATATTAAGAGTTAAAATGTTGTCTCTGTAAGTGTGATAAATTAAATGAGACAAGTAGAGTGAGTACGAGGGAGTATTTTATACAAAAAATTAATAAAAATATCAACTTAAACTTTTAATTTTTTGACATAATATAAAAATACAACCTGATAAAATTTAGCGAATTTGAATTTCATCAACCTTCCATTTCAGATGTAATATATATGTAGCACCATAAATTAAATTGAATGGATTTATTGCAATTAATCTTTTTGAGTTTTGGCTTTTTTCCTTATGCCTCATATACGTAATCATTTATAGCTCATTAAGTTGTTAAACTTGACTCGTGGAAGTTCCTAGACCATTTATTTTCCTACGAATCAAAGCTAAGCAACCATGCATAGATTTGAAAATTCCTACCCCGATTATTTTCGTCATATGCGAACTTGATGAAGATTTATATATGAGAGGGTAGTAACATTATTTTTAACATGGTATCAGAGCCTAAAGTTATGTCTGAAAAGAATGTCGTTTCTATCTTTACTGATTATTCCCACATGCGAACTTAACGGGGTTCCCATGTGAAGGGGTATTATGATGATTTATTCTAAATCAAAGAACTAATTTAAAGATAATGCGCACAATTTATAAGTCATTATTGTGATGAAATGGTGTGACTTGAGTACACAATCAAATCATGTACATAGAGATGGTATCTATTGGAAGGTTTAAAGTTGTGGTTTAATATAGTATTTAAGTGTGGATTAATTTCTGAAGTTATTAGGGAATTAAGGGGTTGCTTAAACACACAAGATTAAAGATGATAATTAGTGAGCATGATTAATAATTAAGTTAATGAGAAGTTAAAGAGGTGTAGAAGAATCAAGTTTTGAGGACAAGTTGTACTGTCAGTAACCTTTGGATTGCCCAGCTCGAACGAACCCCAAACAAGCTCTTCAAAAATCAGCAGACAGTAGCTTGGAGAGTACCACGCTCGAACAAGCAGACTATATGTCCAAACGAGCAACGCTCGAACAAGCAGACTATATGTCCAAACGAGCAACGCTCGAACAAGCAGACTATATGTCCAAACGAGCAACGCTCGAACGAGCGGCCTATGCTGGGTCATTGGATTCGATTCTGGAGCAGTTATAATCCCATTTGGTGCTCAGTCTTAAGTGTATTAAGTGTGTATTATATATTAATTCTTAGCATTAAGCATGGTGGACTCAAATGTAACAATCCTCTATAAATAAGAGGTCTCATATATTCATCAAATCATCTACAAAATACACTCAATCTAAACAATAGACTATCTCTTCTCTAATTGTAATATTTTATACTTGAGAGTTCTTTGAACTCGCTCCTTTGATAATATAAAAGATACTACACATCGGAGAACGTAGCCCAAGTTGGGTGAACCTTGTTAAACTTTTGTGGCATTGATTATTGCATTATTATTTCCTACAAACATCGATTTTATTGTTTGCGTAATTTGTTTCACACAAGACTTCACACTTTCGATCTTGGTAATATTAGAGGTTGAATACAGCGTTTGATCTCTAATATAGCATCGTTTACAGTCATTAGAGTCCTTCCTTCCATTGTCATGTGGTTTTGGGATGATATTTTCCTAGTCATAAAATGTGTGCACCTCGTGTTTCTCCGATTTTTTACTCGTATTGACTTAGTCCAATTTAACAAATTCAAAACATGACAAACACATTAGCTTATGTTGTATCGTTATCACTTTTCATCAAATATTTCATAATTGGTTTATGAGATTGTAAAGTAAATCAAATCTAACGAATAAAACAAGCATACAAAACTACAAATTAAATTACCATCATTTTATAACATGCATGCTATTTACTCACCCACCCACCCAATCAAACAACAACCAACAATGTAAATGGAGATAGCAAAGCCTTAGCTAAGACTTGATTTTAGAAGTTGTTCTCATTTTGGTTTGTGTTGTATAACTTTTACTACCAAAAATTCCGCACGACATGTCAACATCTTTCATCAACTCTTTATTGTGGTGCTATGCACATGTTCTCATCTTCTTCTTTCATCTCTCACTCAACCAAAACTAAAATAATGTTATAGAAAACAACCAAACAAGGAAAATATATAGCCTTCTTAATTTAATTTGAATTGAGGACAATGGTCCAAAAACATTTTGGTTTTCTTTTTCTAGCTAGATTATTATTAGCTAGCTCAAACAATTATATAAACATATTAAAGATTAAGATGAATTGTCAAGGACCATCTCCACTAAAAGCTTAAGCTGATGGTTGAGGCCCTAATAATGTTATATACTCTAACACACTCCCTCACACGAGAGACTTTGGGCTAGAAGTGTGGATGCAACATAGACCCTCCTCATACCTGGCGTTAAATATTCCACTTTAAATGAGGGGTGATTGAGATTCGAACCCATGACCTCTTGTCCACTGGCTCTGATATCATGTCAAGGAACCATCTGAACCAAAATGTTAAGCTGATGGTTGAGGCCCCAGGAATGAATTACAAAATCATAGCAAATAATTCCAATCAAAAGAAATATATGTAGCAATTTTTGAAAAGACGATTGTTAGCATATATAATATATTTTAAAATATCAATTATTAGATTAAATTTTGGGTTGAGTTGATTTCTTGACAATGACTAAATTAATAACGTTAAGTTAGTATGCGTACTTAAAGTTCCCCATGAAGAAACATAATTGTAGCGTGTTCCGTACAAGTTACAACTACTAAGTGAGTAGTACTGGAATTAGGACGGGAATGATGGGAGGATATCAAACATAATGAATTAATGATTCCTTGCGTCCAAAGACTTTCCCCCCATATGCCTACAAAGCTTGAGTTCTTCAAAGATCATTAAGAGACATAAGTTGTCCTTTTAAGTTGTTAGTAAAGAATATTAATAATAGGAAAATTCGATTGAGTTGGAAAATAACTATCACTTTTAGGTAAGATTATAGTTCGATTCTCACTTAACCCTCTCATTTCCTCAATTTACCTGTAATCGAAAAGAGTATAGCTAGGTAGACAAACATAATAAGTTCAATGTCTCTCTTATGAAATAGTTTAGATAAGCCATGCGACTAGCCCAAGTTCAGTAAAAAAAAATTTAAAATTTTATTTTTAGATATTAATTTTAAGATTTAAATAGTCAATTTTAAAATTTTAAAAAAAATTAAGTCATTTTGTCAAATTCAATTAGGAATTGGTTACCTAAAAATTTAGGATGTTCTCCGCCATACAAGTAAATCTATTTCATTTTTTTGCTTTTTATCTTGTAGGAATAATATTGAACCACTATTTTATGAGAATATAAGGAATTCATATTTTAAGGAAAAGAAAGTGGAGTAATTTAAGTGAACCGATCAATTGTCATTTCAATATTATTCAATCATTTTGTAACATAATTAGTAAGTTGTGAATTATACTCCAATCAATCAAAAATAAGATTACTAACGTTACTATTAAAAATAATATTTTATTTTTTCACAATATATTAATATTAATAACAATTTTAAAAGAATAAAAGATATTAGATAATGTGTTTGTGTTAAATTTGAATTTGATCAATTTGAAGTAGGCATGGGCGAAGCCACATGGGGCGTTGTCGAAAATGCGATTATTTGTAATTTTGGTTTTTTCTACCCTTACTAATATGATATATATAGTTTAAAGAGAGTAAATATATAACAGAATTTACTGTAACTCAATGGTTGAAGTAACATATTTATAATCTAAGGTTAATTAAGGGATCAAATTCTTATTTAAACAATTATTTTTTTATAGACTAATAGATTTATATTATAATGTCATTACTATTTATTTTTCATAATTTAATATTCATCCTTTTTATTGTGTGTTTATTTATCTTTCATAATTTAATATTCATTCTTTTTAGTGTGTGTTTATATTTTTCTATCTTAATTTTAATAGTGTTTTTTTGGAAAATTATTAGGTAAATATATAGAGTCAAAAACACTTAGTTTTTTCAAAAATAATAGTTAGGAAAGCTTCAACTCTATTTATTGTTAAATATAATTTTTGCAATGATTCATGTCATTTAAGTCCATATATGATTTTAATATTTTCATAGCTTGACTATAGTGTTTAATGGTGTTCGTTCGGGTCATCGTTGATTTCGGGTTAGGTGTTTGGGGTGGGCTTGAAATCGGATTTTGTGTTCACATTGTTTTTACATATATAATTGTAAATCATTTTTAAAGTCGAGTCAAATTGGATTCGATTACAGTGTTGTGTAAATTTCGAGTCATCGTGTCTGTTTCTAACACCTCTAGTTTTTATATAGTAAAAGAATTTTCTACTATATCGAAAATTTAACCCCTGAATTCAAAATCATGGCTTCGTCCCTGAAATTAGGTAAATATTTAACAATAATTAATAATGGCAATTTGTGAATACTGATGGAGTACTAAAGAGCCGTTAATTAATTAGCTCCTCACAAAATACAACATATTAATGAGAACTTGCAAATATTTTCATTTTTAGGATCAAACTAACTGTCAACAAAATTTAGTCTAAACATTGTTGAACAAAACCATATACTAATAAGATAAGATGAGAAATTTACTGATTTTGTGGATGTGAGCAGATAATATAAAACCATAATTAAAAAAGCAAATGTAATCGTATTAAAAAAGACAAATAAATGTAAAGTGTGTCAAATTTAACAGAACGAACAATTACTTTTTATTCTATTAAAATCCATCAATATAGTAAGTACTCCCTCCGTTCTTTTTTGATTGTCATATTTGAAGATTTCACACAAATTAAGAAAGGTGGAATCTTTGTAGATAGTGGGTATTATTTTATTAGAATTGTGGTGTAAATTAATGATTGTATTTGAAGATTTTACACAAATTAAGAAATGTGAAATCTTTATAGATAATGCATATTATTTTATTAGAACAGTGGTGTAAATTAATGATTATATTGGTATTATGAGAGAGAAATGAGGGTTAAATGAGGGATAAATAGAGTATATGGAAGATAAAAACCTTCCAAAATAGGAAAGTATTCTAAATAGGACAAACTTTTGAAACTGTCAGTTATAGTAATGTGGACAAACTTAAAAGAACGGAGTGACTATATTTCATTAGTTTGATTCATTAATTATTTTGATGTTTAATTTGCCCATCTCCTTAATTTAAAAATGGTGTGTTTGAAAAACGATTGATATATAGTTGATTTATATGGTTGATTTAACCAGCTAATTTTAAATACGTTGGTAAAGACAACTTATTCTAAATTAATTCATTCATAACGGTTATTTCACTCTTTGATCGCACTCTCCTATATGGGTATGAGTTGCCGTCTATCTTCCCTCCACAGACCCTGACCATAGTTAATCTATATATGATCAAAATTTCAACTTGTTAATTAATCAAAACACGCTAATATCAAAAAATTTAACCACAACCATCTATTTTTACTACTTAAATAAATTAAAATTATCCAACAACAAACTCTTTTTATTATTAAAATCTAAAAGAAATGAGAAGTGACAAGTTCATTAGAAAATTATTAGAAAGAACGTCCGCATGCAAGTCATGGTTTAAAAATAGAGTTAAAAAGGAATAAACACATGATGCAATCAACATGGAATCTCAATAAAGCTTTGCAAAGTGGAACTGCATTACTGAGTATGAAATTGCAGTAATACAAATTTAGGATCATATGATTAAAGGATATTTAATATATATAATTATAATACTCCTATATGATTATCAATAATATATTTAATTGGCCGGAGTAATTATAATAATTAATAATTAATAATTAATAATGGATTATTCATACTTTACATCCTAAAGGCACTGATTAAGTACATCCATTCTTAATTTCTTATTTCCTTTTGTACTTCTACATATATAAAATATTTTCTCCCTCTCTAAAATGTTATTCGTATTACTATAACTGTCAGTTTCAATTTATTTGTCCCTAATTCATATAATTATCATTTTAAGAAAGTATATTTTATCTAAATGTCTTTGGTTGATTTACAAAATTACAAATTTTTTTAATTGATCTTTGTAATAAAATCATGATTTTTAATTAGTTTTGAGTTTAAAATTATTAGAAATAATCTAGAAAAATCTTTTTAGGAGTATGATAAAGAAAGTTCTAGATGAATAGATGAATTAAAAAGTTTATTTGTATAATATGAGTTCTAGAAGTAAAATTATGTAGAGAATTCTAGAGCTTTGGACCATTCTAGTTAAATGGATATAGGAATTTGTAGGATAGTCTAGAAAACATGGTTTAGCCTACTTAGCACTAGTATAAATAGGAAGTGTCAATTAGTATGTTGTGTGGTGCAGAGAGACACAACTAAGAGTGAGTTGTAAACACAAAGTGAGAGTATTAGTAAGTATTAGTGTAAGTTGTAGTTTAAGTGTGAGTGTCCCAAATTAATTGTGTTGAGTGTGTGTCCTCTAAATTATAAATTGTCCTTCTTGTAAATTGAGTTGTGTGTATAGTAATAAAATTACGTTTTTAATTACTATACCACGAGTGTTATTGGGAATTATTTTTTCCAACAAAAATACTCTCAATTTTCATACTCTTTAAAAAAGTTTTTTCGAAATAATTTTCTTTCTTCTCTCTTCTCTTAAACGTTCATACACTTGTTATTTTTTTGCTATTTTCCTTCATAATCAAATCTCTTTAGACTTTACTTTTTTTTTTTATAACTTTTTGTTTTGAGATTTAAATTGTGACTTCAAAAACCCATTAATTATCGAAAATGAAGAATAGGAAACAAAATAAGAATTCATTGTTAATTACATTTATATATCTTTTATAATTAAAATTTCTCATTACAACATAAGATTCACTATTTCTAATTTTGTCTTTATTTTTGCCTCATGGACAAACATTAAAAGACCACACTCTCCTGTATGGGTATAGTTGTCGTCTATCTTTCCTCCCCACATCCTGACCATAGTTTGTCTATAAGCGGAATACATTGGGCATGATGATGATGGACAAACGTTAAAAGACCAAGAATAAAATAGTATTTTACAAGGAAATTTATGGCCTAAAAAAACAAGAAATTAATCAATTGTCTTGCTTCCTAGTTGTGGGCTTGTTGTGTACATGTAGTATGTGTGGGTCTCAACTTCAAGCAAAGTGAATAGTTGCTCATAATTGTAATTTTCAAAGTACCTCAACTATTCATTATCAAAATAAAAAACCTCATGGCTCAACTATGAACTATATACATATTTTATATATTTTTATTTTTATATTAATAGATTCCTTATCAAAGAAATGAAAATACTTTTCTTATTATAATATTTCAAATAGTTAATGGTCTTTACATTATTTTTCTTCAATTTATTAACTATATTATTAGTAATCAAAAATATAAAATGACAAATTTATTTTATAATATAATTTATTAAATCTAGAAGCTTTGGGTAAGATCCATAATTAGTAGTGAAAATCTTTTACACATGGTCTTCTATCGCATTAAATTACTGAATTTAGCTCTAAAAATAACTCTAGCATAAAAATAATTTAATATAATATAGAACAAAGAGTATTGTTACTTTCTTAAAAAAAAAAGAGTATTTTACTAGGTTGGTATCGATAAAAGAGATAGAACATGTCACTTAGACCGTGCAAGAAAGCATGAATCATGCACACAAAAAGGCAAAATGCTCTTGCCAAAAGGGATTAAACAGTAGAAAGTTATGAAAGCAGTAACTGGAAAAGGCATTACTTAATCTTTAAACTAATACTTCCACTTCAATTATATATCATCCATTATCCAAACACTCCTTTTCACTTCCTTATATTTAAATACTTTCATCTTAAAGCAGCAACGTCCACTTAGCTTCTGCTGGGTCACAAGCTTTCATATGATATGACCGTCTGTCGTAAATAAAAGGCTTGCATCAACACAAAAAAAACAACAAAAACTTAATTCTAAAAACTTGATTTTTAATTCATGATCATTGAATTCGATTAAGTTTTATTAGCTTAATTGTCACTAATCCACCGTTTAGTATCCTCTGCTTTTTATCTAGATTTAAGAACAATAATAAGCGAAGTTTTATTAAGTTAATTCACTAATCTAACACAATGTTTAGGTAGCAAATTAGGAGAGAAAAGAAAGGAATGGAATGGAAGGGAAGAAAAAGGAAAAGGAAGGAAAGGAAAGATAGGGAAAAATACTACATTATTTGTATAAGAAGAAAAGGAGGAAAAAAAGGAATTTCATTATCTTTCAAAATCTTTCCTCTTTTAAAGAGATTTGAATTTAAAAAAAGGGATTTAATCCCATCAAATCCTTCCCTTCAATTATTCAAATCCTCTTCCTTCCTTTCTCTCTAAATTCCTTTCTTTTCTTTCTCTTTCATCCAAACAAAGCCTAAAGACCAAATTTGTTTGTCCATGTCACTTGATTGCATTGGAATTTTGCTTCTGCACTAGAATAAGAATTGGTTTGATGATTGGAACATTAGAATGAGAATTGGCAACTCTTGCTAGAATAGTGAACATAAATATAATAAATTGCCTTAAAATATATGTTCTTAATGTTTATGTTTAGTTATTGTTATTCTTTATCCATAGCACATTTAGTTAATTTTATTTATTGCATCATAAAGTATCCTTCATTCTTAACTATCTTAAGATTCAACTTGTATTTTGAGCTTCCTTTCAATAGTTATACGAACCTAGCGAATCTACATCAGTATAGCCTAAAGTTGACAAGTCCTATGGAGGGGGAAAAAAAGAGAAGATGCCCTACACATCAGAATTCTTTTCAAGGCATCAAAGTGAGGATCATTTTGATGCAGAGACCCATTGCATGATCCAAAGTTCCAAACCATCCAAACCCTATTTCGGGGGAAGTATAGACAGATGTCCATTAATGATAATATAATGGAGTAATACTTTTAAAATACTAATGTGATGTTTAAAAAAAAATACAGGTGTAACACTTTTGAAGGAAAAAATTCCGCCTCAAAGGGGAACTTTTAAACTCACAAAACAACAAATGATAAGAGATACCTATGAACATTCTAGTTGTTATAATTAATAAGTAACCTACCACTTTACATCCTAAAGGTGCTTAATTAAAGGCCGCCATTCTTATTTCCTTTTCCATATTTTAATCCCTTCAGCGAATTTGTTAAATACATACCCCATGGATTTGATTGTCGTAGCCAAGTACACGTATTTTTTTACCAATAAACATACGAAAAAAGATGTCAATGGGACCGTCACTGTGTAGGAAAGCAAGAGTCCTGCACACCAAAATGTTCTCACCTGAAAAAGCCAGTGAACAGTACAAACTCATGATTTATGCAAGCACTAACTAGAAAAAGGGCTTAATCTATAAACAAATACTGCAGTTCAACTATAAATTATCCATAAATCTATCAAAGAACTCTTTATGGCCAAACATTCTGTTTTCCTTCCCTCATTTTAAAATTCAAAAGAATTGAGGTTTCGTGAGATACATCCACTTCCAAAGCTTCACAAAGGTGATTAAGAGTAAAAATTTGATATCAAGGATAAGCTTTCACAATATTATCTTTCGCTATCAAAAGCACTTGCCCAAAACCATATAACAAGATACTATACTCTAATCTCAAGTGATTTTTGTGCAAGTGAGATTTTGAGGGTCGGATCACATAATTATGCAAAATTACAAATTAATTTTTGTTTGACTCCTGATTGCAAAAAACATCTAAAACTTCATATAAATAAAAAATTCAAATGATTTAATGAATTATTTTACCGAATTCTGATATAAAGCACTTGAACAAAGACATAATTGGGTTTCTTTATACAACTATAAAACAAAGCCACTGTAAATTTGAAGCCTCATTCAACCTTAGGCAATTTCTGCGATCATAACTTTAGGACTAAAAAACCAAATAGGCCAACAACCTTTACGTGCTTACCCTCTCAGTGAGTTGGATGAATATATTCTCCACCATCTACATAGTGTAAAGACATATTATAAAACACAACCAGGGTGCAGCCATAAGATGGAAGGGAAAGCAGGACAACAAACAGCATGTGAATGAAAAGGAGGGGACTTAACAAATCATTAGGACTTACAGAAA
The DNA here is from genome assembly GCA_000753965.2 of Amaranthus hypochondriacus. Lineage (NCBI taxonomy): Eukaryota > Viridiplantae > Streptophyta > Magnoliopsida > Caryophyllales > Amaranthaceae > Amaranthus > Amaranthus hypochondriacus. The sequence goes on from CM025918.1 coordinate 5,079,095, forward strand.
TTATATAACTATAAGGATAAGCCAAATAGTGGAGAAATTTTGTTAAGAAAAAGAATTTCAAAAATAAGTGATGAGAGAATCTTAAGATATCCAAAGTAGTGATTTGCAAAAATTTTGTGCAAGTCAGTGTTAATGTTAACAGTCAACTGACAAAAATCAGTAAAAGGTAGTATTTTGCAAAGAATTGTATTATATAAGGTAGTTTTTGCAAAAAATTTTATATAAGGTAGTTTTTTAAAAAGAGGTGTATAGATTAGGTAGTTTCTTATAATTTTTCCTTTCTTTTTTGAGAAACATAATACTATCTTTATTTGAACATAGACATTAATTTTTAAAAAATTCTTATTTTGATAATACATAGCAAAATGAACCTGAAAAGATCCAACATAAAATTTTAGTTTCTTAATAGTGAATAAAGTTCTAAAAACATAGGATCCAACTCAAACGTAAGAGAGTAACAAAACTACCTTACTACAAGCGAGAAAATCTTGCCTTACTTCTAGTTAACAAACATAACGTCTTTACCTTTGTCTCCCTCGTCAGTGAACTACGTTTAAATGCCAATGATTTACTACGGAACCATATTCGATTCCTCATCTCCCTCATCATCTCTTGTTATGCTTTACATACTTTAAGAACACTTTCAAATGTTTACCCAACAGACTTTTTCACTATTATAGTAGCACTTTTACTTCCACCTCCAGTTGTAAAGTATCACTACCGTGCTATGGTCATTTGGTTGAAGCCACAAGTTAAAATATTCTGTTTTAGGCCACGAATCTCAGCTCGAACAGTTTGAACCATTGCTAAAATTTTTGTTTTGTTCTCGGTTTTTTTTTATGCTTTTGGGCTTTTATCATTTGGTTCCCCTATAAATAAAGGGCTCATGTTAAGCTTAGTTTAGATATTCAAACCTTCAGACTAAACACATAAACTCTAAAATTATCACTATTTCTCTCCAAGTGTAATTTTTTAAGAGTTCATAGTTTGAACTTCAAGCTTACTTTCTACAATCAATCAAAGCAACTCACCACCATGATGATGTAGCCTACTTTAGATGAATGTTGTAAATTTTGTATCCTGTTTATTAGGTATTGTTTGCTTGTTTAATTTTTTAATAGTTAATTCATAGTTTCAATATTCATCGAGAAGCACCGTGCCATCCATTATTGGATGTTCTTACAATAATTTCAATTGGTACCAGAGTGTCAATAGTTAGTTAGAGACAACCATCATTTCAATTGGTATTAGAGCGGTTGTTTTAGGTAGCAATTTATAGTGTGTTGTTAAACTACGTCTTATGACAAGTCAAATAAAGGCAATTCACACAAAATGAAGTGCAAAGAATATAAATGGATCTCAAGTGTTAAACCCAAAAGAATGACTAATGCTAGGTAGGAGATTGTAACAGAGGCCTTATCGACTAAACAACCTTTTCTTTCAAATAAATTTTTTGAGAAGTTGTCAAGAGTCTAACCACCACGGGTATATTAGAGAAGTTGGAACTTGGAATACATGGCTAAAAACATCATCAACTGACTACTCTTGAAGAGCACACTTTACGATCTTTAATTAAATGATGATAAACCTTAAAACTTTACAATAAGGAATTAACTATTTACTTAATATGCTCAATGCTCATTACCACCCAATAAAAGTTACAAGAAAAATAGCTCTCTGGTAAGGAAACTTAGTAGTGATGTGAAAAATACTTGCTCAAAGAGACTCGGTTGATACAAAAGTTTTCACAAAAAGCATTTAGTGCATCAAATGGCCATCACTACTAGTAGAATATTCTTTCTACTAGTGGCCAATGGCCATGAAGCAAAGGGTAAGGATAGTTCTAAGTCTAGAGGGTCACACAAAAACAAAAATTACAATTAAGCTCAATGGACACATTAGGAAGGATTGTTAGACGAAGCCCTTTTTCAACCTCTTTTAAACCCTTTTTAAACTAAACTTTCATTAAATATACAAAGCCCTTTTTCAACCTAGCCTTCACTAAACCCTCAAAAAAAACAAGTCGGATTAGGGGCTGAAAAATGGACCCCAGCCCATTGAACCCCTAAGGGGGGGCAGGACGCTTTAATTTATATCAGTGTAACATCAAGGTTACCATCTGTTATTCAATATAAGTGGTTGCACGGAAACTATCAGGCCAAAATCTCATGACACAATACATACCTGAATGGTGAAGCAACAGTTAAAAAACATCTTGATGTGGCAAACCCCAAGACAACAATCTTCATGTAGAAAGAATATTCTGGAAAATAGTAAATGAAAAAGAAAATGAGAAAAAAAAATGATAATTATAATTATAAATCATATCCAAATATCTATTACAGCTTATTCATAGTCTAGAAATTAAGCTTTTACCCATCACAAAAAATGCAACTACGGATTAATGACATGAGTGGCATGACGGAAATGGTCAAACCACAGCACAAAAATATATATTCAGACTCAGAAATAAGTCAATACTGTATATTTATTGTTATGATGTCATATAGCTAGTTGAGTCACTTTAATTCTATTACAAGTGTAGTAATACATTATTTTAAGATAAATAATAGTCCAAGCTAGGATCTCTATTATCTTTATCTTTTTTGTTAAGTTATTAACTTTGCGACCAAATGCTTTTATTGAGGTTTATGTTTCACTTTATATTTATTGTTATGATGTCATATAGCTAGTTGATTTGGATCAAAGATGGTAGAGTTGAGGTTTATGTTTTGGGGAAAAAGGTTAAAAGTGATGGCATTTGAAATGGTGAGTCGCATTAAAATGGCGTACAACAGCCTTAAAGCTTCGAAATTAACATTTGCTAACGTTTTTATGTGCAAAAAGGTCATGGTAGAACAATTACGTAAACCTCAGGGTTACCACGTGGATTTTTTAAAGGTTTTGGTTACCACGTGCAAAACCCAAAACCTCAGGGTTACCAAGTAATCCAAGCCAAAGACTAACCTTAAAACATAGATTCTAAAATCACAACAATGTTAGCATTTGATTAATTTACACAATGTTAAAGCCTTGATTCTAATATTTAATAATTAGGTGATATGTGGCAAATCAACTGAAAGTGATGGTTGTTTTTGTTAGCTTCTAAGTTAGTTGAATAGACCAACAATTTAAGAAGATGTGCAGTAAAATAAGGTATTGATTGTTGGCTTTTATTAGAGAAAAAGTAGAGTAACAATTCAAAAGCTAATGAAAAAAGCTAACAAAACTAACATTCTCATTTTGGCTCAAAAGCAAGCTAAAGCAAGCTGAAAAGCATATTAAACACCCTCTTAATTTTGTTAGCCAAGAAAAAAAAAATTACAATAAAGTTTTATACACAAAGCATTGTGGCGGTTACATGATGGAGTAGTAACAAGGGTGATGTGGTTCTTACACTAATGAATGTTGACCGAGGCCACGAATATCAATCCCTTAAAATGGCCTTATTTCTGCATGAGTCTATGACGCAAAGTTTTTCATGGTTAATAGATTTTTTAAATGTATGTTACTGAAGACAACTTTTAAGTTTGAGACAGGCAATATCTCAAGTAAGACTTAACCTCCAGAGGTTTTGGGTGGAGGCGAGTACCTATACCAAATGACTTTGATTTCTTAAAGAGATTCATAAAAATTTTCTCTAAAAGCTCAAGTATTCTGCTTGCTTAGACTCCATTTTAATTTTTTTCATTCATCAACAGCAATAAGAGTTTGTTTGTGAGAACTTTGTTGTTTTTCATAATTTACAGAACCCATAAAAATAGCCTACAAGCTTCCACACTCAATGATTTCCACAAGCAATTTTCAAATTCCACATAATCATATACATGAGATTTAGAATTTTTTTTTTTGAAAATCAAAAACAACTGAAAGATTAACGTTGAATGATATTCAAATTTGCAAATTGAAAACTTATAATCATTGTATACCTTTGCTTGCAAAATCTTTTGACTATCACTGAAGTATTGGTTTGGATGATTTGATTCCAGAATCACATGGAGAACCATGAATAGCTTCAAATGTCAAGGTGCATGCCAGCTGCACATGCATACATTTTTTTAAAGAGGAAAACCATGATGCAACTAATGCAGCAGCTTTATATTTTGTGGTGCACAATCTGTTACCTGGTAGTGTCTGTTTCGAACTTTATCCATCACATCAGTCATTTCCCTACTACTCACTCCCATCTTATTAAGAGCAGCCCTAAGGTTTTCCTCACTGCCAAAGAAAATTCCACATCACAAGTTGCATGCCAAAGTTCATTTATGACAAGTTCAGTTGAGTTACAATAAGAATTGAGATGCATTTTCCTATGAAAAAATAGACATAAGACATAAGGCGATATTTAAATGAGTGGACACAAACTTAAGGTTTGGTTTTTGTCTTGTTCTCATTTCAAGAATTCACATTTGGAGAAATTTATGAATATAAAAATTTTGACAATTTTTCCCAATTCTTAAGTTTCTTTATTTTTTCTTTTTGATTTTGTCAAAGTGATGAAGGCAAGAGGATGCTTGAGATGGTAGACATGAATGGTCAATTTTGGTGGTGGTAAGTGGGTTAAATTGTAACAGAATGTCCATTTAATGGGGGTTTTAGTTTCCATTGTGGTTGAGGCTGTGGAGATGGGGTGCTAGTGGGATCAACTAGCGATATGGGGCCTGAGCGAAGTCGGGTTACTAGAAGGATTCAATGATACTTGTGGGTTTGTGTAGGCAATAAGGGCAGTTGGGTGTAATTGGTGAATGCTTTCTCCTTAAGTCCTCAAATTAAATGCATTCTCTTAATCCCCCCTCCAAAAAACGAACACCCATATTGCATTTGAAATAAATTTAGTACTAGTCAGTTCATAACTTCATACATCTATTAGTGGTGTTAGTTTACCTGAAATGACGATAGGGACAGCCATGATGATCTCCAACACCAGGTGTACATGAGATAATCTTTTGACAAGAATAAGGTGTATAGTCCTGAAAACACATACCGCAGAACTCAGTTGATGATAGAATTTTAAATGAGAACCATACCTTTCTTAAGTCTCTATTCATATATATAGCCTACCACTCTCTTGCCTTCTTTTCCATAATTATGGCGTATGCTGTAAGCATATTCTTTGTCAAATCTCTCAGGGCCAACCTAGAAAACACAAATCACATACCAATTATCACAAAAACAATAGGGATATTGCTCAAAAGCGGAGTCATACACAGCACAAACAGAAATCCACACAGAAAATGAAAGGTCTCCAAACATGAAAGACAGCAGTAATTCTGAGGAAATACACACAATTCAAACACCAATGCAAATTTGAAAGGATATAAAATCTAAATGTGACTACCACCCTTTTTTCTTACACATTGTCCCCTATTTAAGGCATAAACTAAATCAAATGTAAACCAAATTAGTGTCATATTAGAAAATAAACAAAACTTCACTAGATTAATTACCAAATATAGAAAAGCAAAAAAAATTTTACATAAAACAAAATAATGTTGTGAAACTTTATTTAGAGAAATAAAGGAAACATTGGTAATTGCAACCATCATCCATCACCTGCTACCTCAATTTCCATGAATTGCACAATAGTAGACAAACTATACTTTGGCCAAACTATGATATATATATATATATATATATATATAGGAAGAAGTTCCAGTGAGAACCATCCTTATATGAGAACTGTGAGAACCAATCTTCCTTGCAAAAAAGTGTTACTTGTTACTAAAAATGTGTTACTCGTAGGCAAAAAGATGTTACTGTTTTTTATGATACTATTAGGCAAAAAAGTGTTACTTTAAGAAAAATATTCTGAAGAAAAAATTCATAAAAACGTGTTACTTTTTAAATAAAAAGTCGTTAATTTTCGAAAAAAAATGTGTTACTTTGTAATATGTTTGTTATTTTGAAAAAAATATATTTTTTTTGAAAGTAACACTTATTTGACTAAAAAGTACCAGCTTTTTTTCAAAACAAAAGTAACACATTTTCTGTAAAAAAGTAACACATTTTTATCAAGGCGTTTGGTTCTCACGGTTCACATATAAGTTTGGTTCTCACTGGAACTTGACCCTATATATATATATATATAAACAGATTCTGAAATGAAGAGTTGTGCACTTTTGAAGCTATTACCTTCTTGGAGAACTCAGATTTCCAAAATGCAAGAGCATCATCCAACTTTAATCCTACACCCTACAAAAAGGAAAATAAACACCTAAAATATCTCATTAAACAATAATAGACAAAAATTTTCAAATTTCATCATCTATATTTGGTGACTGTTATCAAAAATATATCCAAAAACTTAAGTATGTTAATACTAACATGAAACACTTGATAATTGACAATCCAAGTGCTGCTCCACAAACAAGCATCAACAAGTGAATAAAAAAACTTCCTCCATTTAAGATTATTAAATTAGTACAATAAGATGATCAATGTGACAACATTCTCGATATTTTTGCTTTGTCAAAATCAATTGAAGAAAGAGGGTGTTGAAATAATGACATAAAAATGATGATCTTAAACAAGAAAAAGTTTTTTAATGACGCATGTCATACATAAGTTATATACATAAATACATACCTTTAAAAATAGTCCTAATTGCATCCTACCTCCATGTTTGAGGTGATGATCTTCCCTCAGCTGGCCACAGTTAGAGAACACAAGTAGTTGTCAAACATGAAACCAATGTAAAACGAGACATATGACTTATGAGGATACATAAAAATGTATATATCTTTTTTAAAAGATAATGCCACAAATGCAACTCGACTATCAGTTTTCCAACCTTTTCAAATAGATGGCGCATGCAAAGTGGAAATGAGCTATTTGCTACTTGATCAAGGTCTTTCAATGATATCTCTGTAAACTCTTTTGGCTGCATGAGAAGTAACACACTCTAAAGCTTTCAACTCAAGACGCTAAAACATGTGTGCATATCATGCTAAAAGATCAGTTACCTCAGAATAGTCAGGACCAAGGTAGCTAGTGGTCAGAGCTTCAACAATCTGCAGAATAAAAACAGTAAGTGCAAAGATTACTAATTACTACATCACAAAGTCCATGTTCTTACACATGGTTATGTACAATACTCACTGGAGTCAGCCTATTCTTTTCCTTGTCACAAATTGTAGAAGCCCATTTTCTGCAAGAAAAATATCAATCAACAAGGAACCCCACGCTACTACAGCTCATAGAAAAAAATTATATGAAAGCCTAAACCATGAAGGGTGATAAAATTGAAATATTTCAAAGTTTCCAAAAAAATTCTAGAGATAATAGGTCCTTTTTGGGCTGATCTATGTTACTTGAATCTCCATCTCATTTTCACATTCAATAGTTAAACTTCTTTCAGACACAGATCATGTAAAATTTCAGTATGGCTATATACGACGCTAGTAGCACAAGTCCATAGAAACACAGCTGCGAGCTACCATAACATCCAGCATGATAAATTGTTGTCCATTTACCAATAGATTTTATAAAACTACAATCCATGTGCACTCAGTGATTGATAAATTTTTGATACTAAAATTAGAGAAGTGTAGCAATCTAGTTAACAAACTTATCTATACTTTAGTCAACTAATAGTAGATACACAACTAGGAAAATGCAATAAAACTGGCTAAAAATACCAGTAGATTGACTAACCGATTTGTAAGTATCAGAGCTTTTGATAGATTGCTACGAAATTGTGTGACAACAAGTGAAACAACCTAAGAAAAAGATATGGATCATCACAACATAAACCATAACAAATCAGAAAGAAAATTGGATAATCACCAATAAAATTTACCTGGTTCATTGCAACATATGCATATCCTTTATGAACATATACTCTACGCCCAGCAACAAGTTCAGGAACCTCTTCAAATGGTACCTTCATTCAGCATATATAATAAGCAAAGAGCGCAACAGATACTATTTGACACATCACTTTGTCCAGTGAGTATCATTCAATCTCTCATGTTAGACAAGCAGGAAGTGAAAGTTATAGATTACATAACCAAGAGAAAATGTCCAAAAAAATGTTTATCTTGACCACGTGCAAGTGCTACACCTTCATTATTTAAAAAGACAGAATAGTCCATTCCAGGATAAACATGATTTTAGGAGGATGGACATGACATTGCTCAAAAGCATTGATCTAACCTTGTAGAATATGGCATCGGCTGCAAAACAAATAAAAACAAGAATCATATTGCGTTCAAACATAAACATTCAAAAGTAAAAGCTCATTATAAAATGAAAATTTCTTTCATACACCACTTCATGTCCAAGAGCCACATATATTCGTGAGTTAAAACTTCAAAGGATCTTGCAAATGAATCAAATACATTTATGAAATCAAAATGCAACTAAAACTCAATGAATTACTCATACCGGTTGTCAAATGCTGTCCAAGAGATCGTGCAACTTGTGATAACTTCTCCTTCACACTCTTAAGTATTATATCACAATGCATAAGTAGCGTTAGCATCTTAACAAACTTCCAAAAAACATATACATTCTAAAAAACAAGATTAACTAATAACTAACTAGAATCATCATCACCTCGAATTCTGCATTGCTAACTGCTTTGTAAGGAAGATCAAACTCCGCTAGCAGAGCCCTCTGCAAACCAGGATATTAGAAAGGTTGTCATGGTAAATTCAACTAATATCTTAAGCAACATTTTGTCCTTATATGTACCTGACTCTCGAAGCTCTCAAGCTTAAAACGGTAGCGAAACAGAGTTGTTTCCATTGATAAAAACCACTTTCTTAATTCCTCCCTAGTATAACCAAACGTATGAAAAGAAATTCATTAACAAAACAAACTTTGCAGACCAAAATAAACAGTTAACAGTATAAATGAAAAATATAATCATATTTAGTGAAGTATTTACGTTCTGCAATAAACAAGACGAAGGACAAAATGAGAGATGACGTCCTTGTTAATAGCTTCCGAAGGTTGTGGGTGTTTCATGTGTGTTTTCCACAAATCGCTCACCTAAATAATCATATTTCTTAACAAGTTAACTTCAAAAATAAATCTAACCCTAAGTATCAATGAAACAGAAGTTTTCCAACAAATGACGAAAAAAACATTAAGTTTAACAAATTAGGCATCATCAACAAATGTTTACCAATTTCTCGATTTCATCAGGCTTTCTTCCCCGAGAAAGACCATCGGAAATTCCTTTAAGCACTATAAATTCACAAAAACAACAAAATGATTAAGAACACATAGACTAAACCCTAATTTTTAAACGATGAAATTAACGGCGTAAATAACAAAGAATAAGTTGAAATGAAGAGAAAAAAACCTTCGAGACGATCAATGGCGAAGAGTTCGAAGTCTTCGAGGCGGACTTCGAGTTCAGGAGGCGAACGATAGAGAGGAAGAGTTGAAGCACCGCCAACATCGTCGGAAGAAATTTTTTTCTGAGATCTTACTATTTCCATTCTTATGCTCTTTCTCCCTCTATCTCTTACTTACTGTCAATTGAGAATTGTGGAAAAATGATGATTTTGGC
>CM025918.1:5094629-5237167 GCA_000753965.2 Amaranthus hypochondriacus
CTGGCAACAAATGCTTATTGCAACACCAATTCAGAACGCTAGACCATGGGTGCAGAGAGGTAGCATATTCGTGTTGGGGAAATGGACAAAGAAGAGGTAAAAGATCACGTTTAAAACTGGATGACAAACTAAGAGCACAGCATGTTGAAGTTTAGTGGCAATTAAAATTGTAAGAAAAAGCATAAAAGGGAAATAATGGCAATAGAAAATTGTCAAGGGCTGAGCAACATAAGAAACAATCTTTGCCACACCTTTTTATAGACTTACAGAGCCTAAGAGAGTGTATTGAAGCCCCCAAAGAATTCTCAATGACAGCCAAAAATTTGAGTCCCAAAATAATAGGTAGAGTCTTTCTCAGAGGGTTTAATATGTAAGGAGCTCCAAATTATACTCATTCAGCATCAATGTTCTAATGCTGTATATTAACAGAAAGAGTACTCTGGGGTTCTAGAGTTCTGGCTACCAGATCGATTGTCTTGAAGTCACTCAAGAAAACAGTTGGTATAATGACCAATTTACAATGATGAATGTCCAATCATACCTCCTCTTTAGTAGTATTACTATATGCAACAATATCGTCACATTTATGATATGAGTCGTCAAGTTTGGAAGATAAATCATTTCTGGTAGCCTGTAGCAATAGAAGAAGAATGTGAGATGAAAATACAGAACCATCAGAATGATAGATTTTTATAGAAGGCATTCGAATATACAAACAGAGTCTTCAAACAGCGAAAGCATTTTCTAATGAAGCCTACAAGCTCAACCATTCAAGTGTTATAGCACTCAGTGGAATGCCAAATGTGACAAAGAACACTAACAATCAGCATCTTCTACAAAAAAAATTGAAGTTTATATTCCAAAATAGAAAAGAAAAACATGGTTGCTTTTGTATCCAAAAAATAGTAAAATGGCTCATTGAATCAATTGTGCTTCATATTTACGTGATGTTGCATCTGATGTTTGCAATCAAGGGTCCATTGTAAAAAAACGCTATGTTATTACAAGCATAAGGTCTCCGACCCCCAAACTAGGCAGGACCCACTTGGCATTGAGGTGATGGCAATATGGGATGTTGTACTACTTACCTTGTATAATAAAACTAATGATGTAAGTTCTACTTGGCAACGCAGATACAAAAGACATCATTTTAAAAATTGCCAATTATAATACTGCATTCTATAGTAATTATAGTGATACAACATATCTTAATTTCAAACTGATTTTCTTAGTATAAGTAATCGTTTCAAAATGAACACTCACAGCAGAATATCTTTCCAAAGTAATCAATTTTCTGAGAAATAAAACTAAACATGCCCACTACACTGCAAAATAACAACAAACACCATCCATATTTTAAACCATGGAATCCTGGCGATTTTCACAAGCCTATGTACCAGAAGTAGATAAATGAACAATAGGAGAATTGGTGGAAATGTGGAACTTACCCTGAGTGAGAGAGAAAAACATCATCAAGCTGCTTTGCAACAGAGTTGCAGGCGTCTGATAACCTGCGCTTGGTGACAAACATGAAGTTGGGAATTTTCCATCCCTATCAGTGTTCAAACAAGAAGTTAGAAATATGTGAGCAAACTTGCTACCAAGAAGAGTACTCAAAAAGAGCTGCACCAGTGTATAACTTGAAACATCAAAATTTGTTAAGTAGAGTAGTAACATCAAAATTCATAATAGAAATTTCACAATGGCCTTCACAACAAAGTGTATCTTCATCCATTTAGCTGAGATGAGAGAAATAAAAGAAAGTTGTAATAGTGATTTTTGATAACTTTGCTCTTACATAGACAGAAGATCTCATCTTTAAAAAGATAAATAAATAACTACCTGTACACTAATCATAGCAAGATAAGACAACATATGATTTATTATCACGGCAATGTTTAAGAAAACAAATATAGATTGTTCCAATAAAGGATTATGACCATAAGGTTCAAAGCCTGCAAATCAACATTGATTCATCAAACCAGCCAGAATACATACTTCATCAAGCACACACCATTTCATCCATAGGGGAACAACAAGATAAACCTGAAAAGCAAGATTATTTACTATTTATTACTACTGTCCACAAATGAGACACCTTTAAGGTGTTGGCTCACAAGTTAAAAAGTAAATAGTAGGGAGTGTACAAGTGTAGGCTTATATGATAAAATCGTAAAAATATAGAAAATATCAATGAGAGAGTGGGAGAGATTTGATGGGGGCACGAGGCCCAAATCACATGGACATTATGAAGCAAGAGTGAGTGAGAGCAAGTGTGTGTCAATGGGGAAACCAGTTTAGAAAAGTTTTCCATTTAAGGCATCATTACCAAAGCAATTAGTATACAGGATGACAGATTTTCTCGAACCAATCAGGTCAAAGGATTTCCAAACTAATGGTTCAAATAATTGCTAAGGTGAGCTTATTTTTTGAAAAACAAAAAAAATTAAAGAACAACCTGTAAACTGACACTGATAACAAACCCAGCACCTTTTCCGAGAGAGATGCACAAATCAAAATAAAAATAAGTGTTTGAATGTAAATAAAAGAAGCTATAGTAAAGATAGAGAACTTGCTTCTGTACAAAACCTATATTAGCTAGTAAAATGTACTGAATTTTCTTTATCTCGGATGTTAAGCTACACCTCAACCATGTACTCAACATGCACATGGCAATAAATCACACCACTTGCATACCATCCAATATGATACGTAGAAGAAGCAGCAACGCTTCACATGGGACAAAGAAAAGACAAAAGTGGGCTAGACTATAGTTGCAACCAGCAACCTTTGAGAACGGAATTCAATCAATTATATAAACATCAACCGTCTCGTAAAACAATTAACATCTTAACAGAACTTTACCTTCCACCGCACATATCCATAGCCAAAAACTACAATCACAATGATTACACAGTATTTGCGGCCACCTACAAATCACAAAATTCAAACCCAATCAGCTGCTACTATATAAGAGCATAGAAATGACCTGAAATATGTATAAATGTTTCATATTTTTAGCAAAAACACAAACCAAAGAAAACATATGCTACATAGAAAAATGAAGTAAAAGAAGAAATGATGAACAGATTTACAGGCAACCATTCTAGATTTTAGAATAGTGCATTTCACCAATTCAACTACAAAAACGTGCCAAAGATTTTCTCAACATTGTCTTCTCAAAGTGTAATAGATGTAAGTCATGAACAAAATGTTCAATTGATGGTCCTTCCTTCTCCTCCTTTATGACTCTTACCATGCTTTTCTATTTTCTTGAATATTTTTCCCTACATTCTCTTCCCTAGTTCCCTATCTAAACTCTTCACTTATAGCTTTACTTCTCTCATTCCAACTTAAAAATACTTGTAAAATGTGATATATATAGCCTAGTACCCGCTTAGGCTTCTCTTAACATGTAGGATTCAACACTCTTTCATCAACTTATGGAATTTTAGATTCAACCCTTAAAAGACCTCACTATTACTCACAACCCTTCTTCCCATAACAATATAATAATTCCTTTTTATAATGAAAGATCAAATATTTTGATTTCATCTCCTCATATTAGAACTGAGCGACAAAAATACCTAGCAAAAATATTTGCAACAATATTGATTGAATCACCACAGTAGCATTCGAGATATTAGAATCAATATTTGTTGGAAGTATTTTTGTTGGGTATTTATTGTTGCTCAAGTTTAATATGAGCATATAAAGACAAAATATTTAATTGATCCGCATTGGTATAATATTGTCCGCTTTGAGCCTAGCGCGCATTGGTTATTTTTTGGCGTCTTCCCAAAAGACCTCATACTAATTTGAAGTTGGATCACTTATATAGATGTCAAGTCTTTTTTATTTCTTCAATATTGGACTTGAAACGTACACTCAACAACAACTTTCTTCAAACCGAGGACTACATCACTCATCTCCTCTCCGCTTCACTACATAACATGTTTCCTTGACCACTAAGTCAAAGGGACTCTTGATACAAGTCATCAAGACCAGATTCTATCATCGGAAGGTCATAGTCAGAACCTTCCCACACATAGGCTCTAGCAATCCAATATGCTACCACAGTGTTACTCCATTAGACGTATTTTCCTGGTCGGACCTTTGGCTATTGATGCCAATTGTTGGGCCCTTCAGTTGTAAATAATCCGCATTAATAATGATATTATCGCTTTGGCTGAGCTCGCATGGATTTATTTCTAGGCACCTCTTTTAAGGACCTCATACTAATTTAAATTCGGGTCACTTATATACTAGTCAAGTCTTTTATTTATTTCTTCAAGGTGGGGCTTGGGATGTACACTAAGTTTCCCTCCTAACAAATTCTAATAAGCTACCAACTATATTACATATAATCATAACAAACAAGCAAAACTATCTTATTTCATCTGAATGGCAATAAAAAGAAAAATTACCAGTCCCATTTGAAGTCACAATTGCCACAGGTCTGCTAGATGCAAGGAGTTGCAGCTCTTGCCTCAAACTATTAACCTGAAAAATATAGATCATAATGCAAAATATAAGTAACACAGAACGTACTTGAGCTCAATCCAAAAGATAATTAATTCTACTACAAGAGAAAAGCCGCAGCTCCAGTCAGGAGGGGTATTAAGACCCTAAAAACTGAAAACATAATCAGGAATGCAAAAGAAATCATCACATTCACAAGACTAATAAGGAAAAGAACCGTCAAATGACTAATATTACCACCCCGCATGGGTCCTGTCTAAGGTACCAAATTAAGAACATACTTCAGAAAATACTTGTAAATCAGTGAGATTTCAAAATAAAAATATCACGAAACATTAAATGGGTCCTTCATTTGATTTACTTTCTTTCACTAAAGTTCATTAGATATGCTCTTTCACAAAAAATCCCCCACAAGCCACACGGTCACACTAGTACTATATAATCAGAGATGAGTAGATGAAGGAGAAAAGAGAGAAGAATCCAGGGCCAGTAAACCACATCAACTAGGACTTAAAAATAAAACTCACAAAAAAAGCAAAGTTTATACAAGAGACAATCACGCATGACAAAGGCAATTTCTTGCCAGCAAGAGGGGTTTTTGGAAAGAGTCAAAAGCAAAAGCTACAAAAAGAAGTAGAATCGAACGTAACAAGCCTTACACATTATTCATTATCCAAGTTCTAAATAATCCTTTTGAATATTAAACTCATGACAAGCCACTACTGTAACGAATAAAAACTAGAGAACAGTTAAGGAGCTGGCCAAAAACATAGTGTTCAAAAGAGAAGGTAGTTACCAATGATTAACCACAGTAAGTTTGCATCTTTATCCATTATAATAAAACTTTAGCCATACAATTAGTACTATATTGAAAAAAAAGTAAACTGGAAGAAGCAGCTATTGTTGTAAGCCAATACCTGAGCCATTAGGGCATCATTTCTAGGCTTGCTTGTTGAGGAAGCAGAGTCACTTTGCTGTGTGGGCTTCAAAGTAACCTGTGATACACAGACGTACGGAACACATCAACTTGGTCACTTTCTACATCCATACATTGTTCAGGAGTACATGATAAAGGCTATAGATGAGTTCGAACATTCTGACCACATTAATAAAGAACACCAAAAACAAAAGCAGACAGCCAGTTTAAAGTTTATACATTAAGGCAGAACATAACTGTGAGGAAAGAACAGAAGGAAGCAATGTAAAATACAGCACGAAAAATACCATCATCATTATACCCAGTAATTCAGTATATCCCACTCATAAAAAAAATTTTCAGGGTTTGTGGGGTTAAGTGGACATCAAACCATGCCCTTATCAAAGGAGGTTGCAGCAGTGAGATCCTCAGCTATAGCACAAAAATTATACAGGATATAAAATAAAGGAATAGCCTAAAAAGGGCATCGGGTATTAAATGCTGAATTTTCAAGGACTAAAATTATAAAGATCAAGAAGAAATAGCAACTTGTATGAAGATAGACACCTTTATAGCACCTGAAATGACATCAGAGAAACTGGGTAGACGTCCTTCTTTTGCTAAAACAGAGCCCAGGATGCCTACACAGTATATAATAGCATTGTAAAACCAAGTGCAGTACCATGCAACTAAGTACAGAGGCAATAGAATAAAGACAAATTTCGTGACCACCAGTTGTTAAATCTGGCTTCCATGCATTGCCATAACATGAAATTTAAGTATTAAAAGTAAACAATGATATAGACAATTGATAAAAATGAAAGCTTAATTATTTTTATTTCCACCAAATTCCACCATTTGTAGGATAAAAAGAATGTTGACATTTTATAGACATTTTTCTCAACATATCCTTTCCCAACAAACCCAATGTAACTTTGACATGGAAAAAAGTCAACAACTTTTTCTATAAGATCTACCTATCAAGTTGATATTGAGTGTATCCTACAAGTCACCGATTAGGCGATTACTAAATAATTATTTCATGGAATGTACCTAGTACATTGAGTAGGCATTTATATTACCATATATAAGGCATAATTCAATCTGATTTCACAATAACGGACTCAATTCCCAAAACCTTATATGTGCACATCTCAACAAAATTTCGATAGCTCTTTTTTTCGGGAATTTGATATAGGGAATAAGCTTAAGCACCACATATAAAATCACAACTCCCTCATCTGATAAACCTAAGTACTTCCTGACCATGACATCGACAATTAATAGCCACCAAAATCATCCAGCAGCATTACGATTGTGTATTTTTAACATCCTTGGTTACTGTGGCATCCTATCTCTTAAGTATTCATGTCTAAGAAACTTCCAACGTATGATGAATACTTGACTAAAACTTTATCCTTCTATTTCAAAAATACCTAGTTCACTTGCACTATAGCATCCAAGGTGAAAAATTAAGTTGTTAGAGTAGGCTAACGAATGCGGAAGCATGGGCCTAAAGGTGGCACAAAAGGTTAACGACCATGGCTTGAAGGTGTACTAATGAAACATGGTTTATATGCAAGTATTAAGGTGATTAAAGCAATAAAAGTAAGTAAAACAATAACACCAAGATTTAAGGTGGTTTACCATTAATTAGGCTACATCCACCATCCTAGGCTAATGTATCATTATGTGTTTAAAGGATAGAGAGCTTGAAAGCTCATTACAAAATTGAAGGAATTACATCAATGGAGATAATGTGTGTGAGCATTACATGGAGTAGAGAATTAAAAGAGGAGAATGGTAAGGAGAATGGGAGGCTCAAGCTCTAAGCTTGGCTCTACACACCATAATACATACAACATATACATGTATATATAGGCAAAGTATAGGGCAACATGTGATAAAAGGAGCAACAACTTGAAGTGGACAGCAGCTAGCATAGATGCAGCAGGCACGCATAATGCTTGCTGTGGCTTGCTTGATGTGCTTGACTTTCCTTATCCATGTATGCTTCGGTCTCCAATGCTCTTACACTTGCACTTAGGACTGAAAATTTGCACTCCTACCCTTCACATGTCCAAGCTAATACTTCCAAATGTACTATGTACTATTTTATTCCCAAACAAACCAAACACAAAGTGTCCTTTACCATCTCCATAATTCATGCTTAAGGTCTAATAATCTTAATTAGTTATTTTAACCTTTAAGACCAAATCCTTCTGCTCCTTGATTGTCATCTAATCACATGGCTAATCACAAGACTCAAGTCACACATTTTTCATAAGTATTCTAAAGTTCCAGGCTGCTTATAAATCTGAATAAACAAGATATCAACAAAAAATACCAGGAACTAATTTGAAATTTATCACCAAAAAACCCATCAATGGGTTATGGGTGTAATAATTATTCAATTAATGCGATATTTCAATTTGTAGCTTCTTATTTGCAGCCGGCGTATAGCATTTGTCCATTAAAATAGTGAAAATCGATACATTGTTCATATAACCCCTAAAATCATTGAAAAAACAGATTTTCTATAGTAACAACACCAGATGTACAACATGAACTACACAATTAGCTATCCCATATGAAAATTCAAATTCAACCCACATCAACAATTCTCATCTTTTTGCATAATCAGCAATGCCAAAACCTTAATCCCAAAATTTTTTTGTTTGGCTACATGATTATCCCATATGCAAATTCGAACTCTACCACATCACTAGTTTTCATCAATTTGCAGCAACAACGTCAATTGGGTTCAGCACTTCAGCTACAATAACCAGTAAAATCCTATTGTATATGATCATAATCAAAGCGGAAGGAGCACAAAATTCAAATGAACGTCCAACGAAGAAGGATATGGAGAGAAAGATGAAAAAAACCTGCACCAACGATTATAGTAAGCTTTCCCAAGGTGAGAGACATAGCTAACGAAAACCCACCAAAAGCCCTATAAATCAATTAGTCTTGTGAATTGAAATTCCCTAATGACACTGAATTGAAGAACCTGCTTTCTTCAATATCAAACAATAAATAGAAAAACGAAAATTTAAGTGTTCAACGATATACGAAAACAAATATGAATATTGTTTAGATTTTCAAAGCGGATAAAAAGGTAGGGATTTGGAGGAGAAGCTTGTATTCTTTTCCAAATTTTTTCTGGGACATTTCGATTTCAAGATAGCGACACTGTTTTCAGTTGCTGACTTCATGGAATTTGATTTTCTGTTAGGTGTATTTATAGAATTCGAAATTGAAATTTTAGGGTTCCAATTACGTAAAATTACATCTTATTGGATTTTTTCCCCCTAATATAGCGCAACAATAAAAATCTAATTTTCAACTTACCACCCACAAATTTTATTTTATGGCATTGGTATATGGTAGGAAAATTTCATTTTATGGCAACAATAAAAAGTGCTACCACTGACATTTCATTAAAACCGAATGCTACCATGTAGAATTTTCCTTTTTTTAAAATTCGATATTTATACTACGTTTTCTTTTAAAATTCCGACCTTTTGGTTCTTAATTTGTTTACTGTTAAATTATGCAAGTAACTTAATGAGAAAAGTACTTTTAAAAAAACAAGGGTAGAAACCTAGGTATATTTGGTTCAATATTGGTCATTTCAACGTTAATATAGTACTCCCTCTTATTCAGAATAATTGTCACATTTTCTTATTTGGCAAATTCATATTAATTGTCTCATTTCCTTTTTTGTCAATGATATTTTTACCTAAATACTCCATGTTTACACAAGGTAATGACCAAAATACCCCTATTTTTACTACTTACAATTAGGATGGCAATGGGTATTGGAACCGACCTGAATCCGTAGATCCGTATCCGTTTTCACGGATCTGGACCCCAGAATTTTGGACCCGTCGGATCTGGGTAGGGTCCGAATCCTTTGACATTCCGCGGGTCCGGATCCGAATCTCAGAAAAATGCCCGGACCCGCAGATCCAGAGGACCCGTTTTTTATTTTTTTGTATATTATATATATATATATATATATATATATATATATATATATATATATATATATATATATATATATATATATATATATATATATATATTGGACTTGCAAATTAACTTCACAGAATACATATGTATAATCGTTTTTTATGAAGACTTGAGCAAATAAGCAATAGCACTTAGCAGACTACAACTGCCAATTCAATGGTAAATAAAAGATGAAAAAAGATAGATTAAAATATATAAATAAGTGATTGTCGACATGTCTATACTTATCAAACTACAGCATGGTTTTGATTAATAATAATTATTAAAATTATTAAAATAAGTGATTAATATTAACATTAATCTTGACATTGGTGATAAAATTGCTATAAAGATTTTTTAAGAAAATTTTTAGTTTGTATTATATTATTGGATGTATTTAGATTTTAAT
Source organism: Amaranthus hypochondriacus (assembly GCA_000753965.2). Classification (NCBI taxonomy): domain Eukaryota; kingdom Viridiplantae; phylum Streptophyta; class Magnoliopsida; order Caryophyllales; family Amaranthaceae; genus Amaranthus; species Amaranthus hypochondriacus. Next base: position 5,104,454 of record CM025918.1, read on the forward strand.
TGATAATTTAATATATTATTATTATTAATTAATATCTAAAATTCTATCGTTATCGCAATACAAATCAAAATTTAATCAAATAAAAAAATATAAATTGGACCCGTTTTAGACTCGGATTCGATACTGGATCCGTAGGACCCGTGGATCTAGATCTGGGTCTTCAATAACTGGACTCGCGATCCGGATCTAGGTCTTCCTTTCAAAAACGGATCTGGATCTGGATCCACTTGGACCCGGTCCAGATCCGACCCGTTGCCATCCCTATTTACAATGCTCAAACTATCACCTTTATAATTAATTTAATCAATTAAAAAATTCAACTACCACATTTTGTGTGGACCCCATCTCATTCTTTATATCCGTGTCCAACCAAATGGGACAATTACACTGAATAGGATGGAGTATGTAATTACAACAATTAATAACATCGGGTTTTCTAACCTATGCACCAGGTTCATATAGGTCTAAACAGTAAAATTGGTAACTATTTAAAATTTTATTTAGGAACTCTCTAATTTATTGTTAAATTTACCTATTTTAGAAGATATCTTCTATTGAATTCAACATAATTATCAAATTTATTATCTAAATCTATGTACTAAAAGTTAGAAAAATCATAATAATATTATCAAAGTATATAAATCTAACGATATAAGGTCAACCATATAATTAATAAGGATAAAAAAAAGAAAGAAATAGACAAATAAATAAAAGAAAAAGAGAATATGTTGAAGTGCCCATGTGTTACGTTGTCCCACATCGGAGAAAGAGAAGAGTATGCATCACTTTATATACTCAAGGAGTAACTCGTACTATAACCAATTGGTTTTAGTGGTGAACCTTCTTTGGGTTCATGATTGGACTACTTCTTCACCTCCTTGTTTGGGTTGCCCAAACCTATTTTCTAAATCTATCATGGTATCAGATCAGCCCGGTTTGTTGTTGGGCTTTTGTATGGGCATTTAATCTTACCACTGGTTAAGGGGCCTTTAATTGGATGTTCATTCCCAATATGTTTGTAACCCTTCTGGTGGACTAAAATTCTAAGGACACTCACATGTGAGGGAGAGTGTTGAAGTGCCCATGTGTTACCCACATGTGAGTTGTCCCACATCGGAGAAAGAGAAGAGTATGCATCACTTTATATTACTCAAGGAGTAACTCCTACTATAACCAATTGGTTTTAGTAGTGAATCTTCTTTGGATTTATGAGTGGATTACTTTTCCTCCTTGTTTGGGTTGTCCAAACCTATTTTCTAAATTCTACCAGAATAAAAAGCATATGTTTTGAAAAAGAATAAATATAAAGCACACTGACTCTTCAGTTACAAAGAGTGTTAATAACTAATATTTCTTATTGTGGATACTAGCTAGGGTTTATAGTTTGATACAACATAGAAGTACACATAAACTAGATTCAAATAAAAAAAATTAATAAGAAGTATAAATTTGCATTTGATTTAAAATATGCTCAAAATTATCGGTAGATCTTTCAATAGAATGAGAATGAGTTCCTTCATAAGTAGTAACAATAACTCCTTCATCGTTGGAAAGACGTTGAACTTGTTTCTTCACGTTACATCCTTGATTTGTACATCTGTAGTAGCTCCTGCGTTTTTATGCGTGCAAATTATTAATTTTGATAATTGATTATAGTTCTTAATTATTGTTTTTCATACTCATATATTAACAATAAAATAAAAAACAAAATTAATGGATTAACAAGAAATTACTTACAAAGTTACAATTCAAAGAATATGGAGTATATATATATACAGTAAATCCTAATCAATAACTGATTTGTAAATAACCACAAAAAGACAAAAATAATAATAATAAAATAAACAAAATCAAAAAAGTTAAATTAAATTCACAAAACTCTCACCCTATAAAATCTCACCACATAGAAGTGATTTGTTAATTTCACAAATAGCCGTTATTTACTCTCTCTCTCTCTAGAGATCTCTCTCTCTCTCTCTCTCTCTATATATATATATATATATATATATATATATATGAATATTGTCTAACTATCTCAGAAAATCTTCAGAATGCATGTTTCATACTCCCTTCAACACAATTCAATTGTCCCATTTCCTTATTTGGGCAATTCACTTTAATTGTCCTATTTTATTTTGTCAATTATTTTTTTACCTAAATACTCTCACTTTTCCAATTCTCAATACCCAACTATCACCTTTACAATTAATTTAATCAATTAAAATACCCAACTACCACCTATTTGGTAGACCCCATCCCACTCTTAATATCTGTGCCCAACTCAAATGGGACAATTGAATTGTGTTGGAGGGAGTATATTATTTGTCTATTTTTTCCTTGTTAGATCAAAGTAATAACTTGTTTCTTACTATTATTATTTTATTAGCGATTATTATTATTATTATTATTTTGAAAAAATAAAATTTCATTATTATTATTATTATTATTATTATTATTATTATTATTTATTTATTTTTAGTATAATTGTGATTCATTTCATAGAAGAAAACTTTACAAGAAGTTGGTGGAGAGTCGAGCAACAAGCTGAACACCACACCTTTTTGAACACAGAAAGCTAATCTATGGAAAATATATGCTTTAGACTTAGTGCTACTTGAATTATTGGATGAAAATGATGCAATCCTTGAGAGTAGGTTAAGTGCGTCTTCACCCAACTCTCTAAAAATGAAAAAGCAAAAGGATGAATTTGTAGCCATTATTATTATTATTATTATTATTATTATTAATGTTGAAGTACAATTAACCCTTGTCAAATTGACACGACTACTATGAAACAATCAATCAATGTTTACAATCATGATTAATAAAATTGGAATATTTATTAGAAGTTACCTTGCCTAAACTCCTCAAAATCTTTCTTCAAAAAAAAAAAAAAAAAAAAACTCCTCAAAATCTCAATCAATAGTCAATAGATCATAATTATTCATATATAACTTTGCTTAATTCATCATTTATATAAATAATTATAATACTAACTCTATTTGATTATAGTAATATTATCTAAATAATTAATAGCACACCTTGGAAATTTGTTATTCTTAACGGCTTTTTGACCATACTTTCGCCACCTATAACCATCATCAAGAATATCAACTTGGCTTCTTGTTTGAAATGCATATCTATGTTTCTTTGCCTTCTTTTCCGACGACGTCGTTCCTTTCTTAATCATCTTATTATTATTACTATTATCATTCTCCATAATTACCATCTGATGCCTCTTGTTTTGATCATTAATGATGAACTGATGATGATCAGCCATTGATGGTTGATGATGGCCATCCATCATCATCATCAAGGATCCTACATGATGATGATCATGATCAAAATGATCAAGATTATCATAAGAAGTGCTTGAAACTTGTTGGTTTAATGAGAAATTAGGAATAGTAAAATTAGTGTTATTGGATGGTGATGAAGTTGATGAGTTGGTGGAAGAGGAGAATATGGAGTATCCTTCCATGATCACAGAGAAAGATTCAGAGAGAGAAACTAGATTACTTGTTTCATGAGAATAAATGATAAGTAATTGTTTCACACTTATATTAATATAAGTAATAATGGCGGCTTTATTGTTAATTTTTAATTGATGGCGGCCAATATTTTATTTTCTCATTTCTGCGCATGTGTTTAGAACAAGAATACTACACTGGAGTGTTTTTTTTTTAAATAATATATTTTTTTGGTCAATTTTTTCATTTAATTAACATTAAAGATAAATTAAGGTATTTTAAGAAAAAGTATATATTTCGTGATAAATAAAGAGGGATAATATTGAACTAAGTAGATAAAATTAAAAAACTGGATCAATAATATATAAATAAAATTAAAAGAAAATAATGAGTCAAGAACAAGAATTTAAAATAAAAAATAGATTTAGTGTAAAAAAGTAAAACGGACTATAAATAGTTGATAGTAAATGAGTAGGACAAAGGAAATAAATATTTAGCTAAGTTTCTGCTGCTCCTTTGGACGACGCTGCTAATCACTTAGTTTGGTTCCATGCCGACAACAAACGTAGTGTACTTAAAACTTAATACACTAATTCGATATTTAGAAATTATAAAATTTAGGTATTAATAAATTTTATGTTGAGATGAATCAAGTAAGATTTCATTTGATTAGGTACTTTTAAATACGTAGATTAAGAATAAAAATATAAATTAAGAGTAATTGATGAATAATAATTCAAAAGAAAATCAGACATTTGCAAAAAAAATAAAAGGTAGTATAATAAACTCTATTTGTTTAACTTTAAAAGTTACGTTTGAGAAATTTTACACAAAGAAAAGAAAATTTTGAACATGAGTTTTAATGGTTATATAAAAATTAGGATATATTTATTAATGATTTTATTTAATTAATTCGTCTTGATATATAAAATTTTGATATATACTTTTACGTAAAACGTGCTCTTTTTGGTCCCACTAATTTTGCTCCAAAGACAAATGGAGTAAAAATTAAGAGAAATGAGTAAAGTGGTGTTTCATAGAAAAGTAGAAATATATACATATAAGATAAAAAAAAAGTTACATTTATAGGTGAAAATTAAAAAAAATATATAAGTCGGGCAACAAAAGTCGATATCGATGCTCCTATTATACTTAAACTTGTGCAAAAAAAAATCAATGTAACAAACAAAATAAATAATGGAATTGAGGAGTATTTATTTTTTCTGTTTAAACTCATCACATAGTTCCACAATTTTGATGACCCGAAGAGTCAGAAAACAATAACGGAAAAACCAATAAAATCAAGGAAAATTTAATTAAAATAATTCAACCTACTCGTAATTTTTCTACAATAATTCACTTACTGATTAACCATGAATAATCTCAACTTCAAGGGATATTTGCCTAGAGTAAACTTGGGTAACCAGATGACCTGCTATAGTAGGCAATTCACCAAAAAATTAAAACTGAAAATTAATTTAAAATTAGAGAAAAATTTTGAAATTTCACATAATAAATTCTAAATAATAAAACAAAATCATAAAAAAAAATTTAACATTTTTTTTGACATTTTATTTTAATTTATTTAAAAAAAAAAATAAAACTTGCTATAGCAAGTCATTCAGTCACTGGATTTGCTCTAGAAAAATACCCCTTAAAGTTGGAATTATTCATGGTTAATCAATAGGTGGAATTATTATAGGAAAATCATGAATATGTTAGGATTATTCTAGATAGTTTTTCTATAGTTAAGTAATGGTATTCTTTCATTTGTGTCTGTGTGCGTACCATTAGGATTGTAACAGATGACGTAAACGGCAAGCAATCGAGTAAATGTGGTGAATCGAACACTATACGATAGCTTTACATGTTTTGTTGGATTCAAAGAGTTTTCTTTAGCTTGATGGTTTGAAATTTGAGGCTAATGATGAGTAACTTTCGCATTGTATTGGTTTAATTATGATTAAGGGAGGACTATCTCAATAAGTTTGAATTTTGGGTTAATTACAATGATTAGTCCTTTAGAATAATTCTCCTCCATAGATTAATATACTTCCTTCGTTTTGACATTTAACATATAAGAAAAAATAAAAAAAATATAGTTAATAAGTAGGATCTTATTTGAATCATCTAATTCATAATATTAACTTTTTAAAAAAGTTTTAGATGCTTATAGTTCAATATATAAAGAATTAAAAGAACAAATTGAATTGCATGAAAACTCAAATGCAGCAAGTATAATAAAATGGAGGAGAAAATATTTCACATTTGTTTTTATTGCGACATAAATTTCAAGAAAAAATTGAAGAGGGACCACATGGGATCATATGAGAGGATTAAATAATAAAATACAATAAGAAAATAAGATATTTAATGTGAAAAATATGACATTTTATTAGAATATTAGTATTTTTTGACATAAATTTGAATTGAAAAGACGAGGTTGAAATAAGATAAATGTAGTAGGTTTTTTTGTCGCTAATAATATCAAAGGTCAACTATATGAATTATGATATATTAGTGAGAAAAATGTATGTATAAAAAATAAACATAATTATTATTCAAATTAAAATTAAGTAAATACAACTAAGAGAATTTTTAATAATCCTTAATTATTCCGTTTCTTTTTATTTGTTCACTTTACACATTTCAAAGCAAATTTTGAGTCTCAATATTTCTAATTAGGCATCAAAAAATGTAAAAATTATATATTACTCCAAAGACTTTGCATTAAGAATTTCCAGGTGATTTAATATTATTTCCAAGTGAATTTCAAAAAAAAAAAGACTTTTCTTTATAAGAGATGAATCTAATAAATTTTCACATTAATAATTTGATCTTCAATAATGTATATTCCAAAAATCTAATTTAAATTTCTCCGTTTAAAAATAAAAAAAGTTAAAATGAAAAAAAATATAGAAGAAATAGTGAATTTTAACCGGTAATGTAATAAGTGCTATTTATTTCAAACGAAACAATTAAAAAATGAACAAACTTGTAAACGAGAAGCAACGAAAGTATGTACCTGTTTATAGTCATACTAGCTTGAATCCCGTGCCAAGCACGGATAATCAAAAAATATTTAAATGATCTCTTAAGTATAAATAAAATTATTTTAAATTACTTTGATATTTGGTAAATATAATAAATATAGAGAAAATAATATTTGATGTGTGAGAAAAATTAGTCTTTGCATTACATAATTCTTTCAAATTTTAAAACTCTAAAATTAAACTTTGGGCTTGAATTATTTTAAATGAACTTGTAGAATGATCAATAACATAAATTTTGAGTTGTCTAATTTTTTATTGCCATTTTTATAGAATGATATAAACCAATATATGTATATAACATAAATAACATAAATAAAGAACAAAGAAGATATAAAAAAGAATTTGATCTGTCCAATTTTTTATTACTTTTTTTATAGAATGATATTTTGACCATACGTATATTGCTTTCATATTGTCCAATTTTTTATTGCCATTTGAAATGTTAATTGATTTAAATAATAGGGCATTCAAGTTTAATTATTCTACTTACCTAATTTAGCTAAATGAAAAATTTTGGAGGGAAAACAATGAATATGAAAGCGACATGTGTCATACTGAAGAATGCATTTAGTATATAGTATAGATTAGTGTAAAAATTCGTGCATTGCACGGTTTTTTTAGCATCAATGTTTATAAATATGATATTAAAAAAATAAATTCAGAAATATTATGCAATAGAAACATTCAATTTTGACAGTTACATGTATAAATTAACTCTATAATTAGTTAGATTGTCAACAATATGCAGTATATTATGTAGTCTAATTTACTCAATTTAACTATAAATAATTGCTAGTCAAAAATATTTAATAGTAGAAATATTGGTCAAAATAAAATAAAATGACATGTTATTTATTTGGTCAATAAATAAATGAGTGTCATTTGGAAAAACTCTTTAAATTGTGTCATTTAGAATTTTTCAAGCCTTTTATATAAAGTGTGATACTCAATTTAACTATAAATAATTGCTACTCAAAGATACTTAATAGTGGAAATATTGGTCAAGATAAAATGACATTATTTATTTGGCCAATAAATGAGTGTCATTTTGAAAAACTCTTAAATTGTGCCACTTGGAATTTTCTAAGCCTTTTATATAATGTATGATGATATGATACTTTTATTGACTCTTATGCCGAAATATTATTTTGATTTTTTTTATTCTCACTCAATTAGAATTTAGAAGCAATCATTCATAATCCATAATAGCATTTTTGTCAAGGAACCAACCCAACCAAAATCTTTAGCTGATGGTTGAGGCCCTAGAATATGTTATATATTCTAACACGCCCCCTCACACGAGAGCCCTTTGGGCTAGAAGTGTGGATGCAACACATGCCTTCATCATACACGGCGCTAAATATTCCACCTTAAATGAGGGGTGGTTGAGATTCGAACTTGTGACCTCTTGTCACCCTGACTTCTGATACCATGTCAAGGAACCAATTCAACCAAAAGCTTAAGCTGATGGTTGAGGCCCAAGATATGTTATATACTCTAAAATTGAATCTAAAATTGAGAACTTTTTATTTCCAAAAAAATTGAAGACATCTGCATGTAGAGCGGAAGATGTGGGGTTCAACCCTTATCGGGCACAAATATCACCTCAGGGTTTCTCTTGACTGCACACACCTCTTTTTTCTCCCTCTTTAAGGGTGTCGAGTATGATATGTCTGCCTCTTTCAAAAAATAATTGGATTCTCCTTCACCTTTACTTTTACTTTTAAGTTATTGTTTGTGATTCTATGCATCTAGGGTCATAAATTAGGAGTTCACTCAATGCACGGTTCGATTTGAAGAACAAGTGAATACCAGTTGTTCCACCTATACTTTGAAAAAATTGTTTTAATTTTTCCTCCATTCATTAATGAAGTTTTTACAAGGAATATTCACGAGAATTAAGTAAAATGAAATATTTTAGATTATTTATATGTTATTTTATTGAATAACAGATTTGATAGAAAAAAAGTGAGTACAATAAACATTAAAAACTATTAAAAGAAAGTAATTAGTGGAAAAAATGTAGAGACCATAACAAATAAAAAAAATGTTACTAAAGAGCTAATCAAAAACATATGGAAACCATAAGGAATATAAAAATATTAAATTTAGTTAGTGGAAGATATGTGGGCACCTTTAACATTATTAAAATATTAATGTTATTTTTGTCAAAAATTTATGATTTAACATAAATATTCTTTATGAGAACAACAAATAGAACCAAATAAAAATTGAAAACTTTTTTAAGAAATTTTCATAAAGAGTTGAACAAAACCTATGCAAAGAAAAAAAGAACAATAGTACTAAAACACATGCTCTTTGACTATAATTCCATTTCTTTGTGAATTGTATTGTGGTTGTTGAATCAATTTCAAGCATTGGATACAGTGCATTGAATTTCAAGGCTAAACTTTATTCATGATTTTCTCCTTTATTTTATGATTGATTAAATCGAAATAATATTCCCGTTAAAATTATAATTAAGATTCTATATAATTAAATTATAAATATTACTCATATATTTATATGGATGCACCGATTAGCAATATGATATATATAGTATCATGCTAAAAATAATCAATTATTCTTGTAAGAGACTGTCTCTCAAAGAGACGATATTAAAATAAAAAGTATATTTTTATTTTTTCTTTAATTTATATTAATTGGGCTAATCTAATGCGTCTTTTAGAAAACCCGTCTCTCACGATAATTTTTAAAAAACAATCAATGGAGTAATTTTTAAGATGATAAAATCTTATCGTATAAAATTCAAAACTTACGTAAAATAGTGATATCACAACTTTATTTTCAAGTGATGATATGATAACCTGATGTTGAACAAGAAAAATGAAAAAATGTGCATACGTTATTAGATGGAATGTGCAATTAGACAGTCAAATAATCAGCTAACACGTATACTACTATATTTAGCAACTTTCTCTTTGACCATATACTTTTCAAAGTCTTACAAATGAAGTATCTTTTACTAGTATGTGTTTTCTTATGAAGACGCCATGTATTTTGATTTCAGTCATTCAATATAATAATAGTACGTAGAATTTTACGATCATAAATGTATATTGTATTCATAAATTCTAATACTACATTTTTCATGATTCGGAGGCCATAAATGTATGACCATAAACCTAATGACGACAATCATATTATTATTATTACTACGTATTATAATTCAGAAAAATTTGTGCCATGTGGCATTTATATACACCACCCAAATTAATATAATTGTTATTTTTCTTTTTTTTTTTTTGCATTGAAACTCTTAAATATCAATTAAACTTAATTATATTGAAACTCTTAGTGTTCTCCAATTTAATTCATCAATTTAAATAAAACTCTTTGTGATCTAAATTTGATTATATTGAAGATGAAAAGACAAAACTTTAAGATTTTTTTTAGTGCCACATACATAGCTTGTCTTATTTATATGATTGAATTTCAAAGTTTGCATCCCACATACTTAAGAAAGCGTAGATTGAGAGTTGAGTTTATTGATTATTTAAATTAATATGAAAATTGAGATAAAACAGGAGAAAGATATGAGTTTTTGTTTCATTGCTATGTGAATATGTAATTTTATCTCAGAAATTTTATGGGTGTAGATGTGAGATGGAACAAGGCTTATCAATTGTTGAGATCAAATTTTGAAAAGTTGATTGGAGATGAAATGGAAACAAAGAGAAAGAAGATATTGATGAAGATGATGTTTAATTTATTTTCATATTGATATGTTGTGTAGTTATGGATGTCATGATAATCAAATATATGTTATTATGATGATAATCAAGTTTAGTAAGCATATGAGTAGTTTTTATTTTAAGTATCACTCCTTTTTAAGTGTTAGTAAAAATTTTTGATTAAAAATATCAATATTAGGTTATTTGATAATCTTAACATAAATTGAAGATGTTTTGTATTATCATTAGTTGATATTTTTTTGTTATGTTAAAATTATGTAGATATAATTGTTCAAAATAATATTTGTATTAATTTAAACAATGTTTGAATTAATATTATGTATTTTTTTATTAAATAGTTTTATAATCACGTGCATAGCACGGGTAAATACCTAGTATTATATAACAAAAATGAATTAGTTTAATGACAGAAGATTTTATATTTTACCTTTGGGAAATCACAAATTTTTACTTGAGACCGCGCGTCTTTTGTAAAGACGACTTTAAAAAGTCCAGTCTAGTCCAATTCTAAATATATATTGTTACAACTCTAAATATAGATTTGGGCTGGACTTTTGAGAGTTGTCTTTACAAAAGACGATATCTCAAGAGAGCACCTGTTGTAAAATAGGTTTATTTCTCATTTTTTATAACATAAATTATGAGTTAATCTAGTAGTTAAAGTCTTTAACATGCAATTACAAAAATAAAAAAAGATAATTTACTTATTTATACATTTATTGTAAGAATATTTCACATATGAGACAAGATCTTACATCGATAAAATAGTGGGTTGTTGATTCGTTTATATATCGGGTGAGCTAATCTTCCTACTACAGTATATGGTTTGGGAAACAATGATCGTTCAACTCAATAGATTATTTGAACAATATTAATTAAACTTAGTACAGCCTGAACATCTTGAAGACCATATGTATAATTTTGATTCTTACCTACTCTAGCTTGTTTCTTGAATGAATTAAATTAATGGTCAAAATTCTTGATCTTTGTTGATATATTATATATGAAGAATAATCTCAATATGGTGTACGTGTATCTTGTTGGAATTTGACAAACTCTTATTATGAATAAACTATACAAATGGAGACATGCATGCATTAAATGAATGATTATTGGATTATATTGAAAAGTATTATTTTTAAATGGTTTTTATTCACTAATTATAGAGTTGATTTTGATTATAGCTCACTCATCGGCTTGCGCATTAGAGGAAAATTATGAATATCATCATCATACCCAATATTCCGCTCAGAGCAGAGTTTGAGTGTGATAAGTTGACAAATAATCTATACCCGTAGGGGTCGTTTGGATTGAGAGTAAATATTTAAGGGGTAATAAAAGTCAAAGTAGAAATTCAAGGTTAGTTAGGTAGGTGATTAAAGGAATTTGATTGTTGGAGAAATGGAAGAATGAATTAGAAGGTAATGAAAAAATAGAGAAAATAGCAATAAGTTCCCTTATTTTGGAGTATAAATTTACCCTTAGGGGAGGTGGGGGAATTCTTTACCTCCAAATTAGTGAAATCAAACTCTTTTTCTATTCATCATTTTTTATCTACTCCTATTCTACCTCTATCACAATTATTTCAATAACTTCATTTGCATCTAATTACCTTTGTTACATTAGTTTGACTTTTTTTACGACCTTAAATATTTACTCTCAATCCAAGCGACCCGTAATCCCAATAAATTTTAGTTTATATTTTTGACTTTTGTTTTTGGTGGTGTCTAACATTCCACAATCTCCACTACCTCTTTATGGCATTCCTATTCCTATATTCATTCACTTAATTGTGTCTTATAAATTTATAAATTAAAACTTACTTCATTGAAGCAAAATCTTAATCTCGTTTACATTTTGCACAGTTTTCAAAGTAATTTCAAACCTTAATATCTCTAAATATGAATCATAAAAATATATAAAAGTCATAATAAACAAATATACATTAAGACGAATCTAATGAGATCTCATAGATATATTTTATCTTCTAAACCAAAAATATTTTAAAAACATTAATTAAATTTCTCTCTTCTTAGTGTGAAATATTTCAAGTGAGAAGAATATAAAAGAACGAAATAAGTATAATTACTAGGTAGTAGCCGTCGAGAATTCTCATATAAAATAACGTAAGGGAAAGGGACGGATCAAGTAGTATATAACAAAATAAATAAACCAAACTTGTATGAAGTATTTCTAAATAGGGTCGGCCCTAAGCAAGGGCAAGGCGTGCCTACGCCCAGGGCCCCTCATAAATTTTAGTTTTTAATTAGTACTAACGTTCGAACTTTTCTATGTATACAATAGTTTAGGCGCCCATAAATAATCTTTTGTCCCGAGCCTCTAAAAATTCAGAGCAGGCCCTGTTTCTAAAGAGAGTATATCGGTTTCTTTAGAAGGTAAGGAGTAAGCTAAAGGAGTGTACTAAAATACTCCATGTATATATGGTAAATATTGGTGGCCTGGTGGAATTGATGCCATCCTAGAAAGGTGCACGTGAATTGACTATTCATTGTTTTACCAAAATGACAAGACAAAATAAGAATACATTCATACAAGTATTAAGTATCTGATTACGTATACCTTATAATGTAGAGAGCTTCGTCGGGTACTATACGGGCCGCCGACAACGAACCACACTTCAGCCATCAGTCCTCAGTCCTCAGTCCTCAATTCTCATCTTCCTGTTTTTCTTGAGATACTTCCTCTCCTTTTTAATAGTTGTTACATTTTTATTTTTCACGCTATTTAATGTACGATTTTAATTTTTAATATCTCTAGTTTCATATGATAAAAAATTCTAAAAAGTTAACATTAAGAAAATACACATTAAAACGTATCAAACAAGATCCCACATAGAAAACTATATATCAAATAAGATCAATGGGTGAACAAATAAACTCCGGAAGAAGTATTTATTACTTCCTCCGTTCTATTATACTTACTACATTTCACTTTTTATGCATTCCAATGTGTTAATTTGTTTATTTATATGTTGAATTATAATTATAAAAATTTAATAATATTAAAGTATGCAATTAGACGCTTCAAACAAGATCCCACTTGACTATATTATTACTTATACATTAGTCGCAATATATAAAATATGCTTAAACGATGAATAGTGCACATAATTAAAATGTAGCAAGTATTTCAGAACGGAGGAAGTAGGTCTTAGTAAATAACGGTTATTTGTGAGCTTAATAAATTACGTGTATATGTGTTAGGATGTGATAGAGTGAGAGTTTTGTTTTTTTTAATTTATCTTTTTTAATTTTGTTTATTTTAATATTATTTTTTTGACTTTTTATGGTAGTTTACAAATCACAATTGTTGATTAGGAATTTTTTGTTATTGTTTCCTCTATACCGTCTGATGACATTTGCTTCACTTGTTTTTTTAAGCGTGTCTCATTAAATTTGTTAAAATGGAAGGAGAGGGAGTATTTATTCAACCAGTCTTATGTGAGACTGTTGTGAATGGGCTAAAGATATGGTGAAGAAACAAGAGCAAAAGAAATGCAAAGAAGAACACCAAAAACAGAGTGCAACAATGAACAACCCAAAACACAAGATGTATGAGGTATCTTAGGATACCTCCCCCTCAAATAAAGTTTCTTATCATTAGTATAAAACCCAAATACATTAATGATTCAACTCACAAGCTATAGAACACACTTCTTAAGCCTAAGTTTGAAGCTCACCTTCAAACTCCCTCAAAATACATAAATAAGTAAGAAACTCCTTTTGGTTCTCTCAACCTAGCTCTTAATCTTATCTATGCCTCCTACACCATTCTAATGATGTTTAGAGACCCTTATATAGCCCCTAGAACATTCTAGAATATCATAGTACAAAGGTGCTTGGAGCCCAAGCAAAAACAAGTAACCCGCATATAAGTACAAATGCGTCAGAATGTGCAGCTGGACAAACCGCTCGGTCGAGCCACCTTGCTTGAACCGGTCGAGCGGGTACTTCCAAGTCTCTGGAATGGTCGAGCTGCTGTGCTCGACTCCTTCAATATGCTCGACACACTCGAGCACCCTTCAAGCAGCTGCTGGCACCTTTTCTTCCTTGCTCCATAACCCTCATCAATTCATCACTTGTTATCACCTCATCAAGTGACCCAAATCGTATGTCCTCGTACTCCCTTGTACTCGCTACCTCGTCCTCAAACGTGCAAGCCAAAGCGTACCCGACTAGGTGATCAAACTCACCTCCATCACAATGAGATTTCGGGCTTGACTCAACAGAGACCGATTTATTAGGACACAAAACTCATGTAATTAGTTTATTTTGTCTAATTGATTACTTTAGCGATTGTTATTTCAAGACTATAAAAAATAATATTGCTTATATTATTGGAAAATTTGCTCAAAATAATCCCAACTATCACCCGTTGGCCAAAAATAATCCCAATTATCAATTATTTTTTAATAATCTCAACTATTCTTATAATTTGTTGAAAATGTACCCGCCTCACTTTTAACCGAATGCAACAAGTAATTTTTCCAATTTTTTTTTTCTTTTTTGATTAATAGATGTAGGGGATCGGAAGGGTTAATTTTGAACATTAAGTGGAGAAAAAAGTGGAAAAGTTACATGTTCCAGCCGGTAACAAGGGGGTGGGTATGTTTTCAACAAATTATGAGAATAGTTGAGATTATTAAAAAATAATTGATAGTTGGGATTATTTTCTGTCAACGGGTGATAGTTGGGATTATTTTAACCAAATTTTCCTATATTATTTTGTCCAATCCTTTATCAATAATAGTCGTATCAAACTAGTGCAAAATATTATTTTCATTAATTAAACGATATCATAACTAACTTGAGCATTCTTAACATTACAAAATTAGATATTCACTATGAACAGTAAATTTAAGTTAGTGTATTTCTAAATTTATGATTAGGCTCATGAAAAAATCATAAAAATTACAATTATTACAAAAGAGCATTTTAAAAATCACAATCATTCTAGCAAAATAAGAATCTTTTATTGTAACGAGTTTATTTGTTGATTTTCTATATTTATCATCGATCTATCAATTTGTTAATTTAGTTGTTGGTTTTCTAAAACATATTTTATTTAAAAATAAATAGCAACAATTTGGAATTCAATTATATATCCCGTAATTATTGTGTATGCATGAAAGATGCATGCATAGTTTCAAACGAGGGGACGTCCGTCCGTGAGCACATTTCGTTTTCTTTGGTGGGGTTTAGGGTTAAGCGTTACAATAATAGATTATAGATCTTTCAATATTCATCACAATTTACAATTTACAAATTTAGTTGGTGTAAATGGAATTATAGAGAGAATTTTTAAAAACTATCGGATCCTATAAAAATATAGATATATTTTGATTAATTAAACTTCAAATATTACACAAATATATTATTTATAGCAAATACATTGGCTGACCTATTAAATATAGAAATCCTAATGCGTAAATTAATTTGTGACGAAAATAGAAATTATTATATAAGCCGGTTTCAATATGAGATTTATAGGCTAAATAGTCCAACTAACGTTTGTCATTTGTCAATACTCTTAAAGGTTGATATTCGTCAATCGTCATTTGTCAAGATCAAATGTTATATCATTTTTCTTTAAACAATACATGAGTTTAACAAACTCTTTTTAGTTGTGACATTTGAAAATTTCCAAGCGTTGTAACATAATACTCCTATACGATATAGATAAAATACTGTTTAACTTAGAATCATGTAAAATATCTAATTATTAAAATTTGAGGAAAAGTTAATGAAGGAAAACAATTGAATCCATTCATTAATCAATTGTGCATTACTATGCATGTTTAGGAAAGAGGAAGACACAAAATTATCTATATTAGTCAACAAGTTTGATTTTAGTTAGAGTCATGGTCAAAATCCCGTTGGCATTTCGTCCTTTTATGTGTAAGCACTAGGAAATTTCACGATCAAATTAATAAGTTATTACTTATTAATGATGGTTTATCAAGGTGATTTCATTGTGAGACGATTTCAATTGAATCAACTTAAATTCTATTTGCTTTTATACAAGTATTAATTTAAATTGCATTGTTTATTTTTTTTTATAACTAATGGACTTTTTGTATGAGACCGCCTTACAATTAGATTGTCTCAATCAAAACTTGTTAATAAGTTATCAGTAAGTCTCATGAGAGACCGTCTTTTTGAGAGACGCCTCTCAGGCCCAATCTATTAGAGTTTAATTCTTATTCTAATTCTATATTTTCCTTTATAAACCGACTCAATTAGAGTTAGTCTCTCAAAGAGACCGTCTCTCACAAGAACTTGTGATAAGTTATAAGACCAAGATGGGGATTGGGGTCTATACTAATATATCCTTCTTTATCTACTTTTACTAGTCAAAATTGTCCTTAACTACTCCCTTTCACGATGTTATATTTGACTAATTTTAATAATTTTCAAGTATGATTTAAGTTTTAATATCTATAAATAAAAATACTTTACAAATAATTGTAAAAATTAGAGTATAATATTAAAATTATATACATTAAGACAAATTAAACATAATCATATTTTAAATTTTTTATATCCATTTAATTGCTCACATGTACGATTCCAATTGTAACTATCAATATGAAATAATAGAGAATATAGTTTTTTTTTCTAAAAGTTATATAAAAAAAAATGTTTCATCCACATTCTTAAAATATATGAAAATTTATCATTATTTGATATTTGAAGATTCAAATTCATTATCTTTTATATAACATAAAATAAGTGGCACCACACTCATAAGTCATAACCACTTGCTAGATCAAACCTGTTAAAATGGTTAATCAACTGATCAATTTTAAATTAATCGAATTTGACCAAGAAATCATAATTTTTTTCCCATTATTGTAGGAGTAATAGTTAAAATTTACGTAAAAATTTTTGATATATAAATGTATTATGTATTACTATATATTAGGTTAAGAGAACCCATTTAAGTCGAAATTGTGGATATATATGAGCTTAAATCATAAAATTAACACAAATATATAGCAAGTTAAAAATAAAGTATTTACATAAAACTCTAATTAAATTTAGTTTAGGTAAATTTATTATTTGAATTAAAATTGAAAACTCTACACTTGATGGTATAAGATATTCAAGGTTAGTTATTAACTAAGATTGTATTTTGGATAATATTTTAGGAAGAAAATAAAGGAGGGAAAAGGTGAGGGAAGGGAGGAAAAACTAACATGTTTACCTTCCAAATGAAGACTTTTTTTTTCCAATTTAACTTTCTTTCCTTCCCTAGCTTTTTGCATTAAAATAAAAGAAATGTCATCTTTATTCTCTTTTTATTTTTCTCTCTTCTATTTTCATCTCTTTTCTTTTCTTTATTCATCTAGATAGATTTTCTTAAAAGTTTGTCCATAAAGTTAATTTGTGGTTAGTTGATGAGAAGATAACCTCGAATTAATTTTTTTTTTTTTTTGAGTTTGGATGTCATTAGAAAAGAAAATAAATATATGAATGAAAATCAATAAAAGTGATGAATATTTTCATAAAAAATTATAGCAATTTAAAAGATGGACATAAAATTCTTATATTTCAAATTAAATGGATAAAGAAGAAAAGGTTCAAGACTTCACCCAAACACGTTGGACCTTACCCTTTTTCAAGGGTAAGAGTCTAGTTTATTTGGACCATTAGGATTTGGCTCAAAGTCTAGGTTTTGTTAGAAATGTGACTTTAATTTTATAAATAAACAATAAAATAAAGTTACAAGTTTGTAGTAGAAAACCAAATTACATATGACAAGTTCAAACCTTTGCTTAACATACACCAAATGCAATCTTGATTATTGGGGAATCATTATATATCGATCATAGTAACAAGAAGATTTTGTTGGATCTTGATATCAATTCTAGGCGAGATGCTTTTTCCTAAAACATCATTTCCTCCCTACTACGGTGCTTGGGAAGTTAGTGTAATTCTTTGTATCTCAGAACATATTTTCGGTTTATTCCCCAAGCACCGTAGTAGGGAGGAAATGATATTTTAGGAAAGAGCATCTCGCCTAGAATTGATATCAAAATCCAACAAAATCTTCTTGTTACTATGACCGATATATGGTGATTCCTGATGATCAAGATTGCATTTGGTGTAAGTTAAGCAAATGTTTGAACTTGTCATATGTAATTTGGTTTTCTACTACAAACTTGTAACTTTATTTTATATGTTTGATTTATAAAATTAAAGTCACATTTCTAACGGGTTTATTGAAAATTTAAAAGATTTGGTTTCACATCCGAACCCTTGAATTGTAGGGGTCAGTAACCTAAGGGTTCAAATTATGTTCTAAATTTTAGACAATTGAATCACTGTTAAAAAATCAAAATTTCTCAAATTTAAAAGATTTGGTTTCACATCCGAACCCATGATTATGTTTTTTGATATTTAAGTATTATATAAGTTTAAGCTTTCTAAAAGAAAGTAAGTAGTGATGTGTTCATCATGGGAATAATGTTTGAAGTTTAGTAACTTAATCTCCAAGTAAGTATAACAATATGTTATAGATAGATTTTCATATTTTATATGAAGATTGATGAGCATATGTTAATGTTCAAGATTTATTAAGTGGTATTATACTTAGTATGATAATTTATTATTGAATTTATTTCAATAAGTTTACTGAAAATACAATGGTTGAATAATTGTTTGTATTTTCATGTGGTATATTATATCATATATTTTTATAAATTATGAAATATTTATTTTGGAATTGTATAAGTTAAGTTGACAAAGTAATATGTCATATTCCTTCTATGAAGGAAATGGGGGAGGTAAATGTTAAATGGATTTTTAACATAAAAGTTTAAAGACTAAGAAATAAGTATTTTATTATACTTAAGGTTAAGTCCAAATTTACCCTCATGTCTTCCAATTGTAATTATTTCCTAAATATTTGGAATGATCATAAAATTGGATGTAATTTTGATTTATACAAGATTCAAATTGGTTTATAGTTGTCAAGTAAAGTTTTACTTACAACTTAAAGTTCCTTTATAAGGAAATTATTTGAATTGTCCAAAATGTTTATGTTGTACCATGGTTTTAATTAATTTTATAGTAGAAGTTCTTCAAGTTTGAAGAGGTACTCAAGTATGAGTTTGATCTTTAGTGAATTGGTCATTCTCTATGTTGATCAAAAAATGTGTTTGTGGGGGAGGTACCAAGTTTTGATCACCCAAGAACAAACAAAGTTTTAACTTATTCTACTATGATATTAATGTTATTTGTTAAGACTTAGACAAATATGTAAGCGGTATAGTTTAAAAAAAAAATACTTATCTTTGTGATGTTTAAGCCAAAGTTGTGCACAAAAACAATCTAGTTTGATTGATAAGTGGCTTGTATAAAGTATTGATAGTCGAGTGTAACTTTGATAATGCTATGACATCTAATTGAGGCAAAGCCGAAAATTAGGGCTTATCAAAGAAGGGATCACATTTCTTGACTATGTGAACAAAGTTCAAAGCTAGACAAAGTATTCTTACTAAAGTCTAGGAATTTCATGGTTTAATGAAATTGGTACATGCCGATTCTTCAACACCATGAGTGAAACCCAATTCGACGCTAGAAGAAACATCTAGTCTTGAATTCAATGTGGATTGATCGCTCATCAGATGTTGGTAAGCAACACTTAAGTGATCCTAAGTTGCTTTATTCGTGATGTTGACAAACGAGGTAGTAGAGTCGTTCCTCGAAGTCTCCATTTCTAGAGTTATGAAGATCTCTAGATTGAGTGCTTTATTCACGAAAGCATGGTATATTAGGGAGAAGCTACTTATATAAGTTCAAGATTTGGTCGTCTTAACGAAATCAAGGGGCATACTTATGATTTCAAAGAACTTATGAATAGATATGGACACATGGCCAACGTGTCAAGGACATAAGATTAATGAATTATTTCGTGTGTACTACTCCTTCAATTAATTGGATATATCTGCTTAATTCAATCCGGAAGGACATTAGGGGATATAATCAATTGTAAAGATGCGTGGTACTAGGTGTCAATTCAATCCGGAAGGACATTGGCATTGATGCATGAAATGGGTTGGAGATTATGGATCGCAAAAGAAGAAAAGGATTATATACTCTAAATGGGGAAGGATTGTTGGAATTTAGAGTATATAATGGTAATTGGAAATGTTTAATTAATTATATTAAATAAATAATTTCGAAAGTGTGTATTTAAAAGAAAGGAAAAATGGGACAGAACAAAGTGCGCACCCCGCGGAGTTTTACGCGGCATGCGGAGTCTGACAGAAGCAAGTCCGCACCCCGCGGAGAATTAGGCGGCCCGCGCACCCTGCTCCTGCGTGCGAGTTTTGCTTCGTTCTTGCTCTGTTTTGTTTTGTTGGTTAATTTATAACCACCAATGGTTATTATGGTTATTCTTAGCCATGTTCTTTGGGATGTAAGGGTGGAGTGAAAAGCGACTTTGGTTCGTGAATCGACCTCGTGTTTCATGAAGTGATATGTTGCTTCATGAACCGGTATGAGCTATTCTATAAATATAGAAGGCTTGTGTGTTATTTTACACATGCATTTTCTAATTTATTTTCTTCTCTAGCATTTTACATCGAGGACTTGCAATCCTCGTTTGTAATTTTCTTATCTTCTTCCACTTAAGTTTCTCTTACATCATTCTAGTTTCCGTGTGCTCAGAAGTTAGTGTAATTCTTTGTATCTCAGAACATATTTCCGGTTTGTTCCCAAGCACCGTAGTAGGGAGGAAATGATGTTTTAGGAAAGAGCATCTCGCCTAGAATTGATATCAAGATCCAACAAAATCTTCTTGTTACTATGATCGATATATGGTGATTCCCGATGATCAAGATTGCATTTGGTGTAAGTTAAGCAAAGGGTTGAACTTGTCATATGTAATTTGGTTTTCTACTACAAACTTGTAACTTTATTTTATATGTTTGATTTATAAAATTAAAGTCACATTTCTAATAGGTTTATAGAAAATTTAAAAGATTTGGTTTCACATCCGAACCCTTGAATTGTAGGGGTCAGTAACCTAAGGGTTCAAATTAAGTTCTAAATTTTAGACAATTGAATCGCTGTTAAAAAATCAAAATTTCTCAAATTCAATGGTATCACAATGAGACATTTTTGTTGGGCTTACACAATGTATATTTACTTTTTTAAAATGAATACTTATAGTTTTAAAGTGAACACTTTTCATAGTTTTAGAGTTATAATTTATATCTTAAAGTAAAATCGAGAAATAAACTAATTAAATAGACTCATCTTATGACGAAGAAAAATAAATTGCAGGGGTCGGGGTATGAACTCAATTTGATGCCTAAGAATCTCAGTTCAAATTTAAGATTAGGGTTTGCGTTTTAACGCGCCCTTAAAGTTATGGTATGAGTGGTCTGAATTTGAATCCAACCTTAAAATTAGGATTTGGGTAAGGGTCAGATACAAATTATTTTATTTGATAATTGTAGATGCGAAATATTTTTATAAACACATATATTAATTTTGGGAAAATATAACAAACTATAAAAAACCATAGACCATACCAGATCTAGAACGGTTTGGTCCGGTTCAATATAAAAGATTTTAAGATCAAAGATTTAATTTGATATAATTTTATAGTCAGACCAGACCAAATCGAACCGTATGCAATGCACTCTCAAGGTTCAAAGTATAAATACAGCAATTGACATTCTCATTTGCTAAACTTTGGACCCGTATTTGGGCAAAGGATATGGATCTGATCCAGCAAATAAATTACGCCGCCGATTAACTAGTTCATTACGCAATTACAGAATGAGTAACTTCTACGCCACTACAATAGAGTTAAGTTTAGGATCAACCATCAAATAATCTATCAAATCAACAAATAATGATGATATACTCTATTTCTAATCGTCATATAGAATTCTCTATTGCTCACTATATATATAAATCCACAAAAATATAATAAAAAATTTCATCAATAATCATTGATAAAAAACTTATTTCATCATCTAATTTGACTTTTGAGTAAATTTTTCACTTGGGTTTTGCTACTTGTTCATCTCTAATGGCGGAGGAAATCAAGATTTTATCTTTCCTATCCCAATTCAGAGCTTTTGCTAACTCTTTCTTGTCTAAATATGAGCCACTTGCTTTAGTTCTTATTCCAATTTTCTCTCTTTGTATTGCTCGATTGATTCAATCTGTTATTGTTGTTGTACAAGAAAATGGGCTCAAATCCAGTCTTATTGCCTTCTTCATGTATATAATCAAGTAATACTCCATTTTTTTGATCTGGGTTTTTGTGTATGTAGTTAATTGAGAAAAATTAAATGTTTTCTTTTTTTTTTTTTTTTTCTTTTGTGATTTCTATGTGGGTTATTCTTGATTTGATTGATAAGATGGGGTTTTTGATTGTGAAATTTGTAGGTTGGTTCCTGGAGTTAGGAGCTATCTGGATGCTGAAAAACAGAAGGTACTAATTTTCTCCAATTAATTTCGTTTTGTGTGGATATTATAAGTACTATGATGTTGTGACCTTGAAATTTAAGGGGTCCATTTTTTTGTAATAAATTCAAAACTGAGCCAGTTTCAAAATTGCATTTATGGCATGATATTGTTAGGCTAATTAATGGCATAAATGATTGATGAATTGACTCGACAATTACTACTCGTTAAGATGCGATGAAAGATTTGTTAAAATGTGGTGATGAGAATTCAAAAGAATGAATGTGTGTCATATAACTAAAAATTAGAAATGTAGCAAATTTCATTGGACGAACTTTAATGGAATATATAACAAATTATATGGGACAGAGAGAATAGATGATAGTCGTAGAAAATTTGAGAAAAATTGTTATTTTGTAAATAGTGTGTTGCTCATTTACTCATTAGTATTTTGTAAATGAGCAGTTCACAAATGAGTTATCAGAAAACAAGCAAGGATGCAATATATTTATCCTCAAAAAAAAAAAAAAAAAAAAAAAAACTATCATGTAAAATCACCTTATGACAGTTTTGGTTGTTCTATTACCGATTAGAAGATTTCAATGAAATATCCGGGTCCCTTAACTCCGTCTAGAGATAAAGCCATTTAATGATATTGGGGGGTAACGCAATGCAATTTGTGCCACTAATTGAAGGATTTTGATCAAAATTTTGTTATAAATTCTTAATGAGTTCCTCCCACATTGGTGGTTAAAGGATGAAATTGATTTTTGTTTGGCTATCACGAACGATTATTATTGTTCTTGATGCCAACAAGGGATTTTTTAGTTACTAAGGTTTTAAACTTCTTTCTAAAAATGAAAAAGGGCATACATATTGGACTAAAAGGTAGTTGCTTGGTTCGATTAGTATAATCTTGATCAAATAAGGAGTGACAATATTGTAAGGAGTTTAATTTGAGGAAATGTGATGGTTTGATAATCCATGTGATATAGATTTATGCTTCTACTGATTAGCGGGTAGCTAAACCATGGCTAGTAATTTTGTAATGTAGGTTTAGATTGGTTAAGTATTGATGTTAAAAGCTAACAAATGAAAGTTTTTATTGAACTTTAAAAAATTTCTTCCAACATATTATATTATGGTATATCCAATTCTCACAAATTTTCCTAAAAAATATATTCTTAAAATTGTATTAGGTTGAAAAATAAGTTAAAAGCACATTTTATGCAATGTACGGAGATTTTAATATCAAGTTGTAGATTTTTAATAGCAAAACTCGCCTAGCCTATGCATATATAAGCTAAGCGCTGGGCTGATGCGCATTTTATGAGGTAATTTTACATGTCACTGCTATACTGTTATTATTGCACTGGGATCTTGAAATCAGTTAACTCATGTTATGAATTTGTATGCTGTGATCTTTTGTGATTTGATAAATTCATGTCCGTCAAGAAATACAAATGGCATACCTCTGATAGCATGTGAACATAAACTTTCAAGCACATCATTTTCAGGGCTTTATAGTTTCTTTTTGACACCCCAGGTTGTAGATAAGTTGCAATCAGGAAATAAATCTAAAAGAGAAGGTTGGAGAACTCAGTTACCAGCTGCTGGCTTAGGATATAGAGTTCTTGAATTGATGGAAGAAGAAAAGAGGAAGGATGTGGCTTGGCAAGGCAAATGTTCTGGTACAGTGTATGTTTGCTTCATTGTGATGCACGTATATATGAAATGTTGAACACAACTCTTAATTCCGATATCATTAATCCTGCTTAAATTAATTTGTATTATTTGAGCTCATGTTTGCATTAAGCTTGCACTCTAATGCACACAATGATCTTTGGTGCAGATACATTGGAGGAACTGAGTCTGAAGGTCATTTTTCACTGATAAACGAGGCATGCTCAATGTTAGTAGCCACTAACTAGCTTAATTTATTAAATTTGTGTTGTTCTCGATGATACCCCCTTGAATCGTACTTTAGGAAGGTGTTGTAGCCTTAATTTTTCATGCTCTTAGGAAAATTCAGTTGCATTTCCAGACAATTGTAGATTTATTTTCACCTTTTCATTTAGTCTTCTTTGATATGCTCTGGCCTACTCAATTTATGTTGTCATTTTTTCATGCTAATTTTGTTTCTTGGAAGTGGTCATTTTATGTCCATGCGTGTGTGCGTGTGTGAGAGAGAGATTTATTTCTACTAAATATTATTTTATGTTGCTTAGGTTTATTCGTTCCGAGGGCATTTTAGATATGTGAATATATATACTCCATATAGCAAAAAGTCATACTTCTATATAGTAAATGGTGTTCGGATGTTAGGTTGTATACATCAGGCGATGTCGTTTACACGATGTTTGGATAGCAAATTAGGAGAGAAAGAAAGGAAGGGGACGGAAAGAAGGGAAAGGAAGGGAAGGGGAGGAGAGGGAAAAGGCTCCCTTGTTTGTTTAGGAAGGAAGGGGAGGGAAAAGAAAGGAAATTTTATTTTCCTTCCAAATCTTTCCTCTTGTGAAGAGATTTTGATGTTAACAAAATAAAGGGAGTTAATCCCTCCAACCCCCCTCCCCTCTCTTTTCCATCCAAACAAGGGGATTTTCATCCCTCAAAATCCTTCCCATTCTTTTCCGTTCATTTGCTTCAATCCAAACAAGACCTTATTGATCACAGTTAGTCTAAAGCTTGCTTGTATGTCCCTGATGAGGGTGAGAAATTCTGTTCATATATCTTGCTCCCTTATGTGCTTGAACATACTAACTCTTCTTCATGTATCATTAGTTGAAGTTTAGGTCCTTTCAGACATTAGAGTGGTGCTAATATCGTCACTCTTTTTCAGGTTTGCACATACCAACCCATTACATTTGGATGTGTTCCAAAGTGTAGTTCATTATGAAGCAGAAGTAGTAGCAATGACAGCTGCATTGCTCGGAAAAAAGGCCTCTGGGGATCAGATTTGTGGAAACATGACTTCAGGAGGCACTGAGAGTATACTATTGGCCGTCAAATCTTCACGGGACTACATGAGAACTAAGAAGGGAATACAAAATCCAGAAATGTATGTCTTAATGGAATTTGTTCTGGCGTCTGATTTTGTCTGAGTTTACTTGGCATTTTTAACCGTTTACTGAGTCTCCTTTCCCCTTCCTTGCTAAGGATAGGATTATCCCTGTATCTGCACACTCAGCATATGACAAGGCTGCCCAGTATTTCAAAATAAAACTTAGGCGTGTTCCTGTGAACGATGAATTTCAGGCAGACGTGAAAGCAATCAGACGTTGTATAAATAAGAACACCATATTGGTGAGGCTCATTTCATATAAAATGAATCTTTTAGCAGTTAGCCAAAGATATGCAATGAATATAATGTTTATGCAATAACTTCTCGTAGTTAATGAACTTTACGCCTTTTTAGATTGTTGGATCTGGACCTGGATTCCCACATGGCATTATTGATCCCATCAAAGTAAGTAAAGTGGTTCTCTTTAATTTGATCTTCGAGACTAGTATTGATATATTTATTGATCTCGACTTATTTCTGGTAGGAGCTTGGCCAATTAGCGATGAGATTTGGGGTTTGCTTGCATGTTGATCTTTGTCTTGGTGGATTTGTTCTCCCTTTTGCGCGCAAACTTGGGTAGGGCTTGTTACATGTTTCTTGGGTTTAGTTTTTCTATTACATTCTTTTTAAAGGTGGTTCCCTTCGTTTGAATTTGGCTATTGATGCTAATGATTATGGCATCTGCCACTTCCCCGCTGTAACTTGTAAGGTCCAATCGATGGGGCATAAATTGTCCATTGGCTTTGTATACATGGTGTGTGCTCGGTATTATAAACGTCATCAAAGAAAAGTGCATATACTCTTCCGTCTCTTTGAATTTGCTACACTGTAGTTTTCTATGTGAGGGCTTTTAAACCACTATGTAGCAAATTAGGGAACGGAAGAGTGTAATGCAATGTATCAATTGTGATTAGTTATAATTGTTGTTTACTAACCCTTTTCAAACGCTTGCTACTTTCTGACAATGAATACGAACTTGAAATCAAACGTCGAATGTCTTTTCAGGTATCCAATTCCGCCCTTTGATTTCTCCGTCGAAGGAGTTACCTCAATTTCAGCTGATGTACATAAATATGGCTTGGCCCCCCAAGGGAACTAGTATAGTCCTCTACCGAAATCATGAAATTAGGAAGGTAATGTTCATTCTCGGCTACGTTTGATGAGATTCATATTTATGGGTTTTCCTTAAAGAGTTGCCTCAATATGTTATCGTTTTGAACTTATTTTTCTGTCTTAAGTTCTGGAGTTCTGAATTTCTGATAGACTACACGTAGAATTTATTTATGCTTAGTGTTAGTTTGCGCTTTTTTAAAGGGAAAATTCTAACTATTATGCGTGTTTCTATGACTTCATTCCTTGCGGTGGTTTCCAACAGCATCAATTTGTCGCTGGTGAGTCTACTTTTTTTATCATGTCACTATTCTATTTTATGTTTTAACTTGTGAAAAATGCACTTCATCACACCAATACAGTTAGTCCAGTCATAATCATAGAAAAATTGCGGATGTCGGCGCGATTGTAGGCTGTCGCGATGTTGGGGAAGCGGCACATTCAACATTTATTCCTTATGATTCGACCCGATCGTTTCGATGACTTCATTACTCCACGATAATCGTTCTGTTACTGCATTTTTACACTAGCATAATGCTAATATGTTAGAATAGCAACTTATATCCATAATTTTGAAAACAGATGTGACTTAACAGGTTTTATGGAACGGTAAGCTTACAATCAATTATAAAGTAGCCGATATGTAGCGATTAAGGTCATTTTTATTTATTCTGTAATCATAATATACTCATCTGTCCGATTAGATTTGCATCAAAAAGAAAAAGGGTAATGTTTAAGAAAGTAGTAATAAATGAAGAGAGAAAATGAATTGTATGGATGAAATTAAAAGAGTTAAACTGTATGGATGAGATAAAAAGTAAGTGGTGGACCATTGTCTAAAAGTAGAAATGATGCAAATTAAATGGAATGAACGAAAATGGAAAATGATGCAAATTCAATGGTACGGAGGGAGTATTGCTCTCTTTAGACTTGAACATGTAACTTTGCATCTTCTTGTTCTTATTATTAGCTGTAGCTTTAGTAAACATGTTGGTTCTCCCATTCCGAATTCTGATCGCATGTTTGTTGATATGACAGTAACCCGAATGGTCTGGTGGTCTATATGTATCTCCAACGATAGCTGGGAGCAGACCCGGGGGGTTGATTGCTGGTGCTTGGGCAGCAATGATGTCTTTAGGAGAGGAAGGTGGGTCTCTTAAGGCTAAATTTCCTACTTTGAGCTCCACATGTTCTTCAGTCTTATTTTTCAGCAACTGAACTTCTCGTGTATTTCACAGGGTACTTGGAGAATACGAGACGGATTATGGAGGCATCCCAAGAAGATTCAAGAAGGGTTTGTGCCGTTTCAGTTAATTTCTGCTGCTTAGCTTCACGCTATAGTTCATCTCACGATTTGACAAGAATTTTTTCTTCAGAATAAAGGGTTTCCCGGAGTTGTTCATCGTCGGAAAACCCGACATGACTATTGTGGCGTTTGCTTCCGACAAGCTAGATATATTTGAAGTCAATGACATAATGTCATCTAAAGGCTGGCATCTGAACGCCCTGCAGCGACCCAACAGGTATGTTCTAGCTGACCAGTATATCCGAACTTTACCTAAAACTGCTTGCTAAGTGCAGGGTCCATCCGAGTTACTTTTAGACAAAACATCGGAACTTGGAAATTAACCTACATTACAAGTTACAACAACCTGCTATTACCAGTAGTTCCCGTCTAGGCGGGGTTTGAGGATTAGATGTACACAATCTTATCCTTATAATGGCAAAGAGTATATTTGATCGATCCTTAATTTCGTACACCATTAGCTACTTCATATAAATAAAAAGCGCAAATGATTAATGAGTTATTTTACTATTGTCCATTATAATCTGAGACAGTGGTTTCCGACTGTCGTCTGACTTTTGCTGTGCTACTCCACCGTCTTCTGGTTTTCTTCTTGTTTTTCCGATTTCTCATGGTGGTTCTGTTCACCGTTAATAAAATCAGACATGTTTCTGATTCAAATCATTCACTTGTACCAGTTTGCATATCTGTGTAACTCTTCAACATGTACCGGTGGTTGACGATTTCCTCAGGGATTTGCAGGAGTCAGTGAAAACGGTAAATTTTTACAACCTATGTGGTCGATGTCATTAGAGCTTCATGACCATATATGTCGATTAACAATCGTAAAACTTGCAGGTAAAAGAAAATCCAGGTCCGATCAGTGGAGGACTCGCTCCGATATATGGTGCTGCTGGGAGAATGCCTGATAGAGTTATGGTACAGGAATTGCTGGTTAATTTCATGGATAGCTCTTGTTGATATCCCCATTTTTAGGTTAATTGCAGTAATTTTTTCTAAAAAGAATGTAAAATGTTGTTTCTATTGAGGACTTGGATATAATTAATTTAACAGTAAGCTTGGTTAGTATAAAGGTTGTTTGTTTAAAAGGAAAATTGCTGATTGAAAGACTTGTCTGTGTTATTTAACCCTTCTTGCAATAAGATTACTCAAATGACCTTGTCTACAAAAATAACAAACGTTAGGAGGGCCCGGAGATGTTCTCCTAGGACATGAAGTGCTCGTCTGAGCACTCTGGTGCAGGGCCAAGTACGATTTTTTTTGTTTTGGTTGATATTTGGGGGCAAGTTGCCTACTTTGTACTAGAGTTATTCTATTTGTTTGGGGTTATGTAAGGGCCCTAAATTATATTAGAATGCATAGGGTAGAGAGTAGAGACTAATATAAGGAGAAGGGTTTGGGTAACCTAGAGAGCTCTTTGTGCAAGTTTTAGCTTGATAGTGTGTGATCAAACATTGTGAGCGGTACATTATTTATATAATTTTAATTAATTAATGAAATAGAATCCTATGTAAGGGGAGGTGTTTAAGACATGATATATGTGTTGCGTGTGAATACCCAATAGATTCAAAATGAAAGGGACGGAGTAGAGGTGTTCATTTAAGTTATCAGTTTAATTTCGGGTCAAGTATTTGGGGTCGGTTTAAAATCAGGTCTTGTGTTTGTATTGACTTTCTATATAATTGTGTATTCATTTTGAAGTCTAATCATATCGAGCTTGATTACAAGATAACCCTGGTAGTAACGTGTAGTGAATACTAGTACTCCGAATATCTAAAACAGAAGCGAACTTCTTTCATATACCGTATATGCTTGAGTTATTGCATACTTAGCAAATGGAGATGAATAAGATGATTTCTAACTTAGCGACTCGCAAATTTTTCTGAACAAGATTATAATGAGAGAATGGTGTTTATTCTAAGCCTGTCGTTATTCATTCAATTCAAAAGTCGCTATGATATCATTACTGGAGGCAATAGTTATTCAGAATTTTTTATATGCTTGGTAAGATCCTCAAGTTCTACAATATTTTGAATTAAATTGATTAATTTTTCCTCCAAATTCTTTATTTTAGGGTTTCCGGTGTGTATATAAATTCAGATGCGGTGTTAGCAAATTCAATCAGGGAGTTATAGTGCCTAATTAATTGATAATTCTTTCGCAATTGAAATATTATTCAGTCCTTAATCCTTAAAAGTTAGCACTAGAATCGAAAAGGAAAAAAAAGGAGGTATTCTCATTGTATTACTTTCTTCTTATGGAGTATGACAGAAATATGATTTAAAGGTCATCTTGCCAAGATTTCAAAGTGTTGCTCAATTAAATTGATTAATTTTCCTCCAAAGTTAGCAAATATTATTCAGTCCTTAATCCTTAGAAGTATTGGACAATTTGTTCAACTTGAGAGTAGGAAAATTACCCTTCGGTAGAAGAAATGCCGGTAAGAATGAAAAGGTACTGTTCTTTAAACCTATTTGATTTGACTGTAAACTTTGGGTACACTAGGTTATGAGTTTTACTTGCTTTGCATACTTCGAAGTATATATGGTCCGTTTAAAAAGCAACTGAACAAATAAAAACATTTACTGTTCTAAGTGTACTTATTATACTTACATCTGGATGGACGTAAGAATTTACACCCCGGTCAATTAATTGTTATGAATCAAGTTGAGAAGCGGAAGCGATGAGTGAAGAAGAATGGTGTTGAATAGTGTTGCTGGACGGTGTAACAGGTGAATTAGAAGATTAACGCAAATAATAGGATCATAGACAATGCAATAAACAAACAAGAACACCAAATTTATGAGGTTTAACAATGTGGCTACGTTCTCCTTTAGTCTAGTGTTGTATTTGATACTCCCTCAGTCCCTAAGAAATTGCAACACCAATTATTGACAAAAATATTAATAAATTGGTAGGGATTATTAAATTGTGAGTATGCTTTAAAGTGAGAGAAAATAAGAGATGTGTGGATAAAAATTAATCAAAATGATGGAGAGTATATGTTTAAAATATATGGAGCTCTTTGCTCAATTTGCATGAACGTACACCAATTAAATCACGCACTAGCTCTTTAAATCACGCACTTAAAGATCTTTAAGTTTTTACAATATAAAAGCATCTATCTTTTAATGTAGTAAAATGCCCGTAGCTCAAACTTTTTACCTTGGCGTAGCTGGTTAGGAGGAACTTGGTGACCTCGAGGTTTTTAAATTGAAATCTCTATATTATATCCCTTTGATATTTATCTAATGCTCATAGTTTTATTTTTTTATTTTATTTTTATTTTTTTAATTTTTTTTTTTGCGTTAGGTGTGTCACTGGTTTGTAGTATTTAAGATGAGAACTGAATTTATATTCTAAAAAATGCCATAACTTGTTTGTGTTGTGGAATTGTGAAAAGTTGGTGGATTTCATAATGTAAAATTTGACTCCTCAAAGCATGTGTTTTTGGAAATAGGAATATAATTTATTGCTATAATGCCAAGCATAACATAAATCACAAATTGCTAAGACGCAACACAACTATAATACTATTACATAGACTGATGAATGATCGTTCGTATTTCAAACCAGAGTTCATGTTATTATGTGTCTTCAAACTCAACCACTCAATATACTTGACAAATATGCTAGGAGATTCTATTCCAAAAATATAGCATTACACACATATGATGTATCATAGTTCTTCATGAGTCATGGAGTTGCTGTAGCTGCATCATCGCAATTCCTTTCTAGAGTTCCAAAACAAGGTCTGTAATACACATCTCATTGTGTCAGATTGTTGCGCAAGTTAAATGTTTAATTCATGCGAAATGTACTGCCATGAACTTGGCAATCAGTGTTGACACTAATACATGACTAGTCATTTTCTGAAAATTTGCATGCTTTTAGTCCAAATTGAAATGACAAGGATCTAAATGCATGCTCGACTGTTAAGTATATTATTTGGAAACTTGGGTTTGGGCTAAAGACTGAAGTATCATAGTACTAATAGAAAGAACGTGTTCCCTTCAATTGAAAAATCCGTTGGTATACTATAAACCAGCTATAACCAGTAACAATCAGACCATTTGAGAATCAGCAAACTAGGCTTGATTGGTAAAAATGAACTGATTAATTAAAAATTCAGTTAGGTGGAAATCTAGTGAAGAGAATAGGCTTAATTTATGTTGAATCTAGTTTATTGAGCTGCCTTATGGGATAACAACATTGACAAGGAAATGTGAAAATATTATGAAATTTCATGCAAAAAGTACTTACAATCTGCATCAGTTTTGATCCAGCACTCCCTGCTCCCATTTGAATCACTCCCATCCTGATCTGTGAACTGAGTTGGATTAGAGATGCTGTTCCTGCGCAGGATATATCCATTTCTACCTGTTTTCTCATCTGGAAATCCATGCTCATCCTTGTAGTAGCCTCCATTGCAGGGCATCATGTCCTTGATCTCGGCCTTGTGCATTTTGCCCGACTTTTCTGTGGATATAACATATTCTGGATGCACTTTCTTGTGAAATTTCTGAAGGATCTGCATTGAAAAAGTGGAGAGACTGAAATTAAGATTCTCAACATGTTAATCAATAGCTTTTTTAGAAGTTCAAGTTTACTCTCTTTTACTCTCCCACTTTTCCGCGAGCTCTCCGTAAACAAAAACCGAGTTCGGATGAATTAATTGAAGGTGTGTATAAACTGTGCAAAATTGGAAAGCTAGAATTATGGAGTTCGTTTCTATCACGGTTGTGATAATGGTCATGGTGATATACCATAGATTATTGTTTAAGCGCCTGAGATATCCTTTAAAATGGCCTAAAATGCAGTTTTTGACACCTAGGCTATTATTGTGCAATTTTTAGCGAATTCAACAAACAAATTAATTGGGTGAATCATTCTCCACGACAAAAATTTTTAAAATCAAGATGGAGAAAGAACTTCTAAATTTAGACTTCGAAGAAAAGGTACTCCTATTAGATTTTTGTTTTTTTGGGTCAAAATATGCTTATGCTGAGGTGAAATTATGAGCCAGAAAGATTTGGAGCATACGTTTTTTAGTGGTAGTACAATCAGAATAATGAATGTCCTTTTTTCTTCAGGATCATATAAACTGGGTAATTTGAATGCCCTAAATAAATGAATTACCTTGCACAGTTTTGTCTCTGTGGAAGTACTCTCAGCATTTCCCCGAGTAATGGCAGAAGAGTTCTTCAGAGCAGCTTGCAGTGCACTTTTCTTCTTCATCAGTATTTTTTTCATGAGATTCATGGACGCAGTCTTATCACCTTCTTTATAATCTTCCCTCTTCTCCCCTTTTTTGTACTTATTCTCAGAGACTTCCTCTGCTTTGTGCTTCTCAAATAGCTCACCCAACGATGTCCTGTTCTCTTTTTTCGGTTCTGCTGCTTTCTCTGGCAATTCTATAGCTGATCCCAACAGATACTCTTGAAGAGGACAGTACATCAGATTATTTCCAGTGACGACTGTGCTTTCTGGAATTTCCAGTGACTTGCCACTGAGAGTTATGGTGCTTGCATGACTAATTCTTCCATTGCTAACATGACTGTTTCTTCCAGAAGAATCTGTCCAACCATCATCTTTAGCTTCAGCAGCAAGCACCCTCTCTAACTCATCATTGATGAGCCTTAATTCATTCTCTGTCACTTCTGTCTCTCCTTCCGCCAGCTTTTCAATTGACACTGCAAATGTTGGTGTCTCCGGCTCTGAGATGACAGTATCTGTCATCCCAAAGGTGCCGATGGCTAGAAATCCTTCAAAGTATTCAGGATACGCATCGGCTGATGATGCTTTTCTTTCAAGTTCTACAAACTTTGTCGCATCAACACTCGTAAATGACGCTCTTCGTTTTCTCCCTTGGTTTTGCTTTTGATAGAAATTTGGATCATCAAGCACTTGCTGCCCTGAAAGATGGGATTTTTAATCAAAAAATGAGCCCATCGTAATTAACTATGATGCTTAAGTGCTTTATAGTTATTCAATGTAACCAATCACCATGTACTCATTTATACTTGATGGAGCGAAAGATCTGGTCTGGGGTAGTTCTTTGGTTGTGGATCACAATAGACTATAGTGAAGTGACTCGTTAACCCATTTATGCTTTTTATTATATGAAATTGCCGATGTTAATCTGATAGAATATATAACATATTCTTGGGGCTTCAAGCATTAGCTTTTGGTTGAGTTGGTTTGAGACAATGTGACAGAAAGTTATGGATTCAAACCTCAGCACCTCTTATTATTTCAAGTGGAGTATTTAGTACCACGTATGAAGAAATCATGTGTTGTATCCATCTTTCTAGTCAAAGGGTTCTCATATAAGTTGAGGGTGAAATGGAATGGAGTTATGAATTTAGAATTTTACGTGTTTGTGGTTCAGTTCAGAAGCTGACTGTCTCTTGTAGAAGAATTTTATTAAATGTATAGCCTAAGAATGAATCCTCTAAATTAGTAAAATTAGAAATCACAATAATGAATTTTCAGAACCAGAGAAATATGAAAAAGGATCAATGGATAAGATCATGAGAGATTTACCAATGGGAAATTCCTTTAGTGTTTCACCGTTACCTTGCCGAAACTTGCGATGCATCCAAGTCAGTAACTGCACCAAACAAGCATAAAACACAAAAGTTAGAGCACTTATATCTGGATTATATCTGTTTTTTTCTGATGTAATGGAGATTTTATTTACCTTCATCTTTTCGTTCTTGAAGCCAATATCTGATCAGTTTTTTTTTTCTGTTTCGCTGCAGGAATGTTCAGAAAGAAGTATGTTTTAGAAAAAGGTTACAGTTTTCTGAACAATGAGATACCCTTCATTATATCTAAGATGGTAAAACATAACCATGATTCTAGCTCTGACCTTCCTAGAAGAAGACAAACATAAGGACACGGAGAAGCTTACAACTTTCTGGTCGGGTTTCATTTGTCACTGGTGAATTATTTCGCCACTGGGAGAGTGGGCTTTGGGCCCCATCAGAAGACTGTTGTTCCTAACATGAACCTCACTGCTAAAGCCTGATGAATTTGATTATCACCAGAAATTATTTTGCTTGTGGGAAGTAATTTACCCACGTATGAGCTAATTGTACATGCAGAAACATGATCATGTTCGAAATGGCGGTCCACACGTGCTTTTGCTTTCAGGTATGTAAATTTCATTTCTGTACTTCATGGTTTTATGTTATCAATAGAAAATATGCATGTATTAGAGAAGAAAACTATCATTCTTCATCAAACATGTTAGGCTTTACAAGTTGTTTTCAACTTTTCAACATCACTAGATTTTTTCCACTCATACTTCCGGGTAATTTTTTGGGTGGTTGCTTGGTTAGCTCCTGGTCCGACTTTTCATTTTGCTTCACGTACCCATGTCTAATCCTTGATGCTCGGACATTGGTATGACACTTAGACACTTTATTTTAGACGTAAAATTGAATATTTAGACGTATCCGTTACTTGGACACGTACCAATATTTGACATCAGTACCCAAAGTCCAAGTAACATAGGTTAGCTCTCAAAGCGAACCAATAGTTTAGATTTCGTAAAAGAAAAAATGTCGCTTAGATTGTGTGATTATATGATCAATTGCGGTCACATTTAGGGGCTCGAAAGTGCTCAGACCCCACCATAAGTTATAAACTATATTGAATTAACTAAAGAAAATTTTAAAAAATGAGAATATCTTAAGTAAAATATTTAATGGTCCTTCATTTTTTTTTGTTTTTGTTCAATTATTACGAGCAATTCAAGAACCTTCTATTATTAAAATCTTGAATCCGCCACTGATTATGATGGTTGGTTTCTATAGCGGATCAAATATCCGTGATTCTTTTTTTTTAAATAATTCTGCTTGCTCTTATTTTTCTCATTCGACACGCATTTACGCAGCTGATCTGTCTCAACCAATCTCCAAGCTGCACGTTCCTTTACTAAAACTCAATTTATAGTAGCATCCAATCTTCACTTAATAAATTAATGTTATATTGTTTTCTTGAAGTGATGTGTATGATTTTTGATATAACTTAAATAAAGAAAACAGGACTTAGAAGTTGATTAGATTCAACCACAAATTCATGTGACCTATTATTTTGCAATGCAGAGTGTATTACTTTTTTTTAATTATATTTTTGTGCTCTGTTAGTAATATTATTAATCAAAGAAATGCTTCTGATTGATCTGTTGATTAGATTGTTAACCTTGACAACATTTGGGCATATAATATATGTTTGATATTCTTATTGTACATGGTTCTTGTGAAGGTGCTAGGCTGATTATAAGCTTAGGAGTTAGGAAACCATTAATAACACTGATGTCTAGAAGTACTTTGCCAATTTCAATGGTTAATGATATGTCTTAGATAAACTTTTCTTCAGAAGCTAATGTGTAAAGTACAAAAGATTAAGTGATTCCCTGCTTGAGGAAGTTGTAGCTTACCTGGACAACTTAGTTAATCGATGCATATAAATTTTGCCAAGGATTTATTTACTTCAGTCGAATTTAAGCAGCGGTGAATCTATAGTGGGCAGAAACCTCAACTTTTTGTATGTGTAATTGTGCACTAATGAGACAACACTCATTTTTTTGCTACATGTTCCACAATTAAATAGTAATAAAAAATTTTAATCAAATGACATAGGTCTGAAGCCTGAGCCTAAGCATGAGCCTGGATTTAGCCAGGTTTGTGCCTAGATTCTCCCCTTAATTTTAGAATAGTGATTGTATATGAACAAGAACTCGCTGGGGTGTTTCTACATTCATCATGATGGCCAAAATACTGGTATATTATGTCACTCCACCTGGATTTTACCTGGTTTTTGGAGCCTACTTCTGCTGGTTAGATATTGTCAATAGGGGTGCTTTGCTACCTAGTCAAGCCAACATATTGGTCCTACAATTAATCATTTATGGCACCTTATTGACCTTAATTCACTTGCACTTTTATGGCAGCTTCTTGCATGTTGATTCAATTGCACTTTTTGGGCCCATTTTCTAAGCAAATTTTTGAGGATTGGGTGATACCTATCCTCCGTTAATAATAATAATAATAATATTTTAATAAAACGTGGACCACACAAATTACTCGTGCCCAATCTCTTAGCGTATACCGAAGGAAAGATAGAATCGTCCTTGAAAGTGGAATTAAAAATGGGCAATGTAAAAATTTGCTATAAAAATTTCCCTTCCCTAGTACAATGGTGAGTATGCATGCAGGCATGTACCACCTTATTATGTACTCGTACTATCTTGGAGTTCTTGAGCATTTTCAAAATTGACTTAAAATATGATATTTATTTAGTTTGACGAGCTTCTAGATCAACCATGAGTTCATGAACAAGTAAGCTATATGTCCTTTCCTTTCTTTCCCACTGATCTTTTGAAGAGGCTTGATTGACATAATTTCTATGTCCTAAATATTTGGAGAAACGCTTGTATTTCAATCTCTTTTGTTTGGACTCCTCGTCATATCTCAAATACTCGTGTAAAATATTTGATATTTTCAACACGTGTAGGATATACTTCAACACTCCAATTTGATTCAAATTCTTACAATTTTCGAAAAAGAAATAAGTTAAATATTTGAACACGTCTTCTTGTCCTGATTGAGTATACTAGTTCGAGTAACATATATTGTCTATAACACTAGTTATCGACTTATCGTAAAATGGTTTGTTTGTTGATCCCATTATTGACATCTCAGCTAATGCACAAGGAAAGCTTGTCATTGATTGTTTTCCTCTTAATTTAGTGGGGTACATTGGGTGTTGATCTTTTAGATTTGATGATTATTACAAGATGGTACTTTGGAGCTTACGTTGCATTCCCATGTCCATTCAATTAGTACTATTGTTTTCCCTCCTCGCTTTTGCTTGTGGTTTTGATTAGTTGCAAAGGCTAAATACACTGATACACAGATACACATAGATGAGTTTCAAATCCGATGGTACGGATTTGAAACAATCTTGCCACTTATAAGCTATAATTCCAGAAAAAAAAAAGAAAGAAAAAAAGGAGGGAGTAAAGGAAAAGGAAAGGGGGAGAAAAATAGGGAAATCCCCCTTGTTTGGCTAAGAGGGATAATGAAATGAAGAAAATTAACATTTATTTCAATATCTTTTCTTTTTTTGAATAATACCTGATTCATTAATAAAAAGTCATACGACATCTACATCAGAGATAAAAATTAGCAAGTACATAGCAACTAAATCCAAATATAATTCAAAAATAACAAAACTAAGATCGTTATGTATGAGATCTGATCATTCTGAATATCCTCTTCCACATCGTTGTCTGATACAGCCTTCTACGAGGGGGTCTTTCGATCTGTTGTAGTCTTAAGATAGAATTGAATATCTTTCCTTTTTAATTCAATCTTTTGAGGTTATTAAAAAATTTGGTTTTATAGATTTAAGGGATTTAATCCTTTTTAATTAACATTTATTTCAATATCTTTCCGGGGAAAGATTGGTTTTATAGATTTAAGGGATTTCATCCTTTAATTCAATCTTTTGAGGTTATTAAAAAATTTAAAGTTATATTCCGTATAATTCTTTCTATCCAAATATAGTATACATGTTTAAACGAAAAGGACTCATTTGGTAGAGTGGAGAACATACAGTGTGGAAAATGATTTGCCTTGAAAATATTGTTGATGAAAAACACTAATAAATTAGTAGTTTTATAATTGTACTTTTTATTTCCTTTACCGGAGCATTGTATAGAGAAACATGTCTTATGTTAATAATTTTTTTCTTAAATCCCACAAAAAGAAAGGAGTGGCTCTGATTGCATTTTCCGTAATGATTCAAGCACTGACGGAGACTCCATCAGTCTGCATAACGAGCATGAATACTGGTTAACTGTTGTGTTTTGTTTATTGGTTTGTATTTCTTGCTTTATTGGTTTGGGTATTTGGTTCTTGGCTGTTGTCTATTGTTTCTGTCTGATTTAGTCGGTTTATTTCACTAGTTAATGGCATTGACTGTATTTATTAATTGTTATTTGTTAACCTAGTTGTACAAATTATGCGTTAAGATGTCTGATAGAATTAGTTTTTGATTATTGTCCATTTATTAGAGAAAAAGTGAAACAACTGATTTACAGTCAAAGCAAAAAACTTAAATATCAACTATGCAGTTGGTCTCTAAGCAATTTACTTGACTATTTGATCAATTTACTAGTTGAAAGTCAAAAATCAACCAAAAACATGTCAAAAAGCTAATTATAAATAAGACCATAGCGTTATATTTAGCCGAACTTATTGTTAATGTCAGATTGTCCGGGGAAACACGAAGTGCACACCCTTCATAAGCCAAGGAAAACCATATGGCTATATGGTTTTTTGGATGATATGTTCTTGGGCTTATGAAGATTGAAGTGTATGCACTTCGTGTTTCCGCAATTATATATTGACATTGATAATGAGTCCAGTCTAATTTAACACATAGATATGATAATAATACTCTATTATCAGAATTATTACTCCAAATCAAAATTTTCCCTGTTGGAAAAAATGACCTGTTGCATTGGGTATCCCTACAGGCTACAGGTTATTGATCAAGAGCACACACAGTAAAGCAGCAAAGCAAGCCCATACAGGCTGCAGCTGGTAGAAAACAACCTGGTAACGACTACTTGTATGGTGTTTTCTCGCTTGTTCTCTTCTTCAAATATTGTTCTAGTCTTCGCAATTAGATATATTATCAAGGTATGGGACCTCCATAATCTTAGTCTCTTTCTTTTATCCTTATATATTCTGTTGGTATTATTGTTTTTTGTTCATTAGTTTTCGGATGCGTTTTAGTAGTGATGGCATTCCTCTTGAATAGGGAAAGAAAATAATTTATGTATATCTACAATTAGAATGCATGATTAATAGATAAAAAAAACACAAATTGTTGTGAGAGACGGTCTCTTCAAAAGACGCATTAGAAATATGGGCTAAATAGTCCAATTTACACAAGTTTAAGAGAAAATAAGAATGTGAGCTTCTTGTTTTGAAGTCGTCTCTTTAAGAGACGGTTTCTCACAAGTTTAATTCACCCGTGTGTTCATAAGTCATAATTAATCTAATTCTACCTTTTACATTTTTAAAAATATTCTCACCTTTATTAACTTCACTATCAAATAAAAAGTGGCATTGTTTTAATGATGGAATTCTATTAAGTGAGATGGAATTATTACTTGAATAAGTGAAAACTGAGATGCTTGAAACTCAACAAATAAAGTTTCTAGTTAAAATCATTTTTCCGTAGATAAATTGTTTTTTGATCAACTCAATTTATATTACTACTCTATATAAAAAAGTCAAATAGGAGTATAATTTATACATGTATTTAATGACGGATCTGCAAATGACTATTAGAGTGTCATGACTTCATGTAAAAAAATTTGAAGAAAAATATCACAAAATAAATTTGAGGCCCCACCCCAAAACTAATATTCCTTATAAGTATCTCATTTTTCTTATTGAGTTAAGTCACCCTAAATGTCTCATTTTTATTTTCGGTATGTTAAATTTATCAATTTATCTACTAAACTAAACTTTTTAACACTTTTACACCTACTAATCCTACTTTATACCTATTAAAATTTAAAACTTTACACTTTTCTTTACATATGTGGTTTAACACTTTTACACCTACTAATCCTACTTTATACCTATCAAAATTTAAAACTTTACACTTTTCTTTACATATGTGGTCCCATTTGACCACCTGAAAAATAGTGAAAAGTCAAATAGGACACTTAGGGAGAATATGAAGTGAAATGAACGGCACAATGGAGGTTTAATAATGAAAAACACAAAGAAAAACAATGCAAAAGAACACAGGTGTTTATGAGGTATCTTGAATACCTCCCCTTCAAATGATGTTTGAACTCAACAATTACAATGTATAATAAACCCTCCCTATCTTGAGAACAATCTCTCAAGATCACAAATACTAATGCAAAGTAAGAACACTCTTAAGTTTCTAGCAATGCACAAGCCTTCTCAAAGTTTGTGTGTTTTTGGTGAGTCTTACTCTAAGAATTATACTCCCTTTTATAGTAGAAGGTGAGTATGATTCTTAGAGTAATGAACCACATTATTGCATAATTAAAACAGAAACTGCACAAAAATGCCCGTTGGAGTCCCTCTGACAGCTCCGCTCGACCCAGGCTTGACTCACTCGACACGAGCACAAGGTCGAGCAACCTCCAATAACTTATTGTCCACATTCTACCAAGCTTGCTCGACTAGGGACAATGCGCTCGAGCCGACCTTCTGACCTGCTGCATTGTTCAAGCAATGCTCATCTATCGAACCAAACTTCAATCCTGCGCAACTCGACACATTTTTATCGATTTTCTCTAAAGTGCAAGACAAAGCATGTTCGATTAAGTGATTAAAGTTAACGTCAAAGTCAAGAATATTGTTACTTGCTTTAACATGAAAGAATACTAATAGTAACTCTACAAGGATTAGAATTTGCATGTAGCTTTTAGGGTGATTATATGGCATCTTCATAGTTAGAATCTTAGGTCTTTTCGATATATACTTGTGTGGGATTATGGATGCGGTTAGAGTGGTCAGGGTGTCTAATTGCACACAGGACTCCAACTTAAGAGTCTCATATTAAAAATTCGTATTAAAATGACGTACTATTGTCAGGGGCGGACCTAGTAGGCGCCTACGCCCGCAAGTGACCTCACTGAAATTTAAAAAAAAATTAAAAAATTTGCAATAAACAGCTACCAAGAGGAATCGAACACACGACCTTCCCCATTTATGTATGCTATCGCTGCCATCAAGGACGGGTAACTTTAGTGATAGAATATGAAATTAATTGCCTAAATATCTTTTAATTGTAATGAACAGTGATTAAAACCCACAATGCCAATTGCACGAAATCGTTCACATTATTAGGCATAAACCAATTAAACGCCAAGTTACCAACCACTACTGTTTACTACTGTGTATACTTTTTGAGACATATTTAGTAGATAAAATATATCAATGTAAGATCTCGTTAAATTCGTTTTAATGTATACTTTTTATTATATATTTTTTATTTTTTTTACTATGCGTATTAAGTAATATTGAGATTTAAAATTTGTGTAAAATGTAAACGAGAAAAACAAAAAAAAAACAAAGGGGTGATTGTAATTTGGTTATTTATTTAAGTGTGTTCTTGATTAATTGATTCTTGTAAATTTTTTATTCACATTACAAATTTACAAAAAGTGAATTGCTTTTGATAAGAATTTCAATTAGTAATTGTTGATTAGTGTTATATAATTGTATAATACTCCCTCCGAACCAATTTAGTTGTCCCATTTGCTTGGGCACGGATATTAAGGTTGGTGTGGGGTCCATTATAAATATAGTAATTGGGTATTTTAATTGATTAAATTAACTGTAAAGGTAGTAGTTGGGGTATTGTAATTAGTAAAAATGGGGGTATTTTGGTCATTACTTGTGTGAACATGGGGTGTTTAGGTAAAAAAAGATTGATAAAAAAAGAAAATGAGACGATTGATATGAATTTGCCAAATAAGAAAATGGGACAACTAAATTGGGTCGGAGGGAGTATATAGAGATCAAAGTATCATTCATGTAAAAATATTTAAAAACATAAATTTTTACATGAACTTTTCCAAAAAAAATATTCTTTTATAGAATTATATTGAAAATATTTTTTTGTATCAATGATTTTTCATTAAATTATGATTTTAACGATTGTGCACTCACTGACTTTGAGTTCTGGGTCCGCCACTGACTATTGTGGTAAACTAATTGGTAGAAGTTTTACTTGACATATCAAAGGTTATATATGTTCAAAATCTATTAATTACTTTTTTTTTTCTTGTGTTTATTTCTTTTCAATCAACTCTTTAACTTTTAAATATTTTCTCTTACATTATTTAATTTTTACACATTCATTAAATATTAATTATCACTAACTTAATTTATAAAAATAATCAACAATTTATTAAATTTTAGTACTTAAATGAAAATTATGTTGATTTTTTTATTTTAATTAAAGAAAATCTCTTTTTATTTCTAAATATATCAATTGTAGAAATTTATAAAAATTAAACAGGCCTCAAAATTGATAAGTAATAAATATAATTATCAATTCAAAGTGAACAAACTCTTCATAATTATCTAATCAAATAATTCTAAAATTCTCTTCTCACTAAAAAATAACTCTGGAAGTTCAAAATGGATGATTTAAAAACAATTACCCAATGACACAATCTTCACGCAGTTTAACAATGATCTGAACGGGTTGAAGGATTTGATTTTGCTAAATTAATTTTCCTTTCTCTTCGCAATTACCATGAAATCTAAAAAATCTTAAGGATAAAGTAGTCAAAATTGGTGTGAATAGTTTGGAAAAAAAGAGGGCAAGGAAAAATAAACTAATGAAGTAAAGAGTTCATTTTAATGGTGAAAAAGTTATCTAGAATAATCCGATCTATTCGTGATTTTCTTACAATAATCTCACCTATTGATTAACGATGAATAATCCCAACTTTGAGGGGTATTTTTCTAGAGTAAATCTAGTGACCGGATGACTTGCTATATCAAGTTTTATTTTTTTAAAAAAGAAAAATTAAAATAAAATGTCAAAAAAATGTTTTAAAAATGTTCAAAAATATTATGATTTTT
This sequence comes from Amaranthus hypochondriacus, assembly GCA_000753965.2. Taxonomy (NCBI): domain Eukaryota; kingdom Viridiplantae; phylum Streptophyta; class Magnoliopsida; order Caryophyllales; family Amaranthaceae; genus Amaranthus; species Amaranthus hypochondriacus. The sequence continues at coordinate 5,148,293 of CM025918.1, forward strand.
ATTATTATTTAGAATTCTTTTATGTAATTTTTAAAACTATTCTCTAATTTTAAATTAATTTTTTAGTTTACTTTTTTGGTAAATTATCTACTAGAGCAGGTCATCGGGTTACTCAAGTTTACTCTAGGCAAATACCCCTTAAAGTTAGGATTATTCATGGGTAATCAATAGGTGGGATTATTGTAGGAAAATCATAAAAGGTTGGTTTATTCTACGTAATTTTTCCATGTATAATGTAAAACGTAATTAATTAGGATCTTAATGCATATTTTCATAATATTCTTTTTAAAAAAATTTTATCATATGAATTAAAGATATTAAAGTTTAAAATCGTGCATTGGATAACTTGAAAAACATATGTGTAGCAACTATTACAGCAAGTCATATATGAGATTGTCTTACCGTGAGATGGACCCATACAAGCAGCTCAATTAATGCTTTTTTTTAAAAAAACAACTAAATAAGTAAGTTAAAACAATTGTTTGCGCAACTTTTCTAAAGTTAATATTGGGCTAGCCCAAATTAAGTTGTCTCACAATGAGACGATCTCAATGAAGAGTTTGTCTACAATAATGTCATGAAATAAGTAACACAAAAACTTGGACGAGACGGTCTCATTATGAGACCGTCAATTTGGGCTGGTCCAATTCACGCGGGTATCAACATTTTAATTTTTTCAGGTGCTCTCTTGAGAGACCGTCTTTTGTAAAGATGACTCTCAAAAGTTCAGCCCAAATCTATATTTAGAGTTGTAACAATATATATTTAGAATTGGATTGGGCTTTTGAGGGCCGTCTTTACAAAAGACGGTCTCAAGTAAGAATTTGTGTAATTTTTTACGCATTTATCAATTTTGACATTAAAGGTAGTATCAATTTTCAAAATTGATACCTTTAAAGTAAAAATTAATACCTTTAAGATCAAAACTGAAATTTTTTTCAGAAAACGAAAAAAATGTCCAGATTGTTAGACGCACGAATTGAGCCAGCCTAAATTGACATTCTCATTATGAGGCCGTCTCGTCTAAGACCAGCTGAATAACTAATAAGGTCTGCCATTGGGCCTATTTTCAATCCAGCTTGCTCCCATTGGGCTTATTACCACCCGACGTGGATAAATAGGTGTTAATGAGTCCAAATATGTTATCATTGTTTGGTACCATTATGGAAAATTTGAAATAAATAAGATTATTTATATAAAAAAAAAGCAAAACATAAGACCAGAATCAAACTATTTCAAAAACTAAGCATATTTTAGATTTCAAGTAAAAACGCTGTTAAGAACAGCGACATTGGGCCCAAATGGGCTGTTAGTGAAATCGCTCTTTGGCCCAACGTTTTTCTTTTGAACAAAAACGCTGTTAGTGGCAGCGTTTTCTTAACAGGCGCCATTTAACCAATTCTTTCTCATTTTCCCAATTCCTCATTTCAATTTGAGCCCTAATTTTCGTGTGTCCTTTCTCTTCCCCTAATCTCCATATATTTCATCCCCATTTCAGTGTCTTGTTGCTTAGTTATTTTTCACTTTAGTCTTTATAGTTCAATTTAGTGCCTAAAGGTATGTAATTTTCATATTTTTATTATATGATTGAATTTTAGAGTTTTAAAGGTTTTTGGTAATGTGGGTTTATTTTTGTATGTGCAGGGGTTAGATTTTTCATTCATTGCTTCATTATTCAAATTGATTTCGAAATTTGACCTATTTGAGGTAATTGTTTTGATATTTGTATGAGGTTGTTCTTGAAGATGATGTTGAAGTTTAATTTTATTTTTTGAGTGTTATTTCATTTCATGTTGTTCTTAATGTTAATTTCATTTCAACATAATTTCATTTGATGTTGAAGTTTAGTCTTCATTATTGTTTTGACCTATTTTATGTTATTTCATTTGAGATGTTTTTTTAATGTTAATATTCATTTTTATTGAACAAATTGAATTGAGTGGAATTGGTTAATTGAATTGAAATGATATAATTCATTAATTGAAAGTGAATATACTTGATTTAAGATTAAAGTGAACAATGATGTTGATGTTGAATTATGTTGATGTTGAGCACTAAATGAATGTTTATGTTGATGTTGAATAATGAATGAATGTTTATGTTGATTTGAGTTGTGAAATGTGAATAAATTGAACAAACAGGATGGAGAATCCTGGTCCTATAGATCCTTCCTTGTTAGTTTCACAACCCACACATCGTTCACATTTTATATGGACCGGACAACTAGACTCCGACACATTGCTTCAAACTCGACACCACCCTTCAATAGTGATGAGATGGCCCGTAGACGATAGGGTTTTAAGATATGTGCTCGAAGCCGGTTTATATGGTATTCACCGAGTAGGTCAAATACCATTAGATCGAGGGATGATTACGGCTTTAGTTGAGCATTGGAGACCTGAGACGCACACCTTTCATCTGTCGGGTGGGTGAAGCGACCATCACATTGCGTGATGTTGCTATACTTACCGACTTACCGGTGAGTGGGAGGGCAGTCACTGGCCCTAATCCGAGCCATACTAAAGAGCGGATACATCAGATGTTCGGGGTCCTACCGCCAGACGAAGCGATGATTGGGTCTTCGGTGAAGGCGACATGGATGCATAACACCTTTGCTCATTTACCGGGGCCCGATGCTGAGGATGAAGCTGTAGAGCGTTATGCTCGCATTTACTGTTGGGTACTTATTTCCTGCTATTTATTTGTCGACAAATCCGGAAATGAGATGCAAGGGATCTATCTATAGCTCCTTGACCAAGACTGGGATGACATCGTGTCCTACAGTTGGGCAAGTGCCGCACTTGCTTTCCTCTACAGACATTTGTGTCGAGCCGCCTTGATCAAGAGATGGAAACCAGCAAGTGACATTGCGGGTCCATTGGTTATTCTACAGGTAATACAAAACCTTATCTATATTTACGTAATAATGACGTTATTGAATACACATATTTATACTTCCTTGTATTATGAAGTTGTAGATATGGGAGCATATTACTTTTTGCACTCCTGCTATATCAACACGACGACGTAGGGGAGAGGACGGGCAGCCTATTCTCCTCCATGTTGAGCCGGAGGATCCCGCGGAGGACGAGCCATATGCGTCAATATCATTTGCGCCAGACAAGGCCTGAGCCACCAGAAGACCATCGCCAACTCCACGAGGTGGATCGTAGGGGGAAAGCCACGGTGAACTGGGCTGCGTATCATCGGAGATACATCGAGGAGTGGGATGGACGTGAAGATTACGTAGTTCAAGGGGATGAGAATGGTGAACCAATGGATTTCTACGATGACTATCTCATCTGGTATCGTGGAATCACCAGACGGCTCATCAGTCGAGGATATGCACCAGAGCGACCGCTCCCTCTGAACTACATGCCCTCTGGCGTGCCATTACATGTCCTCGTGAGTCATTTCTCTTTGAGTTTTATGTAATTAATATAATATTTAATGTTGACCTAATTTTAAATGATTGTTTTTTGTAGACGCAACATGTGTTGAGCATTCGTGACTACATGCATTCTCATCGACATGTATGCCATGAGCAGTCAAACGAAGTGGTCAGGAGGTGCGATAGTGTGATCGTAGGCCTTGGATATGAGCATCTGCTTCAACCATTACCGCAGGACGATGTTCCTTGTTCATCCACACAAGCAGATGCTCCGGAGACGTCAAATGAATGTCAATCGCCATATACGCTTAGTATACATCCGACAGCTCCTGGAACGTCTCAGGGCGAGTGTTCTTATGTATCACCAGTCCATCCCACTAGCGTTAGGCTTTATCAACAATCAGATAGTGAGGGTACACCTCTAGTTTATCCTACTCTAGACACTATTTATGAGGAGGATACACCCACCGCTGATTCTTAAACTGTGTATAACATTGTTTAGATTTGTATATATATATATATATATATATATATATATATATATTATATATATATATATATATATATATATAATATTACATGCATTGTATAACTTTACGGTGCGAGACAATTGTATATATTTGTATATATATGTAATGTAATAAGTATATGTTGGATGCTTGAAAATTGATATATGGAATTTGTTTTGGTGTAGGTATATGTGTTGTAGAGAAAAAACAAAAAAAAATAATTGAATAATACAGGGAAAAACGCTGTTGCCTGCAGCGTTTTATCTATTTAGGTGTTGAGCCAAAAACGCTGGCCCAAACAGCGTTTTCCTTGAAGCCCATTTGGGCCAAAAAACGCTTCTTGCAACAGCGTTTTTACTTCACGCTTAGTTTTAGAAATAGTTTGATTCTTGTCTTATGTTTTGCTTTTTTTATATAAATAATCTTATTTATTTCAAATTTTCACCATTATGAAGGTTAGTAAGGCAGGGAAATGACTCAAATGAGAACCTTTCATTTAACATTGCTCAATTCCAAAAAAAAAGCTATTTTAATATTTAAATAGTTAATTTTAACATAAAAAATAACATATTAAAATGTTAAACAATGAAAAATAAGTATTTAAGTACATAAGTAGAGTTTTAATTAATTTAATTAGACTATTTAGCTAAATTACGACTATCTCACAACGATGAGACAATTTAAAATACTTCCTCCGTTTCATATTAGTAGTTGCAACATTGGAAAAATGGCGCTATTCATTCATCACTTTTAGTTTGTGATTATTTTTTAATCTATAGGTTAAAATATGGTTAAGTTAGATCTTGTTTGATTCGTCTTAATGCAAAGATTATTAATATTTATTTTTTATAATTTTTTATTAAATATAATTAGAGATATTAAGAATTGAATTAATGCATTGAACTGCGTAAAAAAGCAAATATTAAAAGTAAATTGAAATGGAGGAAGTAGGAGTTTTCGCTTTTCCATTGACAACATAAATACATTACTACATTAGTCACTTTGGGCAGTAGTACGTGAGTAGTACGAGTATAACCTGCTCATGGACCAACACACCACGACCCTAGTTTGTCACAGACATTCAATGTTTAATGAAAACGTAGTAGTAGTACACAACACAATACCACATGTTGCTCATAGGCACATCCCTTCAATTTATAAAATAAATTTGGAGACACGCGAGCCAGTCTATTAGCTCGTGTAGTGACCGCACACGAAATGTTTGGCTAAGTAATTTATTGAATAATTTTAGCTTATTCTAATAAAAATAAAGGATTGGATGATGGCTAAATCCTTCAATGCTTGGTGAAATAACAGATTGAAATAATTTATTAATATAAATAAACTAATTTTGAACAAAATACTCTTAATAACGGGTTAAGATCAACTGGTCAAACCAGTTAATATATATATATATATATATATATATATATATATATATATATATATATATATATATATTTAAAGGTTTTGATGTTATTCAATGTAAAGAACTATAACTGGAAATAAGACAGTTTTAATTCCATTTTCAATACAACATAACCAAACTATTACACTAAAGATTAGATACTATTGAAAACTAGCAGATAATCCACATCTTCATTGAGAAAACTGACATCAACCCAACAAAACTAAGAACATATAAATAATTCATTGACTTTCAAAAATATGATTTGCTTTTTTGCTGTTTAAATTTATACAATTTAATTCGTTTAAGCATGCAATTACAATAATAAAATAAATAAGATACAAATGATTATTACCTTAGTAAAATCAACTAAATAAATCAGTCACAATAATCAGCTATCAGCTATTTGCCAAAATAGCTAGTCTCTTGAAAAATCATCTCTTTGAGAAGCGTATCTCAAGCCCGACTCATTAAAGATTAATATTTACTTATCGTATTCTTAATCTCTACTTACATTATTCTTAATACTTATTTATCGCGTCCGTAATGCTTACTTTTAATATCTTAATGTCTATTTATATTATTTTTAATGTCTTTATATATTTTTAAAAATATACTCCCTCCGTTCCTTAGAGAAGTTTCCACTTTCCATTTTGGGGTGTTTCAATTGTTGTTCCCATAAGGAATCTTTCCATTTATATCACAAATTTTGGACAAAAATAACCTCACTCATCCTCATTTTAATATTTTAATAATGATTATGGGCTCACATATCTTCCACTAACTCCACTTTAACATTTTTATATTCCTTATGGTCCCCACATTTTTCCCACTAACTTCATAAAAATATTTTTTAAATTAAATGTGGTCCCTATATTTCTTCCACTAACTTTTTTTAAATATTTTTTTAATATTTGTGGTCCCCACTTTTCCTCCATCAAATTTATTATTCAATAAAATAATATCTCCACTATTTAAAAGATTCCACTTTTCTTAATTCCCGTGAATATTCCTTATGAAAACATCAATAGAAAACGGAGGGAGTATAATAGACAAGCCTTGCCAAAAACCATCATAATCCACATGCCCCTCATCAATCCACAAATTAACGTTTGGAAATACTCCAATTTCAAAAGAAAATTAGCTTGGGAATTCGCATTCTTCTTTGGTTTCTTTAATTTATAGTACTACTACACTACTACTACTACTATTTATTTTAGAGACTCGAGGTGGAGGAAAGTAGAAGGCGGGAATATATAATAATAATAATAATAATAATTTTAACGGCCCGTATTAAATGGTGGTAATAGAAATAATTTATAGTGTAAAATTTCATCAAAAGTTCCAAGTCATTCCCATGGTAATGAAACTTTGATCACAAATTTTTTTTCTGTTCACAAATTTTCATTACCACCTAATACCACATCTCCCAACGGTAATGCATTGGAATGAAATTTATGAAGAAAAATATGATGATTGAAGATGGACAAACATGGGTATCAAGATAGCAATAAATTATTCAACCAAAAATACAATAATTTTTATTCTCATTACCACCGTTTAACACCACCTATCAAACGGGGCCCCAACTACCGGTGACTAGTCTACCAATAATAGTGTAGATTGTAGTAGTACATTTAAGCGTGACACATTTTGGGTTTTCGTAATACACTATCACCTGCTGTGCCTCCTATTATTAATCTACCGTTTCTGACATCGACCTTCCCTTTTATTTTATCATTAGTCCCTCTCACTACCACCTCTTTTTACCTATTTTACATTATGACCCATCTCCTAATCACCCTTTTAATTGCTAACTCAATATTACTTACATTTTTAATTACTCCATTTATTCCAACAAAACAATCAACTTTGACTACAGTCTACATGTCTACATTAACTCACATTTCTTCACTTTTTTATTATTACCTTTTTTGATCCAATATCAACAAATATTAGTAAAATTTTTTAGGGTTTGGCAAATTTTTAAATTAGCCCAAAAAAATTAGCTTAGCTTGTGCCAAATTGAAATATAGGAAAAAGGTGGTTTTATTTTTTACATTTTTCTTTAACTTTATTTTTGTTTTATTGAATTAATGACAAAAATTAAAGCCTTCTGGAACCAAAAATTACATCTTTTACAATTTGATAAACTAAACCCCAAGTACATTAATTTTGGACTCAAATCATATAAAAAATATATATATTTACTTCGTTCCATAATACTTGCTACATTTAACTTTTTTGCGCAATTTAATGTACTATTTTGTTCATTTATATGTCGAATTGTACACATTTAAAAATTATAAAAAGTTTATATTATGAAACTAAGAAAATATGTGATTAGACGATTCAAACAAGATTCCACTTGACTATATTATTACTTGTATAAAATTATAAAAAGTTTATATTATGAAACTAGTAAACTATGAAACTAAGAAAGTATGTAAATAAGCTTAAACAATAAATAGTGTCCAAAAATAAAATGTAGAAACAATAAATAGTGTCCAAAAATAAAATGTAAAAAGTATTTCGGAACGGAGGAAGTATATACTTTTAGAAGTGGAGTAATAATGATTTATAAGGATGAAAAATGACTACATACATTTAGCAAAAATTTCAATTAAATGGTAAGAAATTATATTTATTTTTACATTTTTCTTTCAACTTTATTTACTTTATTGAATTAATGACAATTAAAGCCTTTTAGAACCAAAAATTATATCTTTTTAACAATTTGAATAACTTAACCCTTACATTAATTCTTAATTTTGGACTCAAATCATAAAAAAAAGTACTAGAAATACTATTTTGTAAAAAGTGGAGACTTGGAGTAATAATGATTTATAAGGATGAAAAATTATATACATTTAGCAAAAATTTAAATTAAATGGTAAGAAAATTTAACAAAAATAGACAAAACTTCACTATTCAAATGCAAATGCAGTAATGCAGTATACATCCCGGGTATTAACCACCAACATTAATAACACCATTATAATATTATATTATATATTTATATAAACCCAATAACAACACATTAATTTCTTTCCTAATAATTTCATTACTCCCCCAAAATCCTTCTTTGAATTTAATTTGAAAACAAAAAAAAAAACAACAAAAAAAAAGGTTTAAGGGAATAATGTGATTATAATATTTTATTATTATGAAAATGTCTACACATTCGGACCCCAAAGACGATTCCATAAACGAGATTGAAAGATTCCAATGAAGTCCGGGAGTACCTTCCTCGCCAACCCTTTATGCTGTTGTTGTTGCTGCTGCAATTCCTTCTCTTGGGTCCCACTTTCTATCTCTTCTTCTTCACTGGCGACCGGAGATTGTTCCGGTTCAGTTTCTCTCTCCTCCACGTCACCCAAAGCTTGATTCACCGGCGAAGGCGTAATTTCACTCTCCTCTAAGTCATTGTCAGCTACTACAACCCGCTCTGGTGTAAGTGACCCACTTAACTCTTTACCCACCATTGTTTGTGTACTGGAACAATTACCGGTTTTTTCTCTCTTTCTGCTACAACTAGAACTCTTCTTTTTAGTTTTTTCACTAGAAGAAAGATGTTCTTCAAAGGCTTCAATGGCTTGATGGATAAGTTCACGGTGAGGGGAAGAATCCCAACGACACCAAAAACTTGTGTAACAGTCAAAACAACCACAATCAAAACTAGGAGATTTATGAGAATTTGTTGAAGTTTTTCTATAGGGTTTTTTCTTGGGGTTGATTTTCTGGTCAAACGAAGAAGAAGGGTAATTAAGAGTAGAGGATTTAAGAGAGTGGGTAATCATGTAAGCAAGAACTTCACGGTCTTGAAGAGAAAGAACAGAGATTAGAGTAAAGATTGCAGTTGGAAGAAGATGATTCAAGGAGGAAATAGGGTCTTCATTGTTGCTTGTTGTAGAAGATGAAGAAGGAGAAGGATGAACTTTTCCTTTCTTTTTGCTTTTGTTGAGCTTCATGATTATGGAGGATTTTGATTTTTGATTTTTGATTTTTGATTTTTGATTGTGGGTGGTTTAATTTTTTTTTGTTAATGGAGAGAATAGTAAAATTGAAGGTAGGAGAGTGAGAAATGAGAGGAGGGAGAAATGGGGAGCTAAAGAGTAAAGACAAAGTGGATGGTCATGGTAGGGTTTCTTCTTACTACTCTTTTGTTTTGATTTTTTTTTTTATGGAAATTGGGGTTGGTTAATTTATTTATTTTATTTGTAATTCAATAAAAAGGGAAAAAGAAAAAGAGCTAATTTCTTTGTCAATAGTTGGTCTAAAAATCATAAAATGCTCTTTTAATTTTTGGATGTAATAGTAGCTTTTAAACTCAAAATTAGTGGGGGAAATCTATAGATGTAATGGTCTAAAACATTTTTTAATGTGAGAATAAATTTTGTAATTTTTTTTAAAGAAAATGTTAAATAAAAGCCTTAAGGGTTGTATGTAAGAAAGAATTTTACATTTTATTCGCGTAATTTAATATTAATTTTACTATGGAAATATAAGAAATAGTTAATTGTACTTTATTAGGTCAACATTTATTCTTTCTTGAAAAATTAAAATAATTATATAAAATATTAATTGTTTTTAATTTCAACATTATATTTTTTCGAAAAGTTAAAATTACCGATAATAAAGATAACTTATTGATTTCTATGACTAATGTAATAACTATCTTTAGAAATTAGTATATAGTAATAGAAAAAGAATTTGTATACTGTTGATTCAACTGAATGTATTAATTGCATTTGTTATAAAACGTGTTTTTTCGATAAGGAACACCTTACACACCTTTTTCTTTAATTTTTTTTTTTTGAACAAACCTTTTTCTTTAATGTGATCGTGTAATTAATTTTTGAGTCAAACTGTAACGATTAATCGTTACAAAAGATTTCTTCAAACAAGGGAAGAAATTTGATGATGAAGTGTTATTTATGTCATGGCATTATGTGATAAAGCATTGCTTACCGGCCTTTATCTAATCTAGTTTATCATTACCATAATATTCAGTAAATTTCAAGGTCTAAAGAGATAAAAAAAAAATAGCAAATCATACCCCAAACCCCTAATGTGTCCTATATTCTATCAAAAAAATTGAATGTGTCTTATCTGTTACTTTTATTTGTTACAAAACGTGTTTTTTTCGATAAAGAACACTTTACACACCTTTTTCTTAGATGTGATCATGTAATTAAATTTATGAGTTAAACTATAACTAGGAGTGTTCACCGGTCCAAACCCGGACCGGAATCTCAAAAATGCTAAGACCGGAGACCGGAAATAATTATTTATACCAAAAATAAATTTAAAAAATGAAAGATTTAAAAATAATTTAGCAAATTAATTATTATAAAATTAAAATATTTGAATTAAAAAATTATTTTGGGTTGAAAAAAAAATATTTAAAGCCCTTTAAATAAGTATATACATAACAATCGTAAATATTATTCACTTTTAAAATCACTTTTATGTGCATCCGGTCCAACCCGGATTTTTCCGGGTTTAGACCGGACCGGACCGAAAACCCGAAATGTCGAATATATAAGACCCAGAGATCGCAACCGGTTCGGTCTCATTTTGCACACCCCTAACTGTAATGGTTAAACATTACAAAAGATTTGTTCAAACAAGGGAAGAAATTTGATGTTGAAGTGTTATTTATGCCATGGCATTAATGTGATAAAGTTGTGCTTATCGGCCTTTATCTAAGCTACTTTATCATTACCATAATATTCAGTATGTTTTAAGGTCTAAAGAGAGAAAAAATAGCAAATCATACCCCAAATCCCTAATATGTCCTATATTCTAACAAGAAAATTGAATGTGTCTTATATATTAATTGCATCTGTTATTAAGGTGTTTTTTTCGATAAAGAACACTTTACACACCTTTTTTTTTAATGTGATCATGTAAATAAATTTATGAGTCAAACTGTAACGATTAACCGTTACAAAAAATTTGTTTAACAGGAGAGGAAATTTGATGTTGAAGTGTTATTTATACCATAGCACTAATGTGATAATATTTTGCTTACCTTTTTCAAAGCTAGTTCATCATTAAATATTCAGTATATTTTAAATTCTAATGAAAAATGAAAAAATAGTACTCATATATCATAACCAAACCCATAATGAATGTGTAAAATTGAAAAATAAAATATTGACAAATCCTCATATATGCATGGTTTCAATACTCATTTGAACATTTCCACAAATCAACTTGGCATATCATTGTACATATGTACACTTTCTAAGGATTTTTTCTCTTCCATTAAACTTAAATGCATTGCATTTGTTCCTAAAGCAAAACCCATAAAATAATGCTGCATTCTTTACAAGTGCATAACTATTAACTAATTAACTCATATGCTAGGCTAACTTCAGTTTTAGAGTTCTTAATTTATCACAATCAAAGTTCCTTTTATTCGTAATATACTTCTATTTGTCTAGACTAGGTGATCCACCACCTCTCCTTTATTTGTTGTTTATATGGAATATCATTCTAGGATGCTGAGATATATAAGAGGTTTTTGAGTTGTTTCATATTCATCCTCATTGCAAAAACCTTAAAATTAATCATTTGTGTTTTGTTAATCATCTCTTTATACTTTGTAAGAAGACGTGACATATTTTATTGAAAAAAACCCTATAAATTTCACAAATAAATAACCTAAAAGTTATAGAACAAAATAAATTATATGGTTACCTTGTTGGTTATATATGGTTGTATTTATTTCCATGTTATGCAAAGAAATGCCAAGTTGATAGAACAAAAAGAAAACATCTAAGGAGATAGGAGAATATACAGGTCTCATATTGGTAACCAAACTTTTTGTGTGGTCCATTTTAGTCTCAGAAACAATTGACCAACTTGCACATTACAACCGCCCATAAGTAATGAGTGGCCTTAGTTATACACTTATACTATCCAATAAGGCCTTAAGTTTAGTAATCCAATAGGAGTATTCAAAGTAGTGTTAATAGTAGTAGTAAATTATCTCATAATTCTTTACCAAATTAAAGAAAACTACAATAAAATATATGATTATATTTAGAGTCTGAATTAATTTAGTTTTCTAACATGATATCAGATGTTTAGGTTGTGTATTCAGATTTCTAATACCTCTTTTAAGTGAATATCATCACATATAAGAAGAGTTTGTATTGCATCTATGCTTTTAATTCAAAAAAGAAATCCTATATAACAAGTGTAACAAGTGTGATAGAGAGTTTACTATCTTTTGTTTTCATTTAATAGTTAAACTAAATAGTAAATACTTACTTAGCTATAAATTTTGTTTTGGAATTTTTATTATTTTCTTGATTGTGTAAGGCAAAACATAATCAAGTACGTTATTTTGTTTGATTTTTTTTATTATATGATTTTCATTTTAACGACTTTTTATAAGTTTTAATTTGATATACACTATAAAAGATAGGAAAATTTGCTCAAAATAATCCCAACTATCAATTATTTTTTAATAATCCCAACTATTCTCATAATTTGTTGAAAACATACCCACCCCCTTGTTACCGGCTGGAACAAGTACGTTTTTCAATCTTTTTCTTTTTTTTTTACTTAACTGTTCAAATTTAACCCTTCCCTTTTATTTATTAATCAAAAAAGAAAGAAAAAAAGTGGAAAAGTTACCTGTTGCAGCCGGTTAAAAGGGAAGTGGGTATGTTTTCAACAAATAATGAGAATAGTTGGGATTATTAAAAATTGATTGATAGTTGGAATTATTTTTTGCCAACGGGTGATAGTTGGGATTATTTTGAGCAAATTTTCCTAAAAAATATCCATTGTTAAAATAATGCATTTCAAACGTGAATATAGAGAGTGTAACTATTAATACGAAAAATAGCATAACTTATTTTAAAATTTCAACTATCATCTTCAAACTTTATTTAAGTTGATATTTTACTACTCTATTTCCAAAATATTCTAAATGCAATACTAGTTTTTATAGAGATGATTAGCTTTTATGTCCCAAAGAAATAGCCCCAAGTATAAATAATTTGAAAATCAAGAAAAGTAAATAAATATAGTAAAAAATACATCTTGTGAGAAAGTTCGTGAAAGAAATCTGAAAATAAAAAAATGTAAGTTAAATATATAAGTAAAATTATAAAAAAATTAATTCATTAGATATACACTAGTTTAAAAAAATAGGAGCAATTTTGTAGAATAGAGGGAATATTATTAAAGGTGTTGGGCTAAGGTACACTTTTGGAACACGTAGGGTACCCTTATATTCTTCCATCTTTTAAATCACCACAAGTCTAATTCATTTTCATTCTCTAATAGAAAAAAAAGGATAGAAAAGACCATTAACAAATAACAATTGGCCATGGGCTTAATTGAAGACTGGCTCCAAAAGGATAAGTTCAGCCGACCATACCAACAATTTTTAATGCTATTTTTAATTATTCATTTGGAATATTAGTTAGTTATTCACCGACTTTGGGCCACATTATGTGGCGAATAGTATTTAGTGCTAACTATGATCTCATTTTCTTATCAAGCTATTAAGATCATGTTTCTACTCTGTGTTAGAATTTATTCCTAATTTAAGATTTATGGATGCTAGTTACCTTATTAATTCTCTTTTTTTAGTATAATTTCCCATCAATTACTATAATATCTTAAAAAGTTCTCGCGTTGAGATACTTTTTGATCGCACTTTCATTTATAAGTATGAGTTGTTCCTCCATTCCCTTCCAAGCCATTCCCATAATTTTTCTATAAATAGGAAACATTTTTGCATTTGATGATCTTAAAAAAGTTACTTTTATCCGTCTAATTCATTCTTCTCATTTTGCCAAATGAAAATTTCACAAATAGTTTATAGCTGGTTTGACCGCCCGAGTTTGTAAACTGATTTGACCAATTAAACTTGTAAAGTTGATTACCTATTAAATGAATATCATGTGAACGTAAATAACATCCGATATCAGCAAGTGACAACTATGTGTATAGTTAGGCCTGTCAAACAGATCAAGTTGGGTCGGGTTCGGATCATATATAAACAGGTCAGAAAACTCTTGATCCAAACCCAACGCATTTAGTTATACAGGTTTTTTTCAGGTTTAAAATTTTGACCTAAATCTAACCCATTTAATAAACAGATCAGGTCGAATCGACCCATTTAAGTAATTGGGTTAAAATTCTTAACCCAAACCCACTTATTTCAAATTAGGTTCAGGTCGAGTTAGCAGGTCGGGTCAACTTGTGCCAGCTCTATGTATAGCTATAGCAATAAAGAGTACAAGGATTAAAGACCACAATAATTTATGCCACGCACTTTTCACAACACTTGCTTAAGCAATGTTACATTGTTCAAACATAGTAGTGACCGAACTTAAGGACATCAGAAAATACACCAACATTAAAGATAAGAAAGCATTTAAAATTGAAAAATCAGTCGGACTTCTTAGACGAACTTTGAGACGTGTTTGCTGCGGCACTCGAGTTCTTATCCTCCGATATCTTCCTGTGGGTCTCGTCTCTTTCACTGAAGTATCTTTCGAATGCTCGAGGTAGAAAACGAGGGATTAAGAAGCAGAAAAGATTGATCGAGAAATATAGTAGATTACCAACTGCCAAAATCCTCCCGAACCAATACCATGCCACATCCTAGATTAAGTCCCATAGACAAACCGGTGAGTCCATAAACAATAAACAATTTTGCCAAAGCCCTAATTTTATCGTATGTAAACCGAAACAAATTGACATAAGAGATCGGGAAGAAAAATTAGACTATATAAAGCAAGATCAAAGGTTTTCAAAACAAAGACTACCTGGACAGAAGCATCGACATGCAAGGTCTTGCGTAACCAAACATCCCGCATCCATTCAACGATAACGAAAATCCTCTGGCCCGTGTACAACAATGGAACTACCGCCCTGACCGGTGGGGAAAACAAAGAAAATCCGCTTATTATATTTTCCGTTAGAATTTGGAACGAAAGCAAGAATAAATGTGGTGTCGCGGATCTCACTGCATGATTGTCCCCTCTTGCAAATCCTCCTAGAACATAAGCAAGGGGCAAGAACAATCCAACTATTGTCCCCGATATTACATAGCTCCGAAAAAGCCGACTTCCCTGAAAGATTTCTCTCGAGTGAGACGGAAGGCTACTATAAGAAGGGAAGGCGAAGCGTGAGAGGCCAATGATGTAAGTTGATACGAAAGCCGGGAATATGATATCGGAAAGTGGTACTAAGCCGCTCACGGAGAAGACCATGATGAAAACTACTAGTTGGAGTTCGATGACTCGTAATGATCCCATTACTCCCATAGGGCTTTTCGGTTGTTGGTTATTCCTACGAAAAAGCTTCTCTGGAAGATTCGAGGATGGGGTCGAGGTTGTATCGGGCCCACTTCCAGGAGCCACAGTTAGAGATACACCAGACATTGTCTTAGTGATGTGTTATGTGCTTTGTTTTTTAGTTCGAAGACAAATCAATTCAACTGACTTGTTCGATCCAATATTTTCTAGAAGCTGCAAAGAAAGAATGCAATAAAGATCAGCAAATTTTGAAGCAGTAGAACTTGCATACAGCATACATAAGCAATCAAATAAGCTATCCGCTGTACTTTTAAACTACTGTTGTCTAACATGTTAGAAATAACCACATGTGATCCCATCGAAAAATCCAGGCATACCCTTAGATCGACTCGAAAAAGTGTTGCCCGGCCAGTCGGCCACCAATTATCTTATCCCTCGCAATTGCTAATATAAGACCTTATTCTAAAACACTTGCAATCAATATTTTAACATGGTGATTAGAATTAGGCATAAGGTTGAGCTATACCAAATAGTTTTAATATAGAATGTTCAGGAGAATCACATCGATTCGAATTGGTATTTGGGTAAGCTACTGAAGCAATCCATGAGTCGACCCACATGGGAAGGCTTAAACCACTGTCACATTGTTACAAAAGCTCGATTCTCACAATCTCACCACAACATACCACTTCACATTTCAAACACGTTGTACGACCAATTTAGCAGGTACTATCCTCGGTAATTTGGACCAAGCTATTTTTATACAGTTAACAGGCACCCGCACCCTATTTCCTAAGTTTGCATAAAGGCGGAAAGCAGGGCTTATGGGGGAACCTACACTCATGGACGTCGTCCAAACTAGGAGTGTTCAACGAGCCGAGCCCATTTTGAGCCCTTATCCTAAGTTGAAAATGGAAGAGGCGAAAGATAGGCTCTATCACAATAAAAATGGAGCGGGCTATAAGGGCGAAAACGGACCTTTATAAATAGAAAAGATGAACTCAACTATTTGAAAATTACAATGCCAATAGGAATTATTAAATTTTTACGATTTAATTATTATTATTATAAATGATAATTTAACTATTACTATAAATTGATCAATGGAATAATAATAATTTCTAACAATGAAAATGAGCCGGGCTAGCCAGCCCAAGTAAAGCTCATATAATATTTCAAGGCCCTTATTCGGCCCATTGAACACCCTTAATCCAAACCATAAAAAAACAAATGCTTAATTATAGACTATTGCATCTTGTTGTGATGTATAATTTATAAGAAACAAGGCCTAAACTCAGTCCACCAATGTGCCAAATGTTGTGTGTTATGATTTGTGCATTTTGATGTTCTGTTGTATCTTAATATATTTGCTAAATTTACTTATACTTGGCCAAAATTAGAGATTTTTACTCGTGATTGGGTATATAACATATTAACATATACTCTTTTGTGCTCTTGTACTAATTTACTTATATTAAAGTATATTTTAGGAAAAAGTGTCAAAAATACTTAATAAAAACTTTTTTTTCAAAAAAGTACTTAACAAAAAAAATTTGTACCAACTAACGGCTGGGGTTAAGTTTTCCGTTATCTTTTTTTTTGTCCATCTTTTAAAAAGTACCTAATAAAAATTTTCTTTTCAAAAGAGTACCAAGAACACAACATAATCATATGTATAACTCTAACAACATAATCCAAAAAAAAGTTCACACATCATCCAATATAAACACAATAATAAAAATAATAATAATAATAATAATAATAATAATAATAATAAAGTGTCAAAAATTACCTGATAAAAGAAACTTTTATTAAATACTTTTTAAAAATGGGCAAAAAAGAAAAGATAACGGAAAAGTTAACCACAGCCGTTAGTTGGTACTCTTTGAAAAAAAAAAAATTTTGTTAGGTATTTTGTGGAATTTTTTTTTATTAGGTATTTTTGACATTTTTTCTTATATTTTATCATACATTTCACATTACTACGATAACTCTACAAATCAAAAATTGTACATTTTTTAAGATACAGCATTCAAAAATGATGAAAAAGAATGTTTGTTTTTCAATCACAATCCTAACATTTTTGAAGAAGAATCAATAAACTTAAGTATCTGTATCGTGTAAAATTAATCAATTCCTTTAGATTTTAAGCGAATATATTACAATAAACCGTAGGAAGAGACCAAAAGTCGCTTTGGCCGAGTGGTTAAGGCGTGTGCCTGCTAAGTACATGGGGTTTCCCCGCGAGAGTTCGAATCTCTCAGGCGACGATTTTTATTTTTTATTTTTGTTCGCTCACTTGTAAGTTGTAATTTTATTCAACTCAACACATTTTCATGTTTGACATGAATGAAAATAAAATTATTAATCCTACCAAATAACATTTACAAACTAATTAACAGCAATAAAAAAAAAATCACTCCTACAGTCCTACCTACAACATCAAAAACGCAAATTATACACTTCATATGTGGGTTAAATAGTCCATCCCATTCCCATACATATTTTGAGAACATAACTCCATATTTAGGTCGTCTCACCGAAATACGGTCTATCGTCCAACAAAAAAAAAGAGAAAAAAATGGGAGAAATTGAAGAAAAGTAAGTACCTACAAGTAGGAAGCTGATGGTTGAACTTAATTATACACTGAAGAAGATTATGCCAATGTGTTTGTGAAACAGAACAGAGGAGGGAGATAGAATCATAGAACATAAATGGTTATTATTATTTTTATTATTTATTATTAATTTTTTTATTATACACAGAAGAATATTATTATTCCACGTGTGGGTGGTCTTCTGCAGCAGAGGATAAAGAATTGTGCATATTCTCCACGTCGCAACCTTATATATAGCACACCGCATTCATGCTCAATGTTATACTCCCTCTGTCCATCTGAATTAGGATCATTTGACTTAAAAATCTCTCATATTTTTTAGTTAAATAATGCTATTTCACAGAGACAAAGGGAATAATCGTTTTGTTTTCTTAATTGTTCCCACTCCCAATTTAGGGCAAGGTTTTTTTTGGTTCACTTACAATTAATAAAATAAAAATTATTAAAATTAGTTTTAACTAATTAATTTATATTTAGTTCACATTTAAAAAAGAAGTAATCAATACAAATCAATTTTAATTAGTAAAATCAGTTTTAATCAGTAAAAATGAATTACAACCACTAGAGTTGCAATTAGTAAGAATCAGTTGTAATCAGTATTAATCATTAAAGCTCTATTTATACTTTATCGCTAAAAAACAATTACAAATTAGTAAAAATTGGTATCAATCACCAGAAATCATTTACAATTAGTAAAATTAAATTTTAATTAAAAAAATTAGTTCAATCAGCAAAAATTAATTAATGACATGGTCCACTAAATATGTTTTTATATTTCATTTTATTTTATTTTATGAATTTATTTTTATTTTTAATTTTTTGTTAATGGCCATCGTGTGTAAGCTGTAGGCTTTTCGAGTTTTTGCAGGTTCTGACACTCTTTGAAGATCTTCCTTGACCCGAGGGATTCTTTGACCGCACTCTCTTTTATGGGTATGAGTTGTCGTCGTCCTTCCCTCCTTATACCCTGATCATAGTTTTTCTATGAGCGGGATACACTGATATGATGATGATGATATGGTCTAACTAATTATCAATCTAAATCAATAAAAATAAGTTTCACAAAAATCAATTACGTTAAATAATCAATTTTAATAAGTTAAATTACTAAAAATCAGGTAAACTAAATACAGCTGGTCTTGGACGAGATGACCCTATATTGAAACCGTCAATTTCGGCCGACCTAATTCGCGCGTGTAACAACTTGGACATTGTTGTGAATGGGCTAAGACTTTAGTGAAGAAACAATAACAAAAAAGAAAGCAAAGAACAATGCACAAAAAAATAGAGCACAACAAAGAACACAACCCACAACAAGATTAATGAGGTATCTAATGATACCTCCCCCTCAAAACAAGTATCTTGTCATTAATATAATCAACATTACATTAAGGACTCACCTCACAAGCTTTAGAATACTCTTCCAAAGCCAACGATTGAAGCTTTACTTCAATCACCCACAAATAGCCCTAATACAATGAGAAGACTCTTTTGGTATGAAACCCTAGCACTCACAGTGTATTTGGCTCTCTCTACTTCCCTAATACACTTCTAAGACCCCTTATATATAGCTAAGACATAATAGAAGAGTATTGGACAAGCTAACAAAAGACCCACCAAAACCGGCTTTAAAACAGAAACTCGCGTGCTGATTTCTGCCTTAACCGCTCGACCGAGCCATGCTGCTCGACCAGGTCGAGCGTCTACCCAAAACCTTCTGTTCTCTTGCTGCTGTCTTGCTCGAGCTAGGAGCTTGACCCTCCTTCTTCAGCTCGACTTGGTCGAGCATGTTCCAAGCCTTCCAATATTGGTCCTTTGCCTTCATTAAGGCACACCAAAGTATCACCATTAATCACTTCATCAAGTGACCCAAATCTCAAGCTCTCGTACCTCCTTGTACTCACCACATCGCTATCAAGTGTGCAAGCTAAAGCGTACGCCACGAGGTGATCGAACTCACCTCCATCACAATGAGATTTCGGGCTTGACTCAACAGACATTTTTTCATTTTCTAGGCATTTTTAATTTTGATATTTAAGGTCAAAATTAATAAATATCCAGAAAAATAAAATGTTATTACACGCACGTAAAATGGGTCGACCCTCATTTCGTTTTAATTTGCGATGGCTCGTCCAAGTTTTTTGAACTAAATAATGTCTAAATGGGTCGACCCAATGGGTTTATACTTGGAATTTGGAAATTGGATCACATTCGACAATAATTTAAACGGTCAGCCTAAATCAAACCCAATGGGTTATAAGATATAACTTAG
This sequence comes from Amaranthus hypochondriacus, assembly GCA_000753965.2. NCBI lineage: Eukaryota > Viridiplantae > Streptophyta > Magnoliopsida > Caryophyllales > Amaranthaceae > Amaranthus > Amaranthus hypochondriacus. The sequence continues at coordinate 5,168,786 of CM025918.1, forward strand.
AAATTGGATCACATTCGACAATAATTCAAAGGTGACCGTTTTGATAAGTAAAAAATGGTTACAACCAACTAACAAGATCAACACATTAGTTCTAATTTGACCGTCACTTATTTAAATTTGACCTAATAAATCCTAACTTGACCCTATAATTATCCTAAGTTCCTAAGTAACATTGCTCCTATGATCTATAGGCCACGAAGCTAAAGCGCTTTTGTGTCCCCACAAGGTTTGGTTGAATTTAAAATAATTCGATTTAATTTTTTTTAAATAATCAAAAGAAAAAAATAATAATTGGGTTTAATTCAATGAGTCATATATGTTTTTATAAAAAATATATAAAACTTGACAAAATAATAGTAGGTTATAACTTGAAGTTGTAAATATACAATTCAACTATTCACCTAATTTAAAATAATGGGTCGGATTAATTGGATTTCAACTGGATCGGATTTGATCAAGAAAATTTAGACAAAAGTTGAGGTATTGAGTGCTTCGTGAGAATCATGCAACATATGATTTCTACTTCAATGTGTGATCTTATAATTTTATTTGAACTCATAATCTTATTTGAAAAAAAAATTACTCAAATTAATAAGAAATTCTACAAAACATGATTCTCATTTTTATTATACTCCCTCCTATTCATAGAGAATGGGACATTTGTTTTTTCACACTATCCAATGCACGTAAACAATGCTTGATATTTCTTAATACATAACGAAATATTATAAAAAGTGAATATTAATAATCTTTGTATTGAGACGAATCAAACAAGATCTCACTTGACTATGTTCTAATCTACAGATTAAGAATAAAATACAAATTAAGAGTAATAAGTGAATAGTGTCAAAAAAAAATGTCTCATTCTCTATGAATAAGAAGTATATAATTTAAGTTGAGCATATAAATAATACCCCTGATGATGAAACTTAATACAAAATCAAATAATCCCATATAAGAAAATTTTGAAATATATTTTCCATCATCACCCATTAATATGTACCAAATTAAATACACAAAGAACTGATTATAGAATTATATCAATCAAGTTTAATAATTACCTCTTAAAGAGATTTACTTTTATGACTTACCAACTGCAACCACTAAATGAAAATCATGGTGATCAATGCCATAGACTTTTGTGATTCTATATATATAATGCACTATGGAAAACACTTCACAATTTATACTATATGCTCACAGACTCACTTCTCACCAAGTCAAAATGGTAAATTTTCCATCTCTTTTCTCTTATTTTACATTATTTTACATTTTCCATTAAATTTGCATTATTTTACATTTTGGTTCATCCCCACTTAATTTGCATCATTTTTATTTTTAGACATCGACCCACCACTTTCTTTTAATCTCATCCACACATTTTAACTTTCTTTTAATTTCATTCACACAATTCATTTTCTCTTCTCTCTTTATTTATTACCATTTTTTAAAAAATACACCAATTCCTCTTTGATGCAATTCAAAGAGGGCGTAGTAGTACTAAAAAATCAGCTTAATCATCTTTACATTAAATTTTTCTAAAAAAAATGTTGATTATTTATGGCACATTATCTGATTCAATTTAGGAGGGCCGAATCAATTAGATCCGATTTAAACACCCCTAATTATAAGCATGTACATATATATAATGTGAATTTGTAAAAAAAATTAATGGGAAAATTTGTTTTAGCAGGGAAATGATGCAAGAGAAGAGTCTAGTGGAGCTGAAAATGGACATAACAAACACGAAATTGTGCTGCAACTTTATTTGCATTGTCAAGAATGTGTTAAACCTATTGTTAAATGTCTTAAAGGTTTTGAAGGTAAAGAAAAAACATATAGTTCTTTTTTAAAAAAAATATTTTTTTTTGGCGAAAGAGGGAACAAGCCCTAAGCTAAAAACTAACCGCTAGTCTTTTGAGAAACCGTCTTTTTGAAAAACGTATCTCAAGCTTAGCCCATTAAAGATTAATGCCTACGTACCGTATTTTTAATGCCTATTTACATTATCCTTAATGCTTACATAACATATCCTAAATGCGTATTTTCAGTATCTTAAATGTCTACTTTCATCATTTTTAATGTATATTTACAATATTTTAAAAACATATATAATGAGCCGGCCCAAGTAAAGGTGGTCTCTCAAAGAAACTGTCGCTCACAAGAATTTGTGAAAAACTAAACAAGGTCACTATAAAGGTTATTATTTTATTATTTATTATTTTTTTTTATCAAATTTGATATATTTTTTACAGCTAGTCTCCTGAGAGACCGTCTCTTAGGCCCAGTCTATCAAAGCTTATTTTCTATTTTTACTTCATATTTTTTATGGACGAATCCAATAAGAGATGGTCTCTCAAATTGATAGTCTCTTACAAGAATGTGTATTTTTTATTAGGGGTCGAACAGGTCAACACCAATTTCAAGGATCATAAAGTCACTATAAAAAGTAACAAAGATGTCGATCCAATTAAACTTGCTGAAAGACTGGAGAAAAAATTCAACAAACAAGTTCAAATAATTTCCCCAAAATTAAAGGAAGAAAGAGTTACCGAAGAAAAGAAAATTGAGGTATGAACATATATGCAAAGCATTTTTGTATTTTCTTTGTATCATTATTATATTTTTTGCATGGTTTAGAAAAAATATTTTTATTTTAATGTTTTAGGATCCAATCTTTGTCTTATGGAGTAAGTTACATCTAGCTAGCTAGGCCTGAGATAGCTTATTTAACCCACTAACAAGAAACGAATCTAATTTGAAATAAGTGAGTTTGGGTCAAAAATTTTTATTTAATTAAATATATGGGTCAACCTCACTTGATCTGTTCATAAAATAAGTTCGATTAATTAATATAAAATTTTAAACTTGAAAAAAATTTGTATAACACTATTAATTAAACGAGTTAATTTTAACTGAGGTCAATCGGTATAAGTTAAACTTAATTCAATTAATATTTCATATTTTTCGTATTAAATACAAAATAAATAATTGATAAACTATAAGTTTAAGACTTAAAGTTTAAAAAATAAGATGTCCTTATTGTCAAAAACTGGAAAAATAAAACTCTAAACGAGTTTAATTCGCTAAGGAATTTTTGACCAGCTCAAAGTCCTCTTATCTCTTTTTTTATGAATAGTAGAATGCTATCAGTGACAAATTTAAAGGAACATAAAAACAGTTGATTAATATTAATATATTTATCACTTCGATAACAAAATTCGTTATTTCATTCCAGCCTTCCATGTTTACAAATTAAACTAGTGATACTTTTAAAGAGCAATGACAATAATATATTTTTCATTTCAAATAAATGACAATAACATATTTTAGGTAATTTATAATTGATAATTTATAATTAATTCACTACAACAAATTTAGCTATTAGCGACATTGGATTTAGTGGCATTAAAAAAATGCTAGTAATTCATTTTTTTTAGTGTAATAATTATTGACTTTTATTTTAAGTTCCACCATAAAGTGATTTAGCGACACTTAATTTGGTCTTTAGTGGCATTTGTAATTGTCACTATAGTCTATAGTGGCATTTGTAAGAAATGTCACTAGATCCTATGTTGCTAAAAGCTTTAGTGTGACTTTTTAATATGCTGCTAAATGGTCTAATAAATGTCACTAAATCTTCTATATACACTATAGAATATAATCCTTAAAATATTATTTTCCATTTAAAATATACTGAAACCATATGAACGTATACTTACAGTATATAGATTATAACTGTGCAGCCTAAAACCATTCAAGTAACATTAAGCATCTATGTTCACTGTGAAAATTGTGGGAAGAAGATTAAGCAAAACATGGAAAAGATGGGAGGTACATTACATCTACTTATCTATATAGCTACTATTTTTTAATGCATGTGACATCCACTATTTTCTTAGACTTTAAAAATACACTTACAAAATAATAATTTTATTAGGTTGCGTTTGGAAACCTCCATTTTATTTCGAATTGTAGATTTCAATTATGATTTCATTAATTAAGAATTTGAGAATGACAAAGTTTGAGCAGTGATTCTCAAATTCTCATTTTCAACCATTTTTATAACTATAGTGGATTTGACTCAAATTCAAATTTGAAAATTTTTGATTTGTCAAACAATAAATTTGAGCCAATTCCAAATTTTCAAATAAAATCCTTGTTCCCAAACATGGCATAATTGAATTTGAATATTGAAAGATTTGGCGCAATACTGATGCACAAGTAGAAAAGTAGAGAATAAAAATGCTACACCATGACCCATGAAACCGATAGTGATTAACTATGGAAGATGTAGACTAGCCCCACATACCAATATAAGTTTTTTAATGCGCATTATGGCATTACTCGTGCGTTCTCGAAAAACATTTCAGGATTTGAGGTCACTTGTGGAGGGGGTGATCTAGCCCCATACACCCCACAAGTCTTTTCAGCGTACTTTGGTATTACTCATGCGCACCTAGAAAAAGCTTTTTAGGATGTCGCTCATACTAATTAAGATTGCTCCCCACTAAGCATGCTTAACTGTAAAGTTCTTATCAAATGGACACCCTCAAAAAGAAGATGCACCTTATTATTAGTCAAAGAATTGACTAAAACAAAAGCTTAAACTGATGGTTAAGGCCCCATGATATGTTATATACTCTAACATGCCCCCTCACACGAGAGACCTTTGGGCTAGACGTGTGGATGCAACACAAGTTTTCCTCATACCTGAAGTTAAATATTTCACTTTAATTGAGGGGTAATTGAGATTTGAAGCCGTGAACTCTAGTCACGTTGGCTTTTGATACCATGTCAAGGAACCGACTCAATCAAAAGCTTATGCTGATGGTTAAGGCCCCATGTTATGTTATATATTCTAACATTATTATGTGTAAACTATCAATTCTTATTAAAGCTCAATCTGAAGTACCAAAAAAGGGGTTAGTTTATGGTGGAATCAATGAACTAGGCATATACGCAAATAAATAATAATTTTTGCAATGAAATAAAGCATAATAAACTAACACAGAGCATTATGTGGTTCTGTTGGCATATAATCAAGAAAATATGAAATGCACACACTTCATAAATTAAAAAAATACCATCCAAAAAATATACTCGATGAAACACGAAGCAGTGCACATCATTTATATACTTAATTGTTGACATTAAATATTGATGTTAAGAGAATATTGAGTTAGTTTTTGAGCCGAAGGACTCTTTGACCGCACTCTCCTTTTTAGGTATGAGTTGTCGTCTTCCTTCCCTCCCCAGACCCTGATCATAGTTTTTCCATGAGTAGGATACACTGGATATGATGAGGAGGAGGAGAATATTGGGTTACTATATATGTTGGTTGAGCTTGGGTTTTCTCTTTTACTATTCCTATAGAAATTTGATTGATTAATTTCCTTGCATTTCTTCCTTATATAGATTCTCTAGCTTGACCTCGAACAAAAAATTAAAATGATTATCTTGATATTTTTTTGATGGTTTTGATTTTAATGAGTATATATATTTGTGTGGCATTTGGTGGAATTTAATAGGAGTACAATTAGTAGATGTGGATGCGAAAAATTCACAAGCAATAATTAAAGGAGAATTTAAGCCTCAAAATTTACTCGATTATGTTGAAAAGAAAATGGGAAAACAAGCAATAATTGTGAAGGTTGAGAAACAAAGAGGCCATAACAATGAGAAACAACAAAGCTTCAAAAATGAGAACAACAACGACGACAATAATAAAAGAGCTCGAGAGATTATTCCCTTCAATAAAATTATTTTTAAACAATATGAAAGTAATTGTTTGCTTCAAATTGACATCTTAAGTGATGAAAATACTCAAGCATGTATCATAATGTGAATTATTTTTCTATTTTTCCTATCTTTATTATAATTCAAATCAAACATCTTACTCAAAAACAAAATTATGGAAAAGGCATTGATGCCCCGAAATTCAGATGAATATATTTATCTGCAATAAATTATATATTAATACTATAATGTATTTGGACTTTTTTAAATAGTGATATTTTATAATTTGAATGAATAATATATTTATTTGTTTTGTATTTTTATCTATACATAATATTTGTTTTATTTTTTCTCAAATTCATGAGATCTAATATCCAATATGTGATCCATTCAAATATTGGATATAGAATATTTTTATCATATTTATGTGTAGGATATGACTAAATTTTATCTTAGATATCCAATCTATTTTTATTTAAAAACAAAATATTTCATTATTGTTCGATCTTGATCTTATATTTTAATTGTTATCATATTATTATAGCCTTGTTCTTCATAAAAACATGGGCATGCATACTTTTGTTGGTGAGATGTTTAATAGGGGAGACATCAACATAATACAAGGTCACTAAAAAGGAATGATTCCATTGGCCTAGAATATACTCTTATTATGAAATGTGAACAATATTTATCTAGAAACTTCCATGCTTTTTTTTTTTTTTGAGGATAGAAACTTCCATGCTAGTATTATTGTATTCATATTATTCTTTTATTAGTTCTTATTTTTTCTCTTAATTCTCGTGAATTTGTTATATTTTTTTATTTTAATATGTTAAGTCTTGTAATATTTTTATTTTGAATATTATTATCATCACTTTATTTCTTTAGTACTTATCTACACATTTTCTTTTATTTTTTTTCACTTTTAATCTTACTCACACAATTTAGTTATTCATATTATTATATTCTTAATATATTTGTGTCATTAATGCGTATTGCATCTCTCTATGAAAGAGAGTAATTGTCAACATTAATTTGAGAATAATTGATAAAAATAGTTTATTAGACAATTTTAACTTGCTTATTTTGGCATATGTACTAGAGTGATTGGTAAAATCGTCTAATTAATATTTATGTTTGTTAAATTAGCTAATTGAACCACTTTATTATTTTAAATAATTTATTTTTGAATAACAGAATGTAATTAATTGTGAATTTAAAATCAATTAACCAATCAAATTAATTAATATAATCAACTTGTTTTCTCAAACACACCTTAGGTGTTATTTGTTGTGATTGTGGCGATTGGTGAGCGTATACTTTTGTCCTCCACAATAATAATAATAATAATAATTATTATTAATAAATATATTGATCAACTTATACCTGCACCACAAAAATTGGTGGTTATTGAGTATTGACTGTGACCAAAATATTTTTCTTGATTTTGAGCTTTTGTGAATTGTGAATTGTGATGAAGAAGAGAACACTAATTTATTTTTTTACGATATTAAATGAGCTAAATTTTCAATATTACACAATTTTTTTAGTATAATACAAGTTTAATTAATTAATCATTATTTATTATAAATACATCATATAAAAAACATACATAAAATTTGTACTATAAATCAATATGAAATACTTACTCCGTTCTATATTACATGCTACATTACTATACAATGCACTATTTATGTATTACCCTTAATTTATGATTAGTTTATCTATATAAGTTAAACATAGTGAAGTTGCATATTGTTTGATTCATCTCAATGAAAAGATTATTAATATTATATTTTATAATTTTTTATTACACATAATTAAAGATATTAAAAATTAATTTGATGTATTGGACTCCATGAAAAGTCAAAAAGTACAAGTATTTTAGAACAAAGTAAGTACAACAAGATCCCACATATGTATTTTTTTTCTTTTATGAATCATCATATCATACACACTAATAAAAATGTTGAAAAATGTCAAATATTATCCTTAGAGGAGGCTTAACAAATGGAATTATTTTAGTGGAGGATATATATTTTTTTTTTTTTGAATAATACCTGATTCATTAATAAAGAGTTATACGACATCTACATCAGAGATAAAAGTTAGCAAGTACATAGCAACTAAAACCAAATATAATTCAAAAATAACAAAACTACGATCGTTGTGTATGAGATCTGACAATTCTGAATATCCTCTTCCACATCGTTGTTTGATACAGTCTTCTACGAGGGGGTCTTTCGATCTGTTGTAGTCTTGAGATAGAATTGAATTTGATGTAGTTGATGATAATTGCAATTTTGGTGTCTGCTGCATCGTCGCATTAATCTCTATCAACAAATGAACTAAAGACCAAATTTCATAACTCCAAACTCTCACAAGGAGAGACTTCAAAACTCAATATATGGGTAGAATCAACCCAATGAATGGGTAGAACAACTCTCTTACAGGGAGAGGACAAAAATTTATTCTAATCATCATAATAAAAAACTTAAAAGGGAGAAATTAGGGGCTTACCATCAATCTTTAAAGATTGATGATAGCCCCAAACTAACTATAGATATTAGGGTTTTTTTAGAGAGAGAAGAGAGAAAAATTGGAGCGGCTAGGGTAGAGGAAATTCGAGTTTAGCTATACTAGTGGAGGATAGTTTATTACATGACAATATTTATCCAATTAGATTCTCATTTTTTTTAATTAGAGCTAAGTTAGTTTATAGGAGTATAATTTATTTATGGCAATTATATATTCCTAACCTAGACTTTAATATATTTAATTAAATGTAAAAGTGATGTAATCGATAAATAATTTTTTTAAAAAAATTAGCATTTAATTTTTTCTTTAATCATATCATATCATACATATATTAATAAAAAAATGTTAAAAAATGACAAATATCATTCTTAAGCGAACCTTTAAAAATGGAATTATTTTGTGAATGATAGTTGATTAAATGACAATATTCACTCAATTCATAACCTGATTTTTCAAAATTTAAGCTAAATTAATTAAAATATTTTGAAATATTTAATTAAATGAGAAGTGATGTATTTGACAAATTTGTTTTTATCAAATTACTATTTGATTTTTAATTTAAAAAAGTCATATAATTTATAAATGAAACTTACATTATTTTTAAATTTATATTTTAATATATTTTATAAAGCGAGTCTCTAATATGAAATAAGAGATGGTCTCTTAAAGTCTTAGACCGTCTCTTTTGGGTTTTTGTTATTACACGAGTTGCTAATTAAATGAGTGTACAGGTGTCATGTTAGTACTGGCTACCACAACCAGTCAAATACCTCGAAACTACCCCAGAACGTTGTAAAGATCTACCAATAAATACCGTCCACGTGTCAATAAACCACTATCCTCTGTTTTTCTCAGTCCATAACTCCATATACTCGGTCTCCTTCCTTTATCGCCGTTACCTCCCTATTTCCTTTCCCTCTCTAATACGGAATACTCTTTTATTTTTTTATTTTTTTTATTTTTGGAAAATCATCCTCCTCCATAGTCCATAGATCTCCATCTCCCTCCCTCTTTCTCTCTCATTCTTACCCAAAAAAGAAAAAGTTTTATTTATTTTTTGTTTTTTTTCCTAAAAAATGGGGAAGCTATTCTGCGACAGCGCCACCGTAACGGAATCTTTAACCCCACAATCACCACCGTCTACTACATGGAGGGATCTACCACCACTATTACCCTCAACCGTTGATATTTCATCAACATCATGGGATGATGTATCAGGTTTAGAAGATCAACAACGAAAGAATCTTTCTAGGTTGCAAGCTAAAGGAGTCCTGTGGACGCATCCAGACCATAAATCAGGACCACCAGTTGTTTTCCGGTTAACTCATGGTGGTGATGTGGCTTCTGATGGGAACTGTTTGTTTACGGCGTTTGAGAAATCGGCGAGTTGGGGTCTACGAGAAAGTAATAATAATGGAGGAGAGTGTAGTAATTGTGGGGCCAGAGAGTTGAGACAAAGAACAGTTGAAAGATTTAAACAAGATTTTGAATCAGCGGAAAAGGAAGAAAAAGAAAGAGTTGAATTAGTGATTAAGAATTTGTATTCTCCTGATCTGGAATCTGGGTGGGGAATTCATTTCGTTCAAGAAGTTAAATTGTTGGCTAAGAAATCTGACCGTCAGATCTTAGATGATGCCATTCTTGAACTCACTGATCGTGGCATGTTAAGGTATATTTTATCATCATTTATGATTTCATTTTTGAACGATTGTGGATCTTTTCATTTAGAATTTGTAAATTATTATCTCTTTTTATTTCGAAATTTTCTGGACTTTTTTTGTGTAACGGTTAGTAGAGTTTTTGTTTTTTTGAAAGAATTTTTTGTGCACCTTTTCTTTTTATTATTTATTTTCTTATTTTTTATGTCGATCTGTTTATTGGGAAATCTGTAAATTTTTGTGGGTTTTTGTATAGCTTGAAATTTAACATTCATGAATAATAATGTTCTTTAATAAAAAACTCCAATTTTGGGGCTTATTGTCTTGGTTTTTTTTTTTTTTTTTTTTTTTTTTGTTTTTTTTTTTTGTTGTGATTTGTGGATGTGGATCTGTTTATTAAGATATTAGACGATATGAATTAAAAAAGAAAATATTTTAAAACTTGTTTATTTCCTTCAATTTTGGGGCTTATTGTCTTGCTGGGTTTTGTATGTTAAAGTAGACTTTGTGCTTATTGATAATTGCTTGAATGTAATTATTTTGTTGCATTTTTTGTGTATGTTAAAGTAGACTTTGTGTATCATTCATATTTTTTGTGTGTTAATTTGTAAGGCGTCCTCAATTTTTTGAAATTGAGGCTCTAACATGTGCTTAATTTGTAAGTTGACCTTTAACCTTTTGGGATTAAGGCTCTGATACCATTTTGTTGTTTTAATTTGTGAAGTGCATGTTCTTGAATGTGTTTATGGATTGTGTTTCTGTTTTTCTTTGATTAAAGAGCATTTGCGGCAGAGTCAATATACAAAGAGAGATGTATTCCTGTGGACAATGGCTGGAGCTGGGCCAATTACATGTCTATATCTGGTTCACCTGATGATGAATATGATATCATCACATTGCAATATACTGCAGATGGTTTGGTAAATGTAGATGAGAATAGACAAGGCTGCAATGCTGCTTTTGGGGATGATATTGCCATTGAATGTCTTGCTAATGAGTTCAAAAGAGAGATTTTTGTGGTAAGAAAATTAGCCCTCTTTCTCATTCGTTTGCTCTGTTGTGTTGTCATTGTGTAATCTTTTGTGCAATTCTGAATGATGTTTGATGATCACACTTCCTTTTCTCAATTGCAAATGACTCGCGTACTCCTTTTTCCCACCCCGGACTAGAGGTGTTCATTCGGGTCATCAGTTAGGTTCCGGGTTAGATGTTTCGAGTCGGTTAGAAATTGGGTTTTGTGTCTATATTGTTTTTTATATAAATTGTAATAATGTTTGAAGTCGGGTCAAATCGGGTTCAGTTACAAGGTAAATTTTTAGTTATCGGGTCTATTTTGAACACCTCTACATCGGACCATCAAAGAATATGGACTAATCGTTTTGTCACTGTTTGCGTTCATACTCTCGTTGTTTCCTAGGCTTTGAGAAGTGTAATCAAATTGCTTAAACAAGACCCAAATTTCTTCTGCAGTTTTCCTTCATCTAATCAACCGTGGTTGTGAAAAGGTTGCCCAAGAGCAATTTTAAATTGGCTTTAAATCTACATGCTTTTCACCATTTTAAAGCTCTTTTTCTAATGTTGTATTGGCATCATTTTAGTCTTTTATACCTGATAAAAAGCTTTCTGTTGAGCTGGAATGTAATTTAGTTGATTCCTTCCTTAGAGTCATATAATTTGTTAATCTCCTCGCGATTCGCAAATTGTAAATAAATTATAGTCCGTTTTGGGTTATTTTTGGCCTTGGCTCAACACACTCTCCCCTCCCCCTCGTTCCTTCCTACACGGGCATCAATATCAAGCTTTAGATCTAACCTTATGTTGCAATTCCGCCTTCCATTTACCTCCATCTCCCGCATAACACGCCTGCTTGCTCATTCGAGTTTGCGTTCCACTCCATTGTTGTAGGTACAAGCACATGGATCAGATGCCATGGTCGATGAAGAAAATTGCGTCTTCTTTCTCCCACACCGCCCAAGGGGTGAAATAACTGGACTACCGCTCTTTCTCTTCATGAAAGGCACAGGTAACCCATCTTTCTCCCCAATATTTACAAACTTCATACTATTTCCCCCAACAAAAGTCCCTTATACACACATTGTTTAACTCAGGTTGGTGTGGTGCCGGAGCTGATCATTACGAGCCCTTGATCGCCCACCCATCTTCTGTTGCCCCTCAAGAGAAGGTCGGTTTTGTTCTGTGAGATTTAGACAATACAGTTTTGAGGTAGAGGTTGGACGTTAGGATAAGCAGCAGCGAGACTATTGAATTTTCCTCCCAGATAGCAGTAGATGTTTAGTTGGTACCCAATTCTTTTGGTAGGCTGTAGAGCGAAATCTTGTATTTCTTGGTATTCCAGGGATAGTTTTCTATCCAATTCGTTTTGCATTCAAGACATGAAGATTCAGTCTTTTTTTCGAGGTTGATTTTGTATTGTGTTGAGTTATCTACACAAGCAGCAATACCCCCCCCCCCCCCCAATCATGGAAAATGTAATTGTTCAATTGGTGGGGAGTTGTTCTTGTGTGTTCCTTCTATCGAGTTTTTTGTAGTGTTAATTTGTATTGTTTAAATTTTGCCCCATCTGATGTAGAACTCTTGTATTCCATTACATTGATAATTTGATTATATACACAGTTCTTGTGTAAAATGGTGTTTAAACTCTGTGATTGGCATGGAATTTCTCAAAGACATTTAGGTTATTAGTTTAATTTTCGTTATACTCCTCCCGTACGTAAATGATCTTTTAACTTGTCACTTTTTTGTTCTATTTATTCTCTCCTATTTAATATTTTTATTTTTGTCACAAATATTGGAGATTATCTCGTTTATTCTCGTTTTAATATTTTATTAATGTTTATGTTAATTATATATCTTTCATTAACTTTATTTTAACTGTTTTATATACTTATATTTAACTCACATGTTTTTAGCAACTTTATTCAAACTTTTTTGTAATAATTGTGATTTTTATATTTTTCTATTAAATTTATTTTAATATTTATTATATGCTTATGGATCTCATTGTTTCCAATTAACCTTATTAGCTAATAAAATAATACATTCATCATTTTAAAGATTTATTTTAATGTTCGTAAATATTCCTGTTTTGGGTCCAAGGTTGCAATATTAATTGGCCTTACATATGGTCAAAGAAGTCCTATAACTTGATCATGCCCAAGTCTAACATAGTTAATGAAATATTTAAGCCCAATGACGAGTTACGTATTGATCCATTTCATATTGTCAGTTTGAAAAGCCAACTATTATAAATAGGGAAATTTTACATGGTAAGCACCAGGTTAAGGGAAACGTCTGTAATAACTAATCTTGTTTTCGTTTCTACATGGTAAGCACCAGGTTAAGGAAAACTAACTGTCGTAACTATATGGGCTAAAAAACGTTTAATTGGCCGTTAAAGGATGAAATTACCATATTGCCCTTGTTTAATTCTCCATCATCATCTTCTTCCTTTGCTTTTCTACTTAAAGTTTTGCTCGAGAGTAAGCCATGGATTTCTCATAAACAAATGATCATCATTCTTAATCAAGCTACTGATATCATCAATTTGTGGCAACAAAGTGGTGGTAATCCTGCATCTTAGTCTGCTGATTTTGATGGGTTTTCTTGTCTTCAGGTAAATCTTGTATCTTATATGCACTTAATTTAACAGTACATATGCATATAACTTTTGTATCGATTTGTTGGGTTTCGCTAAGAGTAGAAACTTACATCGTCTATCTCCTATAAGATTTGAGACATTTTTTCAACTCATTTTCAGTTCAGTTTAATTCAATTTGTTTCTCGATCACATGTTTACCGTAATCCGCCATTGTTGGGTGAGAGAAAATGACTTAGAGTTTGTTGAAGGTGTTTTAGCTTAGAATGAACAAAACCCACTTCTACCATTGATGGGTCTGTTGAAATCCACCATTGTTGAGAAATCTGCCATTGTTTTGAGCTCTACGGTTGAAGACGAAGAAAAACAGTAATGGAGTAGCAAGAATACTTTGATTGAAAGAGAAAGGAGGTGCTGACTTTAATGAAATGAAACAGGGGCAAAATGGTCATTTCCATACTTAACGGTTTTTAAATGTTTTTTGTGCAATATAGTAGTTATGGCAGCTAGTTTTGAAACAGTTGGTGCTTACCGTGTCGAAAAGAAAATAAGATTAGTTATTACAGACGTTTCCCCTTGACCTAGTACTTACCATGTAGAATCTATCTATATCTAATACTAAAACAGAGACCACCTAAGGACACGTGTCATGTTCTGATGAGTTTAGTTCCCGCCTAAAAACTAGAGTACTGAATACGCTATTACCTCAAATAGCCATTAATATCTAGATTATATTATAATAATCCCTACAATTAAGGAATTAATTACTTCAACATTAATAACTTTTTATGTCTCATTAAACTAATTATCACATCTTTTTGAAGATCATTGCAACTTGTGATGGAAGATTACTCTTCTCTTTTTTCTCAAAAAAATTCTCTATCTTTCTTCCATTCTCATATCTAAAAAATTGGGTTTTTAATTTCTAATTATCTCTCTCAATAGATTTTTTGGGTTTAGCTAATTCGAATCAAAGAGAGAAGTAAAGCATGTAACTAATCTCGATGAATGGGTCATATCTCTTGCATTAGTCTATTTTTATCTTTTATTTTCTTAAATATTTTATTTATTGATTTTTGATATCATATTTTTTCTATGCGTGAAAATGATTTATTATTTATAAATTTTAATTTTAATTGTTTTTTATTGCTATTATTTTTATTGATCAAACATGGATCTTTTTTTTTTTTTTCTAATTTAGCAAATTTTAATTTCTTTATTCAAATTGAGAGGAAGTAAGAGATAGACGAAATCTACATAGGGGTAATTAAACTTGAGAAGGATTGACAATAACAATCGTGATATTATTTCCTAAAAAATAAAGTATTGAAAATTCCTTATCTTTTTTTAATTCTCATATCAAAAACATTGGGTTTTTAATTTTTAATTATCTCTCTATAGATTTTTTGGGTTTAGCTAATTCGAACCAAAGAGTGAAGTAATGCAAGTAACCAATCTCGATGAATGGGCCATATCTCCTGCATTAGTCTATTTTTATCTTTTATGTTCTTAAATATTTTATTTATTAATTTTTGATATCATATTTTTTCTATGCAAGTGAATGATTTATTATTTATACATTTAAATTTTAATTGCTTTTTAATGTTATTATTTTTACTGATCAAACATGGATCTTTTTTTTTTCTAATTTAGCAAATTTTAATTTCCTTATTCAAATTGAGGGAAAGTAAGTCATGTTTAGAGATGGACGAAATCTACAGAGAAGTAATTAAACTTGAGAAGGATTGGCAATAACAATCATGATATTGTTTCCTAATAACTAGAGTACTAAATACGCTATTACGTCAAATAGCCTTTAATATCTTGATTATCTACAATAATAATCCCTATAACTAAGAAAATACTTGCTGTAGCAAAACTCACTTTCTATGTCTCATAAACTAATTATCACAATTTTTGAAGATCATTGCAACGTGTGATGAAAGATTACTTCTATCTTTTTCTCATAAAAAATCTCAATTTTTCTTCTATTTTTATATCTTAAAAATTAGATTTTTAATTTTTAATTATCTCTCTATATAGATTTTTTGGGTTTAGCTAAATCGAACCAAAGAGAGAAGTAATGCATGTAACCAATCTTAAAGAATGGGGCCATATCTCCCTGTATTAGTCTATTTTAATCTTTTATTTTCTCGAATATTTTATTTATTGATTTTTAATATCATATTTTTTCTATACATGTGAATGATTTATTCATAAATTTAAATTTTAATTACTTTTTATTTTTATTATTTTGATTGATCACATCTGGATCTCTTTGTTTTCTAATTTAGAAAATTTTAATTTGTTTGTTCAAATTGAGGAGAAGTAAGTCGTGTTTAGAGATAGACGAAATCTACAGAGGTGTAAGTAAACTTGGGAAGGATTGACAATAACAATCGTAATATTGTTTCGTAATATTCAAATCTAAAATTTTATTTTCCTGATAGGAAAATAATGATTAAGATATAAAATTAGAATTTAATCATTTGATTATTACCTAACATAAATTTTAAATTTTTACCAATTTGTATTAATGCCTGATCAATGATATATAATTGTTTCATGGGTCAAAAGTAAGCAAAAACTAAAGATTTTAATATGTGTTGATTATGATAATATTTATATTTTAACATATAATATCGTATACAAAAAAGTGGTTTAGTATTTATAGTTGATAAAGGTTGTTATAATGTATCCATTTCACTAGGTTTATATATTATTTAACTTTATTTTCCGTCGTAAAGTATATTATGGTACACAAATCTATATTTCAAATTGCATATCAATATTATTTTTTTATTCATCCTTTTTTGATATTTTTTATTTATTTACGTAAAAATATATGTTAAATATGATAAAATATTAAATATTAGCACGGGCAATCACCTAGTTTCCCTTATAAATACTTGTCTCTAGTAATTGCATTGTAATGTTCATATTCATCTCTATTCGACTTAATACTTGTCTCTAGTAATTGCATTGTAATGTTCATATTCATCTCTATTCGACTTAAGCATCGGAGACACTTTTACGAGTGTCGCCGCTGGGTAACCTTTATTTATTTTATAAGTTCATTTGAAGATGTTCAACCCCTTCGACATCAACAGAGAATGAGAACTTATTTATGTCAATAGATAATGGAGGGAGTTCGTTTTAATATTTGATAGATGAGGATGAGAACTTATTTATGTCATCAATTAGTATAGATTCTAATGCAATGCATTAATTTAATAGTATAGACAAATAAAAATAAATTTTAAAACGTAATGTATGTATAAATTATCGTTATCAAGTTTATCGAATACATAAATTTTATCAACCAAAAAATAATTACTGATAATTTTTTATAAATATTTACCAAAATCATGATTTTTTTTTTCATTCATTTGAACCTATAAAATTCCAAATTAAGTAAAATAGAATAGTCCTAATAAACCATATGAATATTTTACCGAATTTAGATTAATTTTGAAACAAAAAACATCAAATTTTAAATTAGATAAATATTATCGTACAATTGTCAACTGCAGGTTTCTCTCTCTTGAAGATCGTTCTCGAGCCGGGAGACTCTTTGATCGCACTCTCCTCTATTGGTATGAGCCTGCCATCGTTTTTTCCTCCCCAGTCCCTGATCATAATTTTCTATGAACGGTATACACTGGATGATGATGATGATTATTGTACAATTAATTTTTATCTATTAGAATAATTTTATTTATCAAGTCTTTTAAAAGATAATATTTATTATATTTTACAGCAAAATCTGTGTGTTTTTGTATTGTCTCTTCTAATTTATGAATTTTTGGTGTATTGGAAATTGGCATGCGGTCTTTCATCATACCCACGCAAATTCAAATAATTGGTAGGTCTACTTAAATGTATATTTGTGGTTTATTTTTATAAATCATTTATAAATTGATAGTTTTTTTTTTAATAATACCTGATTCATTAATAAAGAGTCATACGACATTCACATCAGAGATAAAAATTAGCAAGTACATAGCAACTAAAACCAAATATAATTCAAAAATAACAAAACTACGATCGTTGTGTATGAGATCTGACAATTCTGAATATCCTCTTCCACATCGCTGTTTGATACATCCTTCTACGAGGGGTCTTTCGATCTGTTGTAATCTTGAGATAGAATTGAATTTGATGTAGTTGATGATAATTGCAATTTTGGTGTCTGCTGCATTATCGCATTAATCTCTACCAATAAATCCAAAATTCATAACTCCAAACTCTCACAAAGAGAGACTTCAAAACCCAATATATGGGTAGAATCAACCCGATGAATGGGTAGAACAACTCTCTTATAGGGAGAGGTCAAAAATCTATTCTAATCATATTATAAAAAACTTAAAAGGGAGAAATTAGGGGCTTACCATCAATGATGTTAGCCCCAAACTAACTATAGATATTAGGGTTTTTTTTAGAGAGAAGAAAGAAAAAGAATTTATAAATTGATAGTCATGGTTTATAATTTTTTTTTTAATAAAAACCTAGAAATCATTTCCATTAAGAAAACTTTACTTTAAGGAGATCAATTTAACAAGAATATAGAAAATAAAATATATCTATGTGAGATCATGTAAAAATTGTCCTAAGCTGTATATTTTTTTATCATACATTTTTCAATAATTTAGTATAAATTGTATTTAGTAATATTCAATCTCAAAATTTGCTTAAAATTCTATACAAAAAGTAAATGTGTAAAACAAAAAAGAACAAAGCGAGTAAGTTAATTAGAAAAAAGTGAGCTAATAAGACCTCATCATACCAATTTTCATGGCGAATAAGACTTTTCATACTCATATTCATCCATACCCATTAAATTAATAACCATACTTGTCCCAATTAAATTGGTGATGCGAAACTTGTATAACATGTAACAATAATTTTTTCTCATCATAAAGGTTGTTATTCAACATTGAAATGAGCAAAATTGAATAGAAACTAAAAAAAAAGAAATTGAAATTAATTAATGGTGACAACATTTTTATCGTCATATTTTCTTGGTCTTTATAAATTTGCTATTAAAAGTGACATTTTCACTCACATTGACTATCATTAGCAAATTCATAGTGATTAAGGGAGTATTTCTATTTACTTTAAATTACACAAATTACACCAAGAAAAGAAAATTAATAAGTTTAATTACCAACTTCTTAATTCGAACCTAATCCAATTTTTTAAAATAAATTTTATTATTAAATAGGTTTAAAATTGGATCTCAATACATTTGAAATGACATTTCTCTCGCAACCAACTTTTAAAAGTGACATTTTCCTCACAACAAGCCTTTTTTTTTTTTTTTTTTTTGTTGTTGTAACACATCACATTACTTACTTTCAATAGCAAAATGATATCAATGGGAAACGAGGAAGTTTTTTTAAAACCTTAAATCACTCATATTTTAATACTTCATAAAGGAAGAGAAAAAAAATTACATATTCCCTCTAATTGGATCCCCTTATAAAGAAAAAATATAGATTAAAGACATCAAGCTTTAATAAACTGAACTATACAAACACCTCTTAAAAAGATAGTTTCTAAAAAAAACAGTATTTCAAAAGATTG
The DNA here is from genome assembly GCA_000753965.2 of Amaranthus hypochondriacus. Lineage (NCBI taxonomy): Eukaryota > Viridiplantae > Streptophyta > Magnoliopsida > Caryophyllales > Amaranthaceae > Amaranthus > Amaranthus hypochondriacus. The sequence continues at coordinate 5,187,923 of CM025918.1, forward strand.
ATTGAGAAAGAATAGGGTTCATCATTCAGGGATTAAAAACTTAAAACTTCGAACCTAATTCAATTTAACTAAAACTTTTTTCTAATTGAATTGAAATCGAAATCTAATAGGACCCGAGAGAAGTAGAGAAGACCTAATTGGCATCTTTTACCTCAATGCGGCACATACGTCGCATCTTCCACTAGGCAGCTCTTGGAGGATCTCAAAGGGTCTCATACTCGTAACCCCTCGATGATTCCCAAGCTGCCATTAACCCTTTCATAACTTTCAATTGTTAATTTGCCTTAAACTATAAATTAAGCCTCCAAATCTAATTATTGTTCCTCCCCATTTGCATTTTGATTTCAATTTGTCTTGTTTATATTGGACCCAACAACGAAATAGTAGTAAACAGTTCCAGTATTGTTTTGTAAAGAACAATGGCAACTTTTTCTGCACCTCATTATGCTTCTTCCTTTTACTCTTCATCATATTCATCTTCTTCATCATCTAAATCTCGAAATGGGAATCTTGAATTGGTTAAGTTTTCTTTGAATTCGAAAAAATCTACCCAGAAAATAGCAGTATCTAAACAACAATCTAGAAGAAACCCAAATTCTAATGTTGTTCTTATGCAAGATGGTTAGTTTATTTCTTTACTCACCTGTCTAATTCATTGATTTCTTAATAAATCAATTGTTGAATTGTTTTTTGTTGGATATACATGATGAAATTAATTAAGATAGAAATTTATACAGCCTTTAGATTTCTTTTTTGGTATTTTAGAAAGTAATTTTTTTTTAATTTGATTATTTATGCAATATCTGAATTGGGAAATTTGGGTTTTTTTAGGTGTAGTGGCCACAAAAGGAACTCCTGTTGAAAATGAGATTAAATCATTGAAGACATTGAAAGATGGAATATTATCAGTCACATCTTCTCAGGAAAACAATGATTTGTCTGGGTTTGATGTAAGGAAGGATGAGTCAACTGTCAGCATCACAGTTGTTGGGGCTTCAGGGGACCTGGCCAAGAAGAAGATATTTCCTGCACTTTTTGCTCTTTATTATGAAGATTGTTTGCCTAAGGTTTGCATCATGAAGTACATTTTATAGTTCTTTTTTTCAATTGAAAATAATTTTTGATTGTCACTAACAAGGTTAAGTTTTGCCTATATCCGACTCGTAAACTGTAAATCCCATCTAGGCGGGACCCACTTGATGGCTCCGGGGATAATGAATGTTGAATGTTGAATGTTGTTCTTAGCTTCCAAGGATACAAACTTGTGATACTTTTTGACTCTTTTTGATTGATGTAATGTAATTGTTGATGAGTCCCTTTCTTTGTGGCATGTAGCACTTCACTATATATGGTTATGCTAGGAGTAAGATGACTGATGATGAACTCAGAACCATGGTTAGCAAGACACTTACATGCCGAATAGACAAGAGGTATTATGTTATTCATGAATTTGTTTCATAGCATGATTCTTAAGGAGTAGGGACTCGTTTCTCGTCTTTACTCGCACTCTGTGATATGAACAAATTATATGTTTTCAGGGAAAACTGTGGTGAGAAGATGGAGGAGTTTCTCAAGAGGTGTTTCTACCAGTCCGGTCAGTATGATTCTAGAGAGAACTTTGCGGAGCTAGACAAGAAGCTCAGGCAACATGAGGTATCACATTTCATATTATGCTTAATTGTATGACATTGGCATTTGCTTGCTTATGCTATTAGGTGGTTGAAACTTAAATTTTTTCTTAATAAAAGATTAGTTGATGAATCATGGGCATAATAACATCAGAAAATTTTGTCAACAAGAACAACAATTATATGAAAATATGCTTGTTCAGTCTGAATAAGATGCTGGATGATGTAATGTAATGTTTTTATGAGGATTCTATATTTTTTATATCAATATTGTTTGAGTTCGGTGTAACTAAATTTGCCTTCTAAATTCGGAATTTAATCAAATTTGCCCAAGAATAGCTCAAAACTTACCATATAACATTTATAATTCAAGAATAGCTTATCTCGATTCGCGAGGAAATTAGCAAATCATGTGACACTGGTTGAGTTCATTACTTGGTTCTTACACTATAACATTGATAAATGGTCACTACTCAAGTGCAAAGAACAGCTGAACACTAGTGGCAATGGTAGTATCTGAAGATTTTCTTTTTCTTGCTGTTAATTTCTTTTGAGTTTCTTAATTGTGGAAGTGTTGCCATGTAGTAGACCATAATGTAGGATAACTGGTAAAGTTGTGAAATTATGATTCTGAAATTGGTACTGATTTTGTTCATGTATAAGCATGGCTTACAATGTTCTCTTGGCTGTCTTGAGAGTTTTGAACTAACGAAATTTTCTAGAGCAGCATTTCGTACTTGGTTGCAAGAAGCTTAGTTTATTCTATGTTGCAGCCTTCAGGGGTACCATAAATGATTAAATTTGATAGTACCGTGTCTTCACTATCATCAGAGTATCAGATATATTGTATAATTTCGGCCTTTAATTTGATCATATGACTTCCTTTTGTAGGCTGGGAGGGTTGCTAATCGCCTATTCTATTTATCAATCCCACCAAACATTTTCATAGATGCAGTAAAATGTGCTAGTTTGTCAGCATCCTCAGCAAACGGGTGGACCCGGGTAATTGTAGAGAAACCATTCGGGAGGGACTCAGAATCCTCAGCTGCTTTGACTAAAGGACTAAAGCAGTACTTGAAGGAGGATCAGATTTTTAGGTGAATCTCCGAGACCGACTTTCTGTGACATGGCTACTTTAAAATGCATGCAACTGACATAATGCTCACGCTACATGCAGGATAGATCACTATCTTGGAAAGGAACTCGTGGAAAACTTATCCGTTCTTCGCTTCTCCAATCTCATCTTTGAACCTTTGTGGTCAAGGCAGTACATAAGAAATGTACAGTTAATATTTTCCGAGGATTTTGGCACTGAAGGACGTGGCGGGTATTTATCCGTGATTTATTGAGTCGTATTTGTGAAATTATGTTTGTATCATGAGCTTACCTTTCCAGCATTATCGGTGAATTCAGGTACTTCGATCATTATGGGATAATTAGAGATATAATGCAGAATCATTTGCTGCAAATATTGGCTCTCTTTGCCATGGAAACTCCTGTGAGCTTGGATGCAGAAGATATCAGAAATGAAAAGGTTTGTGAAACCCGTTAGCTGTGGTGACTTATTATATTCGTTCCTATCTGATGGGTTTTTATCGGTTGACATTTTTAGGTGAAAGTTCTTCGGTCAATGAGGCCACTGAAACTTGATGATGTGGTAATAGGACAATACAAGAGCCACACTAGAGGAGGTGTTACCTACCCAGGTTACACCGAAGATAAGACCGTACCAAAAGACAGCTTAACGCCGACATTTGCTGCAGCTGCCTTATTTATAGATAATGCAAGATGGGATGGTGTGCCCTTCTTGATGAAAGCTGGTAAAGCACTGCATGATAGAAGGTACTAATAAGTCAAAAATTGATATTATTTCGCTCTAGAGCAGCTCACTGGTTCTCAGGTATCTCATTTGTGCCTGTGAATATATGTAATGCCGGTACTCATGATTTTCTTCAATCAGGGCGGAGATAAGAGTTCAATTTAGGCATGTTCCTGGAAATTTGTATGACAGAAATTTCGGGCCAAATCTTGATCAGTCAACAAATGAGCTTGTTATTCGAGTGCAGCCTGATGAAGCTATTTATTTAAAGATCAATAACAAGGTTCCTGGTTTGGGAATGAGATTAGACCGCAGCACGCTGAATCTTCATTATGCAGCAAGGTATGTTAAAAACTATTAATATTTAGTCCATTTAAGTACTTAAAATTATAAAGCATTAATGATACATTGTATTACATTATGTGTATGCAAGGTTATTGTGCTTCTTTTAACTTTGATTTTTGAAACATAAACTGTTTAGTTGCATTAAAACATTTGAATTGGTCCTGAATGCTCAGAATAAGCATTGATGTCACGAAGCAGCTGATATTTCTATCAAAAAGGTTATGTGTGCGGGTTTCGTGGAGTGTCATTTTTTGGTTGGCTCAATCTCGTGTTAGACCAGTTTTGGGTTGGTGTATGTCGGACGCAAGTCAAGGGTTTTAAATATTTTTTCTTATCATTAAAACTAAATTCTTCCAAATACGTTATTTTTTAATAGAAAATATTCTCATCAAGTGGACCAGTTGCCGATTTTAAGGCTACAAGCCTACAACAAAGAAATGTCAACTCAAAATAAAAACATTGACTAGAAATGTATTGGGGTCTGACTAAGAAATAATGACGTAGAACGGAAAAAGTTGACGAAATAAAACTAGTAGGTTGTCAAACAACCAACCCAACCAAAAGCTTAAGCTTATGGTTGAGGCCCTAGAATATGCTATATACTCTTAACAGTTACGGTTTGGGTTGACCCAATTTTTGCCGGTATATTATGCTTGGGTTATGGATCAAAATTTATAGGTCATGAACAACTACTTTTCGGTCAGTTAAGAATCTATTTTTGAGTCGGGTCAAAATTTGACAAGTATACTTGTGAGTTGTGACTGATCATCCTGTCTGAACTGTACAGGTATGCGAAGGAGATTCCAGATGCGTATGAGAGGCTTCTACTTGATGCAGTAGAAGGAGAAAGGAGGCTGTTTATCCGCAGTGATGAACTCGATGCTGCTTGGGCACTCTTCACACCGCTTCTAAAAGAGCTAGAACAGAAGAAAGTGAACCCAGAATATTACCCTTATGGAAGTAGAGGTCCTGTAGGGGCACACTATCTCGCTGCCAGACATAATGTCCGATGGGGAGATCTTGGCTTAGAGAAGTGAGTCCGATCCTTTAGATATTCAAACTATTGCACTGGGGATGTCCAGAAAATACACCACTGTTTATCCAATAACGCGTCAAGGAAATCATTTGTTAGACTAAATAGGATATATTATTGAAGCACAGATTCTTTGTTGTACAAAGTGTTTGGGATTCTGGGTTTCCCTTGAAGCACACACTATTATCTCCGATGGATTACTTCTGCGGGATTGTGTGAGGTTGTTTCGCACTGTTGTTTATCGTACGTTGCAAAATCTTTAGATGTATGAAGACGTGTTTGCCAACAATTTAATGAAAAGAATGATCTTGCCTTCCCCTCAATTTCTTGATCTTGTATTCCTGTGTATGAATGGGAGGGATGGAGTGAAAAAGGAGGCGACAAAATTGGAGCGATGAAGTTTCCTTTATTTGGACAGCAAAATAAAGCGGAAGGCAAGGAAATGAAAGTTCGCTTTATTTCTTTTTCTTCCACCTATATACTTCTTACGTTTTATTATACTTTTGCTATATTTGCTTTTTACACAATCGAATGTGTTATATTGATTATTTATATATTGAGTTATGCACATCTAAAAATTTTAAAAAGTTAATATTATGAAAGTATGCGATTAGACAACAAGATTCCACTGGACTATATTTTTTCTTATATATTAGCGGTAATATGTAGAATAAGCTTGAACGATGAATAGTGTCAATAATCATAACGGAGGAATTGTATATTATTATTTTGTTGATTTAAAAGACAGGTAATTTAAGGACTAAGGTAATTCTATTACCTTATTTTCAAAATCAAACATGATTCATTAATTTTCAAGCTAATAATCTCCTTTACACATCATAAGTCACAACAAAACAATCCTTAAAAATGAATTCTATTTTCTGTATTATGCCTATGCCCATGCCCCATGAGCTCCAAAACTGATGTCAACTTATTGATATCTAAATATGTCCTTTGTGAATAAATCATTAGAAGTTTGTTAAATAAAATGGTTAGAGATGTTGCATTTCATGTGAAAGAAAATTAAAAAATCTCACAAAAAGTTATTATCATGCGTGATAATTCGTCATCACAAACTTTCACTCTATAAACACATTTACAGAACACTCATTAGTACGGACCCACAAACCCATAAATAATGATCGTAGTGTTGATCCAAATTTTAAAACATACCACAAAGCAAAAATAGAATGGTTTGAATTTTGAACACAATTGCCTCCTTTGACAAATGCCCACCTTTCTTTATCATCTCCAAATCATTTTCATACACAAACTCCCAAGTTTACCCCCTAAAACACTCCTAAAATTCACTCCTCTCAAACAGAAAACCCTCAAAAACCTTCTAAGTTCTTCCAATGCAAACATCACCACAAGAAAAAATACCAACTTTCCTAAATCACCATGAACTGACAAAGCCTAATTTTGACATAAAAAAAACCCCAAATTCTAATTCCTAAATCCCATCAAAATTGTTCCTACTAATCTTGATGATAACAATTCCATTATCATGAAGCAAAACCCACCAAAAAGAACATCAAACAAAGACAGACACAACGTACTATGTGTTATTTTTATCCTAGGCATATTCTTTTAATTAAATTTAAAGCGAATTTGAGTTTACAATTACCTTTTGATACAATTTTGTTAGTTTGGTGTAACATCGTTCGAGTCCTGAACCTTTAAATGTAAAGAAATGCGAGTTTGAAATAACTTTAAAGAGATTTATAGAGATAAAAAAGTTAAAATGAGATGAGACTCGCCTGGAAATTACTGAAATTATGGGCGGACTTGAAAATAATTGAAAAGCGACTATATTATAAAAATGTTGAAGACAAATAAAAACTAAATTTATGTTTTCTCATGATTTTTGGCTGAATAGAAAAAACTGATACTAATAGGAGGCCAATTAGAAAAAACGTCTCTTTTTTTTTTTTTGAAAAGAAATGTGAAACGTACTTAACTTAGTTGTATAAAATCCAATGTAAATATTTTGACTATAAAGTGAAATTTCAAACAACATGTCACTATTACTAAAAATAATTAGTCTCTTGATAGATCGTCTTTTTGCGAGAGATATCTCAAGCCCTACCCATAAAAGATTAATACCTACTTACTATATTCTTAACGCCTAGTTATATTATTCTTAATGCTTACTTACCGTATCCTTAATGCCTATTTTCAATGTCTTAAATGTCTACTTATATTATTCTTAATGCCTACTTATAATATTTTAAGAAATATATAATGACCTGACCCAATTAAAGATGGTTTCTCACAAGAATTTGTGTACTAAACATGTGTATTTATTGATTAGATTTGTCTCATCCTGAGATAATCTTATACAAAAGTTGCTCTTTAGTGTATACTTGTTGGGCCTAGTCTACATGGTTGTTGTTATAACTAAAAATTTCGATGTGTGTCGGAAATAATAAAGCCCAATATCTTCATCAAACGCAAATTCTAGGGAGTTTAGTTTACATAGTGGTGTTTGGTAGACCGAAAACATATCCTTGTAACATGAACATCTCCATGTAAATAATGTTCAATAAAATGGAGCTTTATTACTACTACTATATGGTAGGTAGGATATGTGGATGTAATAAAAATAATAATAAATTTATGAATAAGACTAATAGAAAAAAATGTTTTTTATTGCTATATTTAAACTATTGTAGAACAAGAGAAACAACTCTAAAAAAAATATTAGGATACTATACATCTTCAGCGTTGTTACCAAGTCATCAAGATGGCAAAATTACTCCTCCATGAGAGGATTATCAAAATCCCTTATTTTTTGAAAAATATAATTAATGAATAATTACTTATGCAACTATATATGATAGCTTTCGTGAATTATAGGAGTAATATCTTTGTCTCAATGAATTTGCCTCACTTTTCATTTTAGTCTGTTTTTATAAATTTATCTTATTTTCATCACTGAACATAAACCTTTTAAATGCCTTTAATTCTACTTTAACTCACTATACTTAACTCTTTAATTTTCGTGTCATTTGGCAAACTGAATGACCAATTACTCTAAATCCTTAATCATCAGTACAATATAAAATTAAATCAGTCGGTCTCCTGAGAAACGTTCTCTTTGAGAGACATCTGCCTAATTCATTAAACCTTAATGCTCACTTATTGTATTCTTAATGCCTACTTACATTATCCAAAGTACCTACTTACAATATATTTAATGCCTACCGAAAAAGTACTTAAAACGCCTACTTACAATATTCTTAATGCCTACCGAGAAACTTAGTTTACTATTCTACTTACCATATCTTTAATGCCTACTTACAACATCTTTAATACTTACTTACAATATACTAGATATGCACCGAGTAAGTACTTAAGTACATATGTACTTACAATATTCTTAATGCCTATAGAAGAATTTATTTTATATTTTTCTTTTTGGGTTAGTCCAATTAAAAATAATCTCTAAAAATGACTATCTTTATGTCATAGTCATTTAACACAATTCAAATACTAGTACTTTATATTTTTTATTTTTCTATGTAATTAATTTACCAATTACTAATCATATATCAAACAGAGTGGTCGATATCATGTTAATTACATGCTAATTATTAATTAACAATCATTTTTGTAACTTTCCCTTTTAGGTGGAGCTAGATCTTCTAAGCCAAATGATGATGTTTTGCCTTCTAAATTTGTGTGCCCTTTATTTATTTACGTGTTCCTATATTAAATTTTTTAAACAAGAATCAGACAAGCTTATAGAAGTATTACAAAATAATACAATTATGAAGGTTACGAAGTCTATTTTACACAATAATTTATCTGATGTGATTATATCGATGATAATGTACAGACACGATAAAGTTGGTACAACTACTGATCAAGAAAGGTCATTATCTACTAATTAATTTTTTTTCCAAAATGGAACACTTATATAAAGGGAAACAACCAAGTACTCTACGTACGTTATTCACATGGATTTAACCACAACTGCTTTCACTAGACACTAGTACACCACCAAAAGCCTAGTGTACATATATATTTTTTTATAAGGTAGTTGAGGAAAAAAAAAAGAGTTATATAATAAAAATATTGAAAATCAAATTGAAATTCTAAAAAAGATAGTTGTATATGTTCTAATCGAGACAATATTCGATTCTCTTGTATTCGATCATATACTTGCATTAACATTGAGTCTTGCTTGTCAATTGCATTTATCGTTATGGCTGATTTTTTTGTATGTATTATATGAAAAAGAGAAGGCAAACATAATCGAAAGACTAGTGTATAAATGTACACATTGACATGGAATTCAACCGGTATCAGATAGTTGTGTACGTGTTGGGTCGTGTCTAGGCTAGACATGTATAGTATGATACTCTGGGTTGAGCTTTAAAATGAATTAATAGATTATCTATATTAATAATATATATCTTCTTTTCAAAAGAGTCTATTTGTTAAAAATTGTGTAGTTAAGTCCGATTGGTGGGAAGTCATTTTAGGATGGGTTACCTCCTGAAATGTTATCCCAGATATGTAAGTGAGGTCAAAGTTCGCTTTGTGTTGGTCTGTGAGGCAGTCTATAGCCTTCATATGTGGCCCTGCTGGTAGTATAGCGTTGTGCTCATGCAATGGGTAACAAGTCATTTCATTTTCGATAAACAATATCATAAATTAGTTATAAACTGGAAGTTTGACGGACTATGTTGGTGGACCTCATATTGTGTCGCGCCAATGTCGAAAAACGGTGTATGTTGCACGCTCGTTGCGCGTTGTCAAGTTTCGGGCTGCAAGTCGTACGTGTTGGATTACGAGTGGCTTGTCCTCGTACCATCAAAGTGTTAGTTCAGACCATAACGAGTCTATGTATAATGTATGTAATATGTATGGTGAAATACGAATAGACGCGTGATTCACATTGAAGCAAATGCTATCACTAGTTACACATCAATAGGACGCTCAAATTCGTGTGGCTAAAAGGAAATAATCCTAATCAATGGATGTCAATATATCAAATAATTAAACGGACAATGATTTGCCTTATACTTTTTTTTCATTATTGAAGGGTAAACAAATATACGTCCAAAATTTTTGATATCCAATTTATGTTTAACAAATCTTTGAATTATTCATGTGTTTGGACTAATTTTGAAAAAAAAAAAAAGAAATAAACTATTTAGATATTGAATCTCTTACAATAATACATGCATATGTTGTGTATAATCAAGACACTCATATAGGCTATAAAAGTAATATTACTAGCACATTAGATTATTGTTGGAGTGTAAGAAAAGATAGAATACGATATAATAATTTTGGTTTGATCATGAATCAAACTTCAGTACACGTACTAATTAGTTTAGTGATGTAATTATAATTAATTTATTGAAATGAAACATAATTATAATTATTTTGTTTATATTGTTTGTTATTTGATAAAAAGTGTAACAATGTAAATCGGTGAAATTTAAATATTAAGTTGGCAAATTTAAGAAATAAAAGGAAAAATTGTCCTAAATAATCTGATCTATTGTCAATTTACTTTGAATAATCCATGCTATTGATTATTTTTAACTAATTCGACCTTTGAATTTTTTGCTCACAACATCCTTTTTCACATTTTAACCGACTACTATAACTACCTACCACCAAAGATGAATTGGGATAGACCAACAAAGAAACGTAAGAAGGAAGAAGAAATGACCGTAATGGCTAGTAGGTATCTACAATAGTCGTTCAAATTGTGGCAAGGTGTGCTGTCAGCAAAAAATATACAAACTTTGAAAGGTTGGATTATTACAAAGGTATCTACAATAGTCGTTCAAATTGGGATAGACCAACATCTTTGTATTACAAAGGTTGAATTATTTAAAATAATCAATAGATGAAATTATTCACTGTAGATGAACAATAAATTGAATTATTCAGAACAATTATTCCAATAAAAAAAACATAACTTTGAAAGAAAGAGTGTGGAACAAAAAAACAAAATAAAAAAACTAAAAAGCAAATGCTGATAGTAGAGCGAAGGCATTAGTGAAGAGAATCAAGGTTTTGATAGTGAGAATCCAGCTTGATTTGGAAAGAGAATAAATGAGAGTGGTGAGGGTTTGATAAAAGACAAATGGGAAGTCCCCACTGCCCATAAATTATTACTACCTCGTCATTTAATTCATTAGTCTCATTAATTTTCACATCACTATTTTCTTAATTTGAAATTATAAAAAATTAATATTAATAATTCTTATATTGAGACGAATCAAATAAGATCCAATATTACTATATTTTAACTTATGATTAAAAACAAAATACAAATTTACGATAATAAGTGAACAGTGACAAACGATAATGGAATAGGAGGAAATATAAATTAGAATTCATAAATTATAAATATAAAAAATAGCAATATAGTAAAGCTTGATGGAGTCATGGAGATCCAGGTAGATTTCTTCCATAATATTTATGGGGTATAGAATAGGGGAGACAATACAAAACAACAATAGTGTTATTAGACAAAGACTTTTTATCTACTACAACTCCTTTTGTTAAATTTTTGGAATTTTGCTTATTTGAATTTGATAACCAACAAGTTGTTGTAAAAGATTTCTCATTTGAAAGCCCTAAATAGAGGTGTATGTTGAAAAAAAAAATGGTATAAATCTTGTATAGATATGGTTCACGTTATATATATCAGTGTACACTAATTCAATAATAGTAAGTATTGCTCAATATTGTACTTAATTGTACGGGTTAAGTAAAAATATTATCTATTATAATATTTTTTAAGGTCGATGAATACTTAAATAAATAATGTAAATTAAATAGTGTGAATTAATTAATATAGACTTTTTAAAAAAAGTGACAATTCAAATATACCATTGTTACTGCTTACTAGTGTGAGTTGAGTAAAGTGTTTTGACTTCATTTGATCTGAAATCTTGAATATGATAGAATCTTATATATATGTATGGAGAAGAGTAATTCGAATTAAGTTACTTGTAATATAATACTTGGAAATGTGCTTTTTATGGCCAAGTTGTTTATTATTAGCTCTTGTTTTTTAGTTGGTCTCTTTTATCTACTTAATTATGTTGATTTTTTTTTTGTTGTTTTTTACAAATGGCTAGACTAGCCAATTGTTTAGGATGATGTAAGTAAAAAATGGTATTGGTTGTTGTATGTGTTTTTATAAAGAAAAAGTATATCACCATGTTAAAAGACAGTTAAAAAAAAAACTAAAGTAACTTTTTCATATTTACCAAATGTTTTTTTGGTTTCTCTACATTTTTCTTCACTCATACTTCCTACGTTTCATATTAGTTGCATCATTTGCTTTTTCACACTCCCCAATGTACGTATTCAATCTTTAATATCTCTAATCATACGTATCGAAAAATTATAAAAATTTAAAATTAATAAATTTTGAATCGAGACGATTCAAACAAGATCTCATACGACTATGTTTTAACTTTAAGATTACTGATAATATAAAAGTCAATTTGCTTGATGAATAGTACCGCAGTCAACAATGTTGCAAGTAAAAAAGAACGGAGAAAGTATATATCATACATACTAATAAAAATGTTGGATATGAAAAAAATATAATTTTTCAAGTGTCTTGACAAATGAATTTATTTTAGTAGATAATATTTGATTACATGGAATCTGATATTCTGTTTAAAAAAATTGAAGCTAAATTAGATAAAGTACTTAATGAAAAAAAAATTATGTATTCATAATTTTTAAAATATATGAGTAATTATATTTTTAATTTTGAAAAGTCATGTATTTGGAAATTTTAAGAACGATAGCATATACGTGCATTATTATTTGAAACTATTTTTGTATATATATTGCGTATTAACAAATTCGTAAATTGTACAAATTTGTAATTAGTTCACTATATTTATTTATAATACTTTCAATAATAAATGTATTGAGCTAGTTGATCCATTATCCTTTGAACGGAAAATTACAAAACACTAGTCTGATGATAATTGTCACGTTGGTAAATCTTATTAAATCTTAGGTGATGTTAATTGCTTTTATTTCCTACATATTTCATACTCTCTTCGTTTTCAAATGTTCTTTTGACTTACGTTTTGCACAGTTTTCAAAGTAAATTTTGAGCTTTAATATCTCTAAATACGCATCATAAAATTATAAAAAATATATAATAAAAAATATGCATTAATGAATCTAATGATATCTCATATAGATATATTTTATCATCTAATGTTTAAAATCTTAATCAAATATCTCTCTTCAAAATAGAATATTCTAAACGGGAAAAACATTAGGAAACATAGGGACTATTATATTGCTAATTATCTAACAATTCATTGATAACAACTTTAGCCGCAATTTCAACGTAATTTTGAACCTTACACTTATTTTTCGCACTTTGTTGGTTTCATGGCAGGGCCGATCCTAGATATTTTGGGGCTTTAGGTGAAATAGTATATTGTGGTCTTATTCCTTTATAATTTATCACTTATATGGACTCTTCTATAACCATTATTTTACTTTTTGGTCATGAGGCTCTAGGCGACGGCCCCTCTTGTCCACCCCAAGATTCGACCCTGTTTCATGGCCATTGATTAGTAAGGGTAAAGTGGTCTACCATCTAAGATGTCAAAATTTTAGAGTCCAAAAATTTTATTTTTTATTTACAATGTTGATATTAATTTGAATTAAATGTAGATATGATTACTTTTTTTTTGCTAAAGTATTATGTTATTAGTTTTTTTTTTTTTTTTTTTTTTTTTTTTTTTTACGAAAATAGTAAAAATATCAACAACAAAAAACAAAAAGATTATTATATTATCTATTATGCTCTGAAGCCTAAAAATAAATTAGACGACCCTGGTTAATTCCATATAATAACAATAAAATTAACAACAAGTCTTGTATGAGACCATCACACCGCGTGAGACTGGCCCATATAAACAGTCCAATTAATGCTTTTTTTTGAAAAAAAAAGCAACTAAGGAAGTAAGTTAAAAAAAAATTTTTTGTGCAGTTTTTTTTAAGTTAATATTGGGCCATCCCATACTAGACCGTCTCACGATGAGACAATGTTGATAAAGAATTTGTCTAAAATTAATAAAATTAATACTCACTCCGTTCCTTTTTGTTTTTCCACCTTACTAAAATGGGTAGTTTCATAAGTTTTTCCATTTTAGAATACTTTCCATTTTTGGAAAAGTTTTCATCCCACTTTTACCTCTTAAAATCCCACTTTCCTTACTTCACACTACTATTTAATTATTTTCTCTCTCATACTTCCAATACAATCATTACATTACACTATTATTTAATTATTTTTTCTCTCATATTTCCAATACAATCATTACTTCCCACTACTATATAATTAAAATAATACTCACTACCACCAAAGATTCCATTTTTCTTAATCTTGGTGAAAAACCCAAATAGGAACATCAAAAAGGAACTAAGGGAGTAATAGATTGGGAGTTATTATTGTTAATTACAATTTTAAGATTTTTCATATTTAATTCATAAAATTTTTTTATCTTAGAGTTTGAGAATACTTTCATTGAAACTTATTCTTTTAATTTATATATTGAACTAAGTGGAACAATGTAAATAATTTTATTTTTTTTAGGTATGATTTTCACTTTTTAAAAAATTTTCATCGACACTATTAAAGTTTTCACATATTTAAACATTTTTCAACTTTCTAATTAAATCTTACCTATTTTCTTAATTCATCAAATATTTATAAAAGAAATTCAATGGGAAATAAAAGTATATAACAAAAAATGAGAAAATATTTGTAAATAATGAAGTTAACAAATCACCCTTCTTATATGGTAGGATTTGATAGAGTGAAAATTTTGTTGTTTTAATTTACTTTTAAATTTTATTTATTTTATTATTTTTTATCTTTTTATAGTAATGACGGTGTTTGATTAGGAATGTACGTATAAAAATGGCAACTCATTTATTTACCTCCATGCAAGTGCATGTACGCCACGTAGGAAACGTACGAGTAAAAAGTGAAATAAAGGTAGATAAAGTCGGACAAAAATACGTTACTGCGGTCAATATGCAATTCAATGCAATTTGACAAGAATCGAGGGTATAGAATCTACTCTACTATTTTCACATTGCTTGATCCTCATTCAATTCCCAATTATCATTGCTGTCCTTGATTCAATGGATTTCCCTTATTTTAAAAAATTGTAACAGTTCAAAATACTTGTAATATTTGCTTTTTCATGTAGTTTAATACATTAATTCGATTCTTAATATTTTTAATTGGGTACAACAAAAAATTTTAAAAATTGATATTAATAATCTTTGCATTAAGACGAATCAAACAAGATCTCACTTAACTTATAGATTAATAATTAATCACAAATTAAGGGTAATGAATGAATAATATTATAGGAATATTTTCTAATGTTGCAATTAATATGAAACGGAGGAAGTATATTTAACTCATATGAAGGAAATTTAAAGAGACGTATAAAAAATAGTTTTTTCAATTTTGCTACAAAAATTACAAAATTAATGCATGGGTAATCATATTTACAGCCTTTAAGGCTGTATATAAAAATTAACTAATTTTCTTTATTATCAAAAATTATAATTTTTCAAGAGAACATAATCTAAAAATTTAAAAATAATTAATATTTTATATAATTTTTAAATTTTTTTTAAAAATAATAAATGATAAACTAATAAAATATAAATATGTTCTTATGTTTCCACAACAAAAAAAAAATTAATTACATAAATAAAATACAATTTTCTGTTTTCTGTATAGCCCTTAAAGCTGTATATATCATTTTTCTTTATTATATAAGAAATAAATTGGCGAATGAAATACATGAATAAGATAAAATAATAGATTGAAGTTTGTTGACGAGATTAGAAAAAGAAAAGTAGAATCAATATTAAAAATAAAAATATAGGAAAATTAAAGAATCGACTCAAATGTTTTTTAAAAATGTAACATACTCAAATTCATATTTGATAAAATCATTGTTTAAAAACATATATAGAACGGCAAATTTATTTTATTTATTTTGCTATGTACGTCTATTTGATTGTCTTTAATTAAAAAAAAGTATAGAAATATAAATGGAATAGAAATTATCTTACCTCTAACAACGGTTATTTTTAAGTTTAAATTTTTTCAAGAAAAGTTTGAAGGAAATTTCAATTTGGAAGAAGAGAATTATTACCTTTTTATCATACAATTAATCGAAATGTTTTTCTTTTGTTTATTATGCAATAACTAGCTCTTTCAATGTAAAAGAGCAGGTGATTGAATCTTCTCACAAGTGAGTTTGGGCAGTCATCTAAACCCTAGCCGCCACATTTTTTTTCTCTCTTCTCTCTCTAAAAAAACCTAATATCTATAGTTAGTTTGGGGCTATTATCAATCTTTAAAGATTGATAGTAAGCCCCTAATTTCTCCCTTTTAAGTTTTTTTAATATGATTAAAATAAATTTTGTCCTCTCCCTGTAAGAGAGTTATTCTACCTATTCATTGGATTGATTCTACCCATATATTGAGTTTTGAAGTCTCTCCTCGTGAGAGTTTGGAGTTATGAATTTTGGTCTTTAGTTGATTTGTCGGTAGAGATTAATGCGATGATGCAGCAGACACCAAAATTGCAATTGTCATCAACTACATCAAATTCAATTATATCTCAAGACTACAACAGATCGAAAGACCCCCTCGTAGAAGATTGTATCAAACAGCGATGAGGAAGAGGATATTCAGAATTATTAGATCTCATACACAACGATCGTAGTTTTGTTATTTTTGAATTATATTTGGTTTTAGTTGCTATGTACTTGCTAATTTTTATCTCTGATGTAGATGTCATATGACTCTTTATTAATGAATCAGGTATTATTCAAAAAAAAAAAAAAAAGAGCAGGTGATTGAAGTCTCAAATGACAAAAGAAGGTCCAAAAGGAAGTATGATAAACAAATATACACAACAACAATAAAAGATTAAAGCTTTGATAATAAAGCTTACAAAAAACATATAAATGGTGTATTGGACACTTTCTCCCCAAATGAGATTATATCTAATCAAGTAATTTTTTTTTTGAAACAAATATTTATTCAAGTAATCAGTATTGCATCAATGATAATCAGTTACAATGCTTGATGACGCATTATCAGAGTTAAAGATTGCACCTTTAATGGTGCTAACTCGTCTAAAACAAGAGAACACACTAGAACTTTCAAACCCTATTTTCCTATATATAATAACCTTCTTCCCATTATTCTTAATCTGATAAAAGGAGTAAAGGACTATATGTATAGCATCCAAACATCTAGAATAACCTTAGCCCAAAAGACAAAACAATCTCATCTACCAAGCAAAACGGAAAACAAAAAACTCAATTCGAGCCCTAAACTAATTAGGTGCTCGAACACGCATTATATGTGCTCGAACAAGCACCATATGCGCTCGAACGAGCACTAGCACATTTCCATTCACTTTTTGTGTAGTGGTGTGCCTCGTTCAAGACACCTTTCATGCATCCTACACCTATTCAAGGCATCCCTTGAGCATTTTGCCTTATTCAAGGCACCTCTTGCATTGTTCAAGGTACTTTTTATGCACTTCCATCTTCTTGTTCTTTGTTGCTCGATCATTATGTCACATCAAGACCCTCTTTCATTGCTTGTAGCCCACCAACCCCATCATTGCTCACAATATGGTATGTCTTGGCTTGAGTTATTCGATGGTTAATTACCATCACCTCCAACAAGTATAGATTTTACTCTTACACTAACGCAATATATGTTTTGCTGTAAGAAATATTGACATGGAAGTGTTGTGATGTGTGACTTGAATGCACAAATTACTAGGTGCATTCATGGGTGACTTATGGGATGGAATCTTATGGAGGTCATGAATGAGTTTTAAGTTGATAACTTAATGCAGGTGTTGAATGTGATGGTTAAAATTGAATTAATGGGACTTAATGAAGAAGTGTAATGGTTTAATGCAAGATGTTCTACTATGCAAGTCGAGCAGAAACTGTCCAGGAGGGATCTGGTGGTCGCTCGACCCCCGCTCGACCGGCCGCTCGACCCGAGCAAACTCTTCTTTTGGTCGAGCTACAAGTCAGGATGTATCCAGTAGCTTCTGTTTCTCCGCTCGACCCGCCGCTCGACCTACCTGCTTCGCTCGACCTGGTCGAGCGGACCCTCCGATAGCATAAGATGTTGTTTTTCGACGGATCAAATGCTTGGGGAAGTTACAACTCATTTAACTCAGCTGATCAATGATGTTTATTATGTTATTTACTCACTATAATGATCATGTGTAACTCCTAGAGTATCTAGCACTATAAATAGAGACTTAGTGTGGTCATCCAAAGACATACACAAAATCAAACACATACCCCAAGCCAAACACTTAGCCTCATCTCTTCTCTAATTGTAATTTCTCAAATTATTATAATATAAGAGTTACTACACCGGAGGACGTAGCCAAAATTTGGTGAACCTCGTTAATATTTTGTGTCGTTTATTATTGCATTTTTATCTCTTACAAACATCGAGTTTATATTTTGCGTGATTTGTTTCACACAAGACTTTATACTTTCGATCTTGCAACGTTCGATCTCTAATACGTCATCGTTTTCAGGAAGCATGGATTGTTATAATTTGAAATTTACACCCAAAGAATTATTTGTCTTAAATGTTTCCTTGAGACTATCATTTAATATATATATTGAAGAATTTACAAGGTAAGATGTGGAGACTAGGACATAACTAGGAAAAAATAACTAGTGTCCTAACTACAAGATACTAGAATATTAACAAATAACTAGTTTTTTAAAAACAATATCGTCAAACAACACAAAAACTAGGAAGATGTAATATCCTTAGGGCTATTATTATATTCTAAAACACTCCGTTGTCGAAACGAAAGGTTGACCAATGTTAAAATTGTCGCGAATATATTGAAAGAGTATCAAAGGAAGGCCTACGGTAAAGATATATGTGATTTGATATTGAGAAGGAACATGAAGAACCCAAACTTAACTACGTGCAACTTTTCACAGATTAAGTGAATATCTATTTTAATGTGCTTGGTGCATTGATGATTAACTGAATTCCGAGATAAATAAATTGCACTAATATTGTCATAATAGATTAATATTGCTTTTACAATGGGAAAATAGAGTTTAAGTAATAAATTTCTTGGCCAACAAGTGCCATCTCAATGTACATAGGAGGATGTGATATGACCATCTATACCCTTGTGTTTGTTGTAAAAGGGTGTGAATAGGGAGAAAAGAAGGAAGAATTGACTAATGAATAAATGATGGGAAAGCCGCCTTGGTTGGAGGGATGAGTAGCATAAGACTTAACATAATCAAACAAGCAATGACCAAGTGTTATTTAAGGGGGCATTATGAGAAACAATAGGAGTCAGTGTAGGTCCCACACACTTTTTTCTTTTCTTTTAGTATTTTGTTTTTCTAAACACAATTTCAGAATTATGTGACAGTCTTATCAATAGACGCTTTATGTATATAATTAAATTAAATAGTTTATTTTATACATATAATGAGCATGTATGCTCTTTATTCAAGATTGTCTTATTGAAAGATAATTAATTACAAAAGTAACTAGGTGAGAATTGGGATAATCCCACTCCCTGCGGTCTCTCTATATTTGGATTTTGGCCCTTCAATCTCTTTTGGTTCCTCTTCCCACTACCAATTTTTATCAAAGTAATGCCAATATTAATCAAAATTCTTACATTATGTTGACTAAATATTAATATTTCCTCACAAAAATATAAAATTAATTTTATCATAATTGTAATTTTATATTGATGTTATAATTATCAGTGACAAATCTTAGAATATAATTTAGAGGCAGATAAATCTTATAATTTCTTCTCTTTTTAACACCACGTCAGTTTAAATGTAAATATACAATAATATTTTAAATCATTGCTTTTGATTTTATAACACTATAAGTTATAATGTTCTGAAAATAACTACATAAGTGATGTGCTATATAAATGTTTATTTTACTAAACATAACATTTTTATAATGTTAGTCAATAATTTATCATTAGTTTAGGACACCAAAATTAAAAATTATAAATTGGAAAAAAAAGATTAAAAACAATATAAAACTCTTCAACAAACTCAAAAGCCAAACAAACCCTCTCCTAGCCTCCTTTACTTTCTCCCTTCTCTCTTTCTATTTCTCTTTTCTTGTATTTCGCACACACAAACTCCACTCTTCACCCACCTCAAAATACACACATACATAATTCTACACTCACCTCAGTAAACCCAAATTTGACGAAACAAACAGAGGGAAACAGAGTACCTTTAACACACCAATTCTTCCTCAATTCTTCATTTTTTTGTTAAATTTCCTCAATCTTTCCCTCTTTTTCTTTCTTTCTTAAGGTGGGTTTTCTCAATTTTTCTTGTTAATGGATTGTTGGACGTCATCTCTTAAAGTAGACGATGAATTTCAGAAATTGGTTTTGCGTATGAACCCTCCAAGGTTATTATTTTTATTCATATTTTTCCCTTTTCTAATTGATTTCTTGGTTTTTAATCATTGAATTGAAATGGGTATTATTAATTGTCAAATTTGATTTCTGTTTGTGGTCTTAATTTGATTGTCGGCTGTTTTTAGGGTTACTGTTGATAATACATCAAGTAGAAATACAACTTTGATCAAGGTAATTTTTTCACCTTTTATATAAATTCAATTTCAATTCCTTAATTTTCTTTTGAATCGTGAATCGGGTTTTATTTCAATTGCAACAATTATCACTTTTGCCGAATCAGATCATGAGTTTGATTCTCACATGACCGGTAAAATTCATCCGAATATTGAATTATGATATTTAATCTATTGAACTTTTTTTTTTTTTGTGAAATTTTGTAGGTAGATAGTGCTAATAAGAGGGGTAGTTTGTTGGAGGTAGTTCAAGTTCTAAATGACATGAACCTAATCATAAGAAGAGCTTATATTTCTTCTGATGGAGAGTGGTTTATGGATGGTAAGCATTTAATTATCTCTTTACTAATTACAATTTATATCTTAATCTTGTTGTTGAAAAGATTAATTATGATGTTAACACATAAACTTATGTGATTAATATATTGCGTACCCACTCTATGATTAAATTTTAATTCAATAATTTTTTTTGTCTTGTCTTGTAGTATTTCATGTCACGGATCAACATGGGAATAAGCTATATGAAGATGATGTTGCAGAAAGAATTCAACAGGTAGAACTATATTGGAAAATGAGCCATTTTTTAAAGAGTCAATTTTTATTTATTTAATTGCATTTTTGTGATTAGTCAATAAATTAATGGAATAATTAATCATAATTAAGAGTTTGGCATTGAAATGGCCATCTATCTAAAGGAAAAGTCTTTTATGCTTTCATTTTATTCATAATTAGGACTTAGGAGAACCAATATTGGGTTTGCCTATAAATGTACCTTTCGTCTCTAAAATATGTTCCCATTTAATTAAAATAATATGCATAAATAAAAAGGTCAAATTTGAAATACTCCCTCTTATTCAACCCAATTGTCCTATTATCCGTGTTCGATCCTTGATGCTCGGATATTGGTTTGACACTTAAACACTTCAATTTGGGTGTAAAAGTGACTATTTAGACGTATCCGACAATCGGAGACGTACCAATATCCGGCATCAGTACCCGAGTCCAAGTAACATAGGTCCTATTTGTTTTTAACACTTGCTGAGATAATATTTTAATTCTTAATATCTCTAATGTGCTTAATTAAAATTTATAAAAAATTAATATTAATAATAGGGACATAGAAAATATGACTTTTGTTGGTTGAATATCTTTATTTACTTCAATATACTATTTATGGGAAGGAAGGTTAAGTAATGGGTTAATGGTCCATATTCTTATTTAAGTTTAGGGTTAAGATTATTACATGATGTGAATTTTGTGTTCAATAATTGGCATTGGTGGGGCCCTTAGTATTCTACTAAATGGGTGGTTAAAAGGGCTTACCAGTATAAATTGTGCAAGTAAAATATTTAGTATAGTGGGTTGCATGTGACGTTCTGGACTATTTTGGGTGGATGTGATTTGTGTAGGGTTAAGCACTGAGGAAACTACTTTGTCAAAGAAGAGTAAAGTTTTTCTTTCCTTTTTATTTGGCAGTGGGGGAATAGTTGAATGCACTGGACAAAGTGGGTGTTGTTCTCACATTCTTGGTTTAAATAGCTAATTTTCCACATGATTGTGCTCTTCATTTAGGACCATTTAGCTATAGCTTTCCACTTCATTTGTGGTAAAAACCATATACTTGCTCTTTGTCTCATAGCGTTTGCTAAAAGAACAAAATGCCGGATTAAAAAAAAAAGTGTGATTTGTTGAAAATAAAGTGGAAGGAGATGTGTAGATGAGAATTAAATAGAGTTGTAGCAGTTTCTATGGGACAAATCAAAATTTTATAATGAAGCAAATCAGTGGGACAGAGGGAGTATTTAAGATTCAGATTGCCGAGGATGATAGAACATATAAAAGGCATTGGGGTGCAACTAAACACTTAAGCTGGTAGTTGTAGCGCATAGTGCAAAAGCAAGGTATATTTTTTTGATTTACCGCCACCAAAATATAGGCCACATCAACAGCAAAATCGGTTTTGTAACCTATAATATGTTGTATACTCTATTAAAGGCTTCTATTATTTTGTGAAAATTTGCCAAGTTGGCCTAAATTTATAGAATGTGGGCAAACACTGGTTTTAAAAAACATTATAATTTCTAATATATATTATGATGATTTTGCACATGCATTTTTGTATTGGATCTTTTTTGTATTTATTAGTAATTTGTGCTCTAATTGTCTTTTTTTATTTGGGTCCGCCACCAATGACTTATACACGTCAGAATATTAAGATTCAAGAATTTAAAATAAGTTGTAATCTAAAACAAAACATTCTCGTTTTCTTGCTGTTGTTTATTGAATCTAACCCTCAAGTTGCTACTTGATTGTGACATTACAGTCACTAGGTCCGAGAGCACGTAGCTTTCGATCAAGGAGATCAGTGGGGATGCAAGCTGCTGTGGAGCACACAACCATAGAGCTTACAGGAAGAGATAGGCCGGGCTTGCTTTCCGAAATCTTTGCGGTCCTCACTGATCATAAATGCAATGTAGTGGCATCCGAAGTCTGGACACACAGTTCCCGAATGGCATCAGTTGTTTATATCACTGACGAAGCAACAGGGTCACCAATTTATGATCCTGACCGCCTCACCAAAATCGAGAACCTTCTGCTGGCAGTTCTGATGGAGGACCGCGACAAGAGGAGTGCTAATACTCTCGTCTCAGTAGGGGGGACACATACCGAGAGGAGGTTACATCAAATGATGTATGCTGATCGTGATTATGATATGATGAACATAGATGGTGCAAGTCCAGGGTCTAGCCAGCCGAGAAAACCTCTTGTGACAGTCGATAATTGTTCAGAAAGAGGGTACACGGTTGTGAATTTGCGATCTGCGGATAAGCCCAAGCTGCTTTTCGATACAGTGTGTACGCTGACAGATATGCAGTATGTAGTTTACCATGCCACACTTATAGCTGAAGGACCAGAAGCTTATCAGGTAAAGCATTTTACTAATTGTCCTGTATTATGCTAGTTTATTTAGCTTACTTTTAATTGTTTAGAGCTTATTTTGGAGTTAAATTTAATTTCGGAATTCAACAGGAATATTACATTAGACACACTGATGGATGTCCGATTAGTTCGGAAGCAGAGAGGCAACGGCTAATCCAATGTCTCGAGGCTGCTATTAGCCGAAGAACTTCTGAGGTATGTGTTTTTATCCTATATTGTAAAAATAAACATATACTTATAGTCGGTGAAACCACCCAACAGTCGTTTGCTTAACTTGGCGTTTTCTGCTACGTGTTAAGAATCTCCGTTTTTGTATATTTACAGGGTATTAGATTGGAACTATGTAGCGACGACAGAGTAGGACTTCTCTCGGATGTAACGAGGATATTCAGAGAAAACGGGCTATCAGTCACCCGAGCAGAGGTAACAACTCGGGGGTCTCAAGCGATAAATGTATTCTACGTGATCGATTCATCAGGGAATGCAGTGAAAAGCGAAACAATAGAAGCAGTTCGAAAAGAGATCGGGCTGACTATACTCCGAGTAAAAGAAGACGAGTACTCAAAATCCCCTCCTCAAGATGGTGGAAGATTCTCATTGGGAAATCTGTTTAAATCAAGATCAGAAAAATTCTTGTTTAGTTTGGGGCTCATAAAGTCATATTCTTAAGCAGAATGTAGAGTGAGTCTTATAGTAGTAGGTTGTTTGGGGATAGAAATGAATTAGTTGTAGGTTTTAGTATGTCCAAAAAAGTAAAGATGTGTAGAAAAGCTTTTAAGCTGAGCTTGTGTTGATGTTAGGGTCAGACATAAAAGCTTTTACCCGCTGTCCACATCAATCTTGTAAAGTAGTATATATGTAAATTCTGTCAAGCTGTCAGTTTCGGTTCTTTTAAGTAGGTAAGACATTGTAAATACAAATCTATTCAAGTCAACCTCATTTTAGTCCTTTCATCATTGGTATAAAACGGTAATAATTCGGTCTAAGTTCATAGACTGCGTTACAAATGGAGGGTTTGGTTGTTGATTGTTGGTTTTTAAGCTAGTTGAAAAAGTCATTTGTTTATAGAGATATTTGGTAAATTTGGTTGTTTATTAAAGAAAAAGTGGATCACCAAGCTAAAAGTCAATAAAAAAGAGTTAACTGGAGTAACTTTTTTTTTATTTTGCCTTAACAGTCATCAACTAAACACTTTTTTAGTCTGTTTAACCAACTAAAAAGTCAAAAGTCAATGTAAAGGCTAAAAGCCAAAATCCAAAATATCTATGATAAACTCTTTTCTTCAAACATGTATTTTTCTTTATAATTTCGTTATTATCTAATACTCTCTCCACCCCTTTCTTATTGTCCACTTTCTAGTGGGCACGCAAATTAAGAAAAATGATAGTGGGGTATTTTAAGTAATTATAATAATTGTAAAGGTGGTAGTTGGGGTATTTAAGTGATTATAATAATTGAAAAGGTGGTAGGTGGGGTATTTTAAATAATATAAGTTGGGGTAGTTGGGGGTATTTAGGTAAAAAATCTTTGCCAAAAATAGAAAGTAGACAATTAGAGTGAACTAACCAAATAAGGAAAGTGGACAATAAAAAAGAAATGGAGGGAGTACAATATATTCAAGTAGTAGCAGAAGAGTATGTATATTTGTGAAGTAAAATAATAATAAGAGCAGGACGAATGTGATTGTCACGTAGATTTTCTAACTAAGTTAATTATAGTTTTCATTGTCAATTTCATCATTTAATATCAATAATAAAATGTCATTTCCATTATGATTTTATAGTTTTCTAGCTTAGTTATATATAATTTTGATCGTCAATTTCACTATTTATTTATCAATAACTAGATCGCTTATAAAAGTAATTCTTTTTTTTTCTTCTTCCTTTTCTCTTTGGGTCTACTAGTTAGGAGTACCAATTTCTCTTTGTTCAGTTAATTTGCTATAACGGAGTTTTTTGTGTAATTTAGTTTTGATTGACTTCATTGGTCTACTTAAAATAACTAAAGTACATAACGTCATTCATTAAAAAAATTAAGCAAGAGGATAAAGGACTTTATTAACAAAAAAGATAAGTGTAAATATCTTGTTAGATTGGATAGATTAATTATTTTCATAGAGATATTCCCTTGATGAATCTTGAATTTGTATGTATTCTATTTATTGAGTTTTCTTTAGTTGGTTGATTCTATGCTTGGCTAACGTGGGTGTAAGTTGCAGGTTATCGGATGGTTGCAGGAACTGCTCTCTTTAAAGACCCTTTAGAGTCAGAGGACTCTCTGACCACACTCTCCTGTATGGGTATGAGTTGTCGTCTATCCTCCCTCCTTAGACCCTGACCATAGTTTGTCTATGAGCGGATACACTGGAAATGATGATGAATCTTGAATTTGTTTAATTCTAATTTAAAACAGACATAAAAAAAAGACAAATTTTGAAAAATAAATAAATACTCTAATTGAAAAGTTGACTGATATGTTTTTATATATTTATATCAGAAATCCACTCATAATACATGTCCTCCACATTATTTGTGGTATATTAGGTAATATGTATGGCATGATTCACAACTCACAACTCACAACTCACAAAGCATGACTCACTTTTGGAGGACTTGTTTTGGGGTTGATTTGAGAGTCAACTACTATACAAGTGTTTAATCTAAAACATTTGATTGAAGTTTTATGAAATTTCAAAGGCTAGTTTAATTAATGAATATACATATATAATTAAATCTCAAATAATTTAGAAAAAAATAGAATTTAACTTTTGAATTGCGATAATTATTAATTAAATACTTTGCAACTTATAACCATAAAGTTATATTCATATCGCTTATAGTTAAGAATTATTTTTCTTTCAACTTTATCTTATATGTCAGTTAATTTGTAAAAAAAAATATATAAATAAAATAATCAGTTGATTTGTCAAATTGCACAATTTTTATATATTAAATTAATTTTTTTAATTACCCATAACTCAAGAAATAAATGATCTAAGACATTAAATTGATTGAAAGTCATACTTCTAAGTTCTATATAACTGATAAGAGTAGAATAAGTTTATAGATGTAAATATAATATTCTTGTATTTGATTGAATATTATCTTTAGATATTATTATGTTAATATTATTAAATATTATATTTACATCTTTATATTTACTCTATTAATAACAAGTGCTCCCTCCAATTTACTAGTAATGTCCCATTTGCTTTTGGATACTATTTAACTATTATTCTTAATTTGTATTTTATTATTAATTTATAAGTAATGTTCCATTTGCTTTTGGATAATATTATTAATTTAACTATTCGCCTTAATGCAAGGATTATTCAAATCAACTTTTCCCAATTTTTAATTAAGTACAATCAAAGATGTTAACAATAAAATAAGTGTATTAGATATAATATATAAAATAAATGAAACAATAATAGTGAATTGGAGAGATTATAATAAAACAGATAAATATCATGTTAGACTATGATTGGAACTTAGAGCCTCGTGGTCCCAAGAAAAAGATTGTAGAATGGAATGAATGATGAGCAAAGCCGAGAGTCAGCAATCCGTAATCCGTATGGTGTTTGCCTACTTTGTTCAGGATTACTCTAATAATCAACATTTAACTTGGAAAAAATTAAGATTTGGATCTTATTTCAATTAAAATTATTATTATTTTTTTCAAGCAAAAATTTTAAGTTTAATTTTTATTTAGTATTTTTCTCAGTCTACCTTATAATTCAAAACTATGAATAAAATCATTATAAAAAATTACAAAATTCATGAATTTTCCATTCAAATAATCGAAATTTCTTGCAAACATTTAATCTTTATTATACTTGTACATTTAACTATCTTTAAAATAAATTTAAGTAATAAACAGTGTTAATAAGTAGTATAGTAACATATAGCAAGCATTTTAAAATTTAAAAGAATTAATTTACTATACCCCTCTTCTATGTGCCTTAATTTATGTTTTTTCTTCTTTTTATATTACTCACTTATCCCATTGAATTTGGTCATTTTTTATTAGTTTGTCCCGTGGCGGATTCAGGGTTTGAAGTCTCAGGGGCACCAACTAATGGATGAAATTTTGGCAGAGTTTTATTTGCAAAATTAACAACTATTTTACCCTTACTTGCTAAAATTTTAAATACAACATACTATAAAACAAATGGTACAAATTAAATCAACTAACCTAATTAAAAAAATGAGATAAAATAAATAACTAATACAAAATTACTAAAATAAGAGAGTATTTATCATCAAAAGACTTCAGTATTAATTTTACACTTTTACTCTAATAGACTAGTCTACTTTGATTTTTTTTTTTTAAAAACGCCTAGGGGCACGTCACCCCGTAGGCCCCAATGTGGCTCCGTCACTGAGTTTGTCAAGTTTACTCTATTGTTAATATTGATCATGACTTATAATATTTTTAGTCTCATCCACACATTTTAGTTACTTTTCTTATCATCTACTTATTTCTCCCACTGCCACACAAAAGTTATTCTACTCGTACTTAGTTTTCCCTCCAAATGTATAAGCAAATTTGCGGGAGAACATATGAAGTCGATAGTTCTAAAATATTTTGTTTAATTAATATGGAAATGTCACGTAACTAACTGAATTAAATATTTAAGCTGAGAGGTAAGACCTCAAAATATGTTATATACTCTAACAAGAAATGTTATATATTTTTCCATTATGAGATGAACCATGGTTCAAAATCAAACCTTAGTATTCTTCAAAATATCGTATATGCTAGGAGTGATTAAATAGGGATACAATCGGGTAAATACAGATTAGGCATGAAATGCAGAGAAGGAAATATATAATTTAAAAAAAAATTAAAATACATAGTTGGAATATAAAATTATATTTAAAAACACTTATTTAGGTTGTATTTTGTTAGTCGTCCCGACATGATTACTTAAGCTAGCCGCCCTCTAAAGGAGTATGGGGAATGGACAATGCATATAAGAACATTATGATACCTTCGTGACGGCATAAATATACGTCAATGAGAAATCATGTTGCACTTTGTTAATTTTTTTTATAACGCCATCTATTTTTAATGAAATAGTATAATACTACCTCTTATTCAGCCTAAATATCTCATATTTTTTTGACACTATTCACTCATCACTTTTAATTTGTATTTTACTCTTCATCTATAAGTTAAAATATAGTCATGTGGCATCTTGTTTGATTCGTCTCAATACAAGGATTATTAATATCAAATTTTTATAATTTTTAATTAAGAATAATTTGAGATATTAAGGGTTAAAATGTTGCCTCGGCAAGTGTGAAAAACTAAATGAGACATTTAGGCTGAATAGGAGGGAGTATAAAATAAATGTCTCATTCTCTATGTCGGTTCACTTTAATTGTTCCATTTCTATTTTAAGTCATGATTTTTCACATTTGTGAACATTTTTTATTGTTGTAGTCTGCACTTTAATTTATTTAGTTTGATATACAATTTTTTGATTAGGACAATCAAAACATTATAATTATAGTCAATTTATAATCTCTTCTATTAGTTTAGGAAAATTATGTAAAGTATATTAGCCAATAGGAGAGTGTTATCTGAGATTAGATTTCAAGACTTAGTCTGAGAACAACGATACTTGCTCCTGTCTTTTGATAAAATGTCTCATTCTTTTTTGCAATATTCACTAATCACTTTTTGTTTATAGTTATTTTTGAATATGATTAAAATTATGGTCAAGTGAAATTTTGTCTGAATATAAATTATATCAATAATAATTGTTGCATAATTTTTTAACTAAGTACCATACGATATATTAAAGATTAAAATATTTATCAATATGTACCAAAATCAAATGAAAATTTGAACTAAACAGAAGGTAATATATTGTTAGGAAAGTATAATAAATAGAGAAATCTACGTAAATAATGGTGATTTTAAAAATTGACAAATCACTCTATTGTGAAAAAATTTGTTAATGTGGGATTTTTAGGATTTTAATATATTTTTTATTTTGTTTACTTTATTGGTATATAATTTGTCTTTTTATGGTTATCTACGGACTACATATCACATTAATTGATTAGTAATTTTGAAATAAATATGTATAAAAATTAAAACCTAATCGGAAACATAATGAAGTAAAAATAAAAAATTAATTAAGGTTTTTGGGAGAGAGCATAAAAAGGTGGGCCCCAAGCGCGGTTGAGGAAGAGTAATGGGCACGTGGAGTATCCATCCAATCTTAAAGATAACAGAATCTGTTGACTCTGCAGCATTAGATACGACCCGTGAGTCGACTCGTGGATGTACCTGTTTGGAATAACAAACCCCGGCCCGGCCCGGCCCTGCTTTGGAATTCGTATATACTCTTCCTAGCCCCTAGGCTCTTACTCCAAAGAATCTTTACTATCGTCTTCTAGCCACGTGTTTACTCCTTCCCTCCCAATATATGGCTGCATCTTCGTTTATTTTTTAGTTTTTCACAAGATTTTAGTAAAATATTTATGGGATAATTTATTGTCAAATTATTTAAAGCTAGTAAAGTGTTTAACTAGGTATTTATAACTATTATTGTTATGAATTGGCTATTATGTTGAACAATTTACTTTTAGCAACAGGTTCAAAATCAGCTGCTTAAAGTCTGATATAATTAATATGTTCAGGTGGAATTGAGGTATAATATCTTAGGTAGGGTTAGATTCAAATTTTGGTATACGTAAATATCTTGTTAATTTAATGGTGATTTTTATATGCAAGTAATCACTACAACAAATTCAGTTTTTTGCGACACTGGATTTAATGACATTTTTTTTAATGTCACTGATTCATATTTTTAGTGTAATAATTATTGAATTTTATTTTTAGTTCAACAACAAAGTTATTTAGCGACACTTAATTTGGTCTTTAGTGACATATGTAATTGTCACTATAGTTTATAGTGACATTTGTGAGAAATGTCACTAGATCCTATTTAGCTAAAAGCTTTAGTGTGACTCTTTATTATGCTACTAAAAGATCTAATAAATGTCACTAAATCCTCTATATACATTATAAGAAATTTGAAATAGTGACATTTAAATAAAGTATCGCTAAATATATCCCACTAAAAATAAATTATGTTGTAGTGAATTTTGGGTTGGATTGAAGCATACTCGGTTATGTTAATTGGGTCAATTTTAGACAATTCTAGGCTTGGGCAATCAAATAAATAGGAGAAAAGATAATTGATTTATAAGCTTAATAAAGGTTCATTTTTGACACCTCCGTGAGGAGGCTCGAAAGCATCATAGGGGGAGTAAACGAAGTCAAGGAAGACCTAGAAAAACGTAGGTTCAACAAATAAAAAATGACTAGCATGACCTACATCTCTCTGAGGATTTGACCATGTTTTAGACTATTGATACTTGCTGTATCAGTTGATTTCTTGTTTTTGCCTTATTACATAGCATTTTTTTATTTGTTTTTACCTAGTTATTTTTATTTATTTATATGTTTTTGACTGAGGTTTTTTCTGATGATTCATTTGTAAATTTTTCTCAAGCTAATGGATTCTTTGGCCGTACTTTCCTTTATGGATATGAGTTGTCACTTTCCTTTCCTCTCCAGACTTTGATCATATTTCCTATGAACGGACACTGATGATGATGATCTCTTTTTTCAATGGGGGATAACTCACAAGTGAGAAATAATAAAAGACACTTCAAACGCTTCTCGTTACATATAAGTGTCTTTAGAATTTTAACCCACCAAAAGAACTACAAACCTCATTCGATGCTCTACAACAAATTGGGTCTTGTCTCGATAATACTTATGGTTGGAGCACTAGTGAAAAACCGCAGCATTTATTTCGCAACAGATGAATTTTTATCCACTTGTGGGGTGAAGGATATGTATAATATAAACAATAAAAGGTGAAGGTAAATTAAGAATCGGGTTTTGTCTCCATGATACTTTTTTTGGATTGAATATCTTATGTATGTAATTCGATTTTTGCTGCCCTCTTCTTAATTTTCATCTTCCCTCAGCTTATCCCATATCAAAAATATAAATAAAATTCAAATTAGTAAACAATTATATTATCATTAGATCAAGCATCCATTCATATAGACAGTATAGTAGAATAAACAATTATTTTCTAATTTTTCGGTGTCTTTAATTTTCTTTTCAGTTATTGTAGATTATTGACGGAGTTTGTTTTATATACAACTACAATACTGGTTTGTAGTAAACATGACATAGAAATGTGAATACTTCTTTATGGAAAAATTTTAAAAAAATTAATTATCCTATAAATATTTATATGTAGACATTATGATGATAAGGATGCAGAAGTAGCAGTTAGATAATTAACAAAATAGTGTGATGTGTAATTTTATGGTTAATATAATATAAAACAAATGTGAAGTGGGAGTAATGGGTGTTGTTCTATTTCAATGCTAGTGGAATGTAATCCAATTAAATAGGACAATTTTTTTTATTGAGACTGACTCTCTATGAGACGGCATAATACGATTTTCCTAATTTTAATTTATTAAAAAATAAATATAGAAAAAAGTTTGATATACTTGTATTTTTTAATAAACAATTTGAACGGTTTATATAGACCTATCTTATAGTGAGACGATTTTAAATAAGATTTGGTGATTAAATATTAAATAGAACAATAATAACAAAAGGAAAAAGCTTTTCCAAGAATCTGGAACCAAATCAAAAGAGGGCCCTACTAGATTTTAGTGGGCTTTTTATAAGATGGACCACCACACCAAGTTGACGAGTATTGGTGTTGGATGGAGTTCTTTCCTTCATAGAAGTACTTGTCTGTCTTGTAATTTTGTTGTAACTTTACAGTTTTCTTTTTAGAATCGATTAAAAGTCAAGGAGAAAAAAACAAAAATTATATAAATAGAAGAAATTGATAGAAGAAATTGGTGAATAAGATACGAAATTAATGTGTTTAAACTTAAGATAAGAGTCATTTAAAAAAAAAAATTAAGATAAGAGAGATTATGAGGTTTTAACTTAAAAATATAGATAATAAAACTGTATCAAAATGATTGGAGATTTTTAAGAACAACTAGTCTTTTGAGATTCCGTCTCTTCGAGAGACGTAATTTCAAACTCAGCCAATTAAAAATTGATGCCTACTTATTATATTCTTAATGTCTACTTACATTATTCTTAATGCTTATTTACCGTATTCTTGATGCCTACTTTCAATGTCTTAATTGTCTACTTACACATTTTTAATGCCTACTTACATTATCCTTGGCTTTTTAAAAAAGTAACAAATTTACAAAATAAAACGTATTTATGATTTAAGAATGGTACAAATCCACAAAAATAAGTGTGTATAATATTTGAAAATGGTGCAAATTCTACAAATATAAAATTGGAAAAGAAAAATTACCTAGAATAATTCAAACTATTTATGATTTTCCTACAATAATCCCACCTATTGATTAACCATGAATAATCCAAACTTTGAGGGGTATTTTCCTTAGAGTAAACTTGGGTAACCCGATGACCTGCTATAGTAGGTAATTCACCAAAAAAATAAATTAAATATTAATTTAATATAAGAAATATTTTTGTAAATTTACATAAAAAATACTAAATAATAAAAAAAATCATAAATTTTTTATGAATATTTTTTTAACATTTTTTTTCGATATTTTATTTTAATTTATCTTTTTTTAAAAAAATAAAACTTGCTATAGCAAGTCTTCCTGTCATCGGGTTTACTCTTAGAAAATGCCCTTCAAAGTTGGGATTATTAATGGTTAATCAATAGGTGGAATTATTGTAGGAAAATCATGAATAGTTTGGATTATTCTAGGTAATTTTTCCTATAAAATATGACTATTAATCAAGAAAGCTCTACACAATATGAGTCGATGATACAAGCTTAAAGAAACTAAGAAAGTAGCTAATAATAGTCACTTTTCTTTTGAAGAGCTATAACAAGTAAATATGGAGTAGCTTATTTAAACACAAATAAAAGTTTTGGTCACCCCCTTTGAGAAGCACAACTTCATCTCTATTCCCATTACAGCTATCGATGTACCTTCAAATTAGCTACTCTCGTGAGAGACTGTCTCTCGATAAGACGACCTCAAACAAAGAGCTTATATCCAACCCATGTATGAGACATGTTTATCTCAGAGCCGTCTCTAATTATTTTAGAGCCCTAGGCAAGATTGTTAAATGGGCCCTTACTAAATCAATAATAGTGAGCGTAAATACAAAAATCGCTAGTATGGTAAAACAAGAAAAGGGAATCCATCAAGTTCATGACTTTTTTTTTAGAAGAAATCAAGTTCATGACTTAGCATTGCAAAATTAGCCGGTAACAAACAAAAAATTTAATGTTACTCCTCTTGTATTGGGTGGATTACACTATTAAGCCTCTAATTTGCTTTTTGACTACTATTCACCGGGTTTCTTTTTTTAATTTGTATTTTATTAATCTATAAAGTCAAACTTAATGTTTTATAAATATACACAATCAGAGATAATAAAAATTGAATCAATGTATCAACAAATGTGCACAAAGAAAATGAAACCTTTAATTACATAAATGAAGTACTAATAACATAATCAAATTTAAATTTTGTACTTGCAATGAACATGGGATTGAATTTGCCTCCAATAATTAACATTACCATCATTAACTTTTGTATTAGAAACAACTCCAAAATCATGAATTTAGCTTGTTTTGCCATAACTCATAGCACAAATCCACAAATCTCACTGCTATGATTAACAAGTAATATTTTAAAACTTTCAGAAGACAAATCCTACTTCATCTTCACTTTTTCTTTAATATTAAATCTTCAAACAATTTGATGAAAATATCAATCTAAAATTCCATCAAATTCCAGAAATTTAAAAACTAAAATCATGTCAAATTTTTAGAAGCATTTCATAAAAGAAACTAAGAGTAGATTGAAACCAAACATATCCAAAAGATATCAAAATACTCTTATATGAGATTGTTAAAACTTACAATGGGATGATCTCTAATGGATTTATTAATCCTACACGGCCTAAAGTCGAAATATGGAAGGAGTATGGAGAAGAATCAAAGGAACATAACAGGAAGTTAAATTTGAGAGTTCCTATTACCAAAGGGAAAGTATGAAAAATCATTACACTTTCTCAAACTCATTGGTATTTACAGAGAGAAGACAAATAGAGGAGAACCCAAAAAATAAAGATTAAAGTTGTAGAAGAAATGGAGAAACCAAGATACATTAAATTGATATTTACATTCCCAAAGCTAACTTTTCCAAGTTCCAACCATCCTAATTTCTGCAAACTTAACTTGGGCCCTGGACGGTTGCCCTTTGGACCTAACCCCAGGGCCAAACCATTCAGTGAGACCGTCTCACTCAACAAGTTTTTTATTCTTAAATGCTTAAAGGAGATTTGATCCAATTTAGAGATGTTTTGCAGCACCAACCCAACATCACAAATGGATACAATTAAATGAGTACATGCCTCGTTTTGCATTCATCAATATGCTTTCCAGCAATACCAAATGCTTAAGAACAGGAAATAATTTGTGAAAGTGCCATCTGAATCATATATCATTGATCCTTACAACAGTAATTCATTATCCATCAAATGATCTCTAAGAAATATGCCCCAAAAGCATTGTGAATACTCTATACTTCCCAATACATCAAGTTTGGGTGTATTCTTTAACTACTGTACTTCTCTATATGGGTAAAACCGAGGAAAGACGCACAGAAGAAAGAAAACACATCTACACGAAACACGGATCTTGTGGAAAGAAAAAGTCAACAAAATGGACCAAAACTAGAAGCATGGAAAATGGGTTAAAACCATCGAGACAACACCAAGTCATGCATCACACCGACGGAAGCTCACCACAATCGCTGATGACAACCCTGTTCCTCGGACGGTCACCTCTGTCGGTTTCCTGTGATTCAATGAGCCTAACTATATCCATGCCTTCCAGAACCTGCCCAAAGACTACATGCCTCTGATCTAACCAAGAAGTCTGCAATTAATCAGATAAAATTCTTGAGCACAAAGGTAGCAGGTATTTGTATATTGTCTTTACATTTCTGCAAGTGTTTCTAAACCAAATCTTGAAGGCTCAGCACATACAACAAAAAGTTTGTCTGCAGTTCTAGACACAAGGTGCTAATTACACTATAATTGATAACATCTTTACATAATTAAAGATCAATAATTCATAATCAATAACCGTGATTTGTAAATCACCACTAAAAGACAAAAATTATAATAATAAAATAAATAAAATCAGAAAAGGTAAATTAAAATAACAAAACTCGCACCCTATCAAATCCTACCACATAAGGGTGATTTGTTAACTTTACAAATAACCGTTATTTTCAAAGACTTCCTCATTAAAGATAGCTCAACAGAAATAAGCAGCAAATATTTGCCAAAAAAGAAAAAATCAGAAGGTAGTACAGCAAAAACAGATTGTTACATTGGTTGCAAAAGGCCCAAAATAATCAATGCTTGAAAAATACAATATAATTCATGCTGAAACATCTCATTAACATTTTTCCATCTATTTACTTGCAGATCTTTTCCATTAATAAGATAAAGGTATAGGCAATGTTAATCAGAAAAACTGTGCAGATGTCTAGTCTTTTTATTGTTGCAGTGAAGCTGCAAGGCCCACAATCCCCCACAAGCCATAACAGCCTTTAGAAGCATCAAGGAGGCAATAGTGGCAACACTGGTGTTGGCAATGACCTAACATTAATGAACCATTTACTATTGAGATGGATGTGCCACTGCTAATCATCCCAGTGTTGACAATGCCCAACAGCAATGAACCATTTACGATTGAAACGGATGCGTCAGTTCAGGGGTAGTGTTAATAAATATCCAATAGTCAAATATAAACTTATTCACACTTTTAGGGCCAAAGGAATGCCTCAAATTCATCTATGAAAAAAACTAATCATTATATTTCAATTACAGATTGACAAAAATAGCCAGAAGTCTATCATGGAGCAATTAGAATGATAAGTGCAATTATTTGCACTTATTGTACCTATTTTTTACGCTCCTCTATTGAAGTTTAGTGGTGGTTTAGGATGGTTTTTGGTCCATTTGCTCCGGTTTGTATTATCTTGATCATCTATGAGCAATTAGGACAATTTTGATGGTTTTTGGGTGTGTTTGTGCAAAGATTTCGACTTTTACAAATCACAGGGCTTACAAGAAAGAAATCGATGTTTGTGAACTATGGTACAATCAAGTGAAGTCACAAAACGACCTAAGTCCAAGCCTCCAAGTCACAATACAAAGCATGAAGTAAGAAATTTGAGGCAGAAACAAAAGCTTACTCGGCTTTGGAAGGTGTACAAGCCACGGCCTAGTCGGCTGTCAAGAGAAGAAATGGGCATTCAAGGCAGAAGAGAAAGCCGACTCGGCTTTCCCCACCATGAGTCTCACAGCCGAGTCGGCTTTATTCACTGGAAAAATTTCAATTGCTTCAATCAGAAGCCGACTCGGCTTCCCAGAAGAAAACACCTACAGCCGACTCGGCTTTGCATGCTGAGGGCAGTTTTTCGTCAGGTTTTGGAGCCACTATTTATAGTGGCGGTTACATTTCTAGATAGCAGGCAGTTTTCATTTTATTTTTTGTAATCTTTCTTTAGTTTTCCTTTAGTTCTTAGAATAGTTTTCCTTCAATTAACCTTTGAAGAACCATTGTTATCTCCCAAATTTGTAAGTTTTCTTGCGTTATTATTTTGTTCTTTGTTCGTATTCATTGTTTGTCATATATTCTCCATAGTTATGAACTGTGAGTAGTTTTCTTATCTAGGGTTAAGGTAAAATTTCTAATTCGAAGCATGGATTGATATTTTATCGATTGATTGTGTGCGATTTGAGTCTATGATTGAACTTATGCTTAATGAATCTCGATTTAAATATCTTTATTAACCTTTTTAATAAAACGGAAGTTTGAGATTAGGATTAATTTAGGATTGAGATATATTTAAGTTAAATTCCTTCTAGTATTAACCAATAGAACGGAAGTTTGAGGATTAATACTAGTTGGCCTTAAATCGATATTAATCAATAGAGCGGAAGCTTGAGATTAATTAGATCACATTCGATTATGTTAATGGCTCAATTTCATACAATCATGAGAGTGATTGAATTCCATGTTAGAATTAGGCGACGCCCGACACCCTAGAGTTTGTCATACTATTGTCTTTACATCACTATCAATTCTTGCTTTAGTTTCTTGCATCTTAGTATTAGACTTTTACTACACATCTTGTAGTCATAAGCATACAATTTAGAGTTATCTAGCCTTCTTGGGTTCGACCTGCACTACGCGTACACCGTGCGCCTGCGGTAAAATAAATTTGCTCATCATAGAAATACGTGTTCACAACAACAATGGCAAAACCTTAATCCCAAAAAAATTGAAGTTGACGATATGAACTTATATACTCCTCATTTTCAATGGTCTTCTGCATAGATTCTTCTCCATTTATTTCAATTTACTACCATCTCAGCTAAATCCTTCATATCCCTTTTCAAAGGACTCTTTTTTCTCATTCATTGATAGAAAATAGGCAAGATAGATGATAAAGACAAAAAAATGACGTATTTGTCAGACTACAGCCTACAGTTCTTCAAATGAGAAGTTAGTTTCAAATCAAGTTTTGATGAAAATGCATTAGAGTTTGGAGACAAAGAAAAGAGGTAAAGTTGTATTGCAATAATGGAGACAACTTCCCAATAGGAAAGAAAGAGTGATTTGATTCATGGATTGAAGACAATGTTTGAAGACAACTTCCCCAAAGTACCATTATCTCCATGATTGAAGACAATGCATCATCACCGGACAATCAAACTTAACGGGTCCAGCAATAAATTTCAAATTTGTCTACAAAGTTTTCATCACCTAATTGTTCCTGCCATTAAGCTAATTTTTGACATACTTGGTAAAAATCTTTTCCTGTGCTAGTGTTACATTATACATTATTATTATGAAGAAAAAGGTTTCCAACTCCACTTTTATGCAAGGTACTTTTGCAGTCTGACAATTGCGGCACTTATGGAAGTGAGTCAATTGTTCAGGAATCTATAGTATGTGTGAGTGAAAACTTTTTTTAATAGTAAACAAGAGAGAGGCTGATAGGTGATAAGTTTTAAAAAGAAAGGTCAATATCAAGGGCATGCATTACCTTGACGGTGCAAATAAAAAATTGGCTTCCATTGGTGTTGGGGCCAGCATTGGCCATGCTAACAACTCCAGGTCCAATATGAGCCACTGTAAAATTTCCAGACAAAATATAAGCTCATGAGACATTGTAAAAATATCAGGAGTAGCACAACTAGTGCAACACAGGCAGAACATTTCTATTTTTGACCAATTACAACATTTATAATTGTGAATCAATATCGACTTACATTTGAAGTTCTCATCCTTAAAATTGCGTCCATAGATGCTCCTACCTCCAGTCCCCTGCAATGTGCATCCACTTTTCACAGTTCAAACAAGATAATGTGGCCAGTAAATACCACAAATAATTTCATCTTTTGCCTCCATAAATAAATAATAAAGAGAACAATGGAACAAAGATCGCATATAGTCAGCATTGAGCTATAGAGTTGGCACACATGTGAACTATGGACTATGGTAACCTAACTTCTAAACCCAAGATGATGTGCAAAACAGCATTAATACTCGATGAGATGTCATTTGTTGGCACAAAGCTAGTAAGAAAACATAAGATGGGTTAGTGACCCTTGGTCATCAATAAATCAATTGTCAGATAACATACTAAAACCAAATTAGGGCCTAAAATTTTAAAAAGCTAAGTCAGACCATTACCATAACCTCACACAACAGGGTCCCTTAATTTGTGTCTGAGGGGTCTACTAATATATTGTTAAGTCTAAATTCATACAACATACAAGTGAACCAAGTAAAATCCAAGGATAAAGGTTTTGTAGATTTTTTTGATAAGTTATTGCTTTGCCTCAAGTCAAGGTAGCAACTAACATGGTTCGTGTTTGAGGACAAGATGAAATAATGAAAAGGAATTCGAGGGCATTCAAGTAAAGTTACGTAATTGATGGCTTGGTCAAGCGTCAAACATTCGAACGAGCAAAGAAGTAAAACAGAAAACAAGAGCCTCAAAAACCAAATGCTAGAATGAGCAAGGAGGGCTCAGACGAGCGTCACCTTGCTCAGGAGAACTCATATTTTTAGTCCAGTTTATTCTTTTTGATCTTGTTTGCTTGAACGAGCACTTAGTGTGTCATAGACTCGTAGTGCTCAGGAGAACTCATATTTTTAGTCCAGTTTATTCTTCTTGATCTTGTTTGCTTGAATGAGCACTTAGTGTGTCATAGACTCGTAGTGCTCGTTCGAGCGTAAAGTCCAGCAACATTAAACTTACATTTTGCATCTAACTTTATTTATATTATTATAATCCTAAGGTAATTAGGCTACATTTAGTATAAATACCTATTACTCAACATAACCATTAAGCCAAGAAATCAAGTAGGAAGCTTAGGATTTGTTTGGTATCATTTTAGTTTTTAGTTTTGGTTTTGTAAAAATTTAAAACTAGTTTAATAGTATTTATTTTTTCCACAAACTTTTATAAAACACAACTATTCTCATGAATACCTTCTAAAAAAACTTTATCATTTATCAATAGTATTATTTCAATAAAATAAGGATTAATATTTCACAAAAGAGAAGCCTAACAAAGTAACAATGGCAATTATAGAATCATGTCATAAATAAGGAGAGGTATAAGGGCCATTTCCCACTATAGATGAAGAATTGCGGCACTGAGTTGATGACATTACCTTTGTTGAGAGTGAAGCCTATTTGTTTTACATCCAATGTATTATGATTTTCAAATTAATTATCAAGTTGTAGATTGTTAACCATCTTCAACCTAAATGAACACTTTGTCGTCAAGGAAAAGGCAGGTGGACCAAATAGAGGTGCACTTACTTGCACATTGTTAGATCATGAACTACTTGCACATCGTTAGATCATTAATCAAAACAAGAAGGCCACCAATAAAGACGTAGCCTCAATTAGATGAACCTCGACAAATCTTTTGTGTGCACGATTGCTTTCTCTATTATTTGCACAGTGTTATCCTCAAATTTTCATTCTAGTGTTCAATTCCACCACCTAATTTGGTGTTGCAAATTGCTTAAGCGAAGTTGTTCCTCATTGAGCAACCAAATTATCATTGATTGCTTCAGTTACGAAGAGTTATATTAGAAAGACAAATAATAGGACACAGAGGCCAAAAAAGCTCATGCCCTTGACCTATCATAATTCATAAGCTATTTTATCAGCAAAGTTTGCTCATAAATTGACTCCCACATAACAAAAACCTCTAAAATAACTCGAAGAGGAAAAACTATATCCTCAAAAATCTATTAATTTTTTTTCACTCCAATCAAACTACCACATTGCCATCAGAACCATCCCCATAGCACAACAAGCCAACTAACTCAACTAGACAAGACTAAAACCCACTCTTTTTGTCATTGAATTCTAAAATAAGAACCCCAAGGACAAAAGGGAAGGGAAGATAATTGGCAAATGAAATGTTCGACTGATTAGGCCTACATAGGAAACACTTAATTTTCCATATCCAATGCTACAAAATTAATCTTTTGGATTCCATCAACTCCAATGAAAAAAAAATTTAAAATTCTTCCAACACTCCTCTATGTTCTTAAACGATTGTTGATTTGTGTCAGGTAGTAAAACCATACAAGTGGAAAATGCATTCAGACTTTAAGTGAACACTACAAGCAACTGATCTGCGGGTTTTTTTTGTATACAATAAACGAGCAACCAGACACTTTTTTGAGAACTTATTTGCTGTTTTTTATCAATTCATTGTGGATAAAGTCCATCAGAACTCTTCAAAAAAAAAGTCCCATCAGAAATGCAGTAACTTGCGCAATGGTTGGAAACAATGCAATAATTTACAATTCACCGCTGATTTACAGAGCTATATTGAGTAATATAGTTGTTTCATCCATATGATCAAGACCAGAAGAGGTCACTCTTAATTTATCCTATGTTTATATACATGTACAAAATAGAAACTAACAATGTGGCGTCAAGTCATGTTATATACTCCATATATCAACATGGGATAGTAATAACTTACATTTCCCTTGTCAAAATCTCCTCCTTGAATCATGAAATCCTTGATAACACGATGAAATGAAGAACCCTTATAACCAAAACCCTTCTCTCCTGAAATTTGTAGCAAAATTAAGAAAAAGGTTTAAAGTTAAAACATACAATTATCGATCGAATAAACTTTGTCAATAACTTTTTAAGAGATAAACCTGTGCAAAGAGCTCTGAAGTTCTCAACAGTAAGAGGCACATCATCACCAAAGAGACCAACCACAATCCTACCAGCTAACTTCCCCACTGGATTTCCAATGCTTATATCGAAGTATACTTTATTAGTCACTTTAGCTTGTAATGGAATCTCCTGTAAATCAGACTACAATGCAAAAAATTAGATCCCCTACAAACAAATAATAATTCCTTGCATCTGAAAAGAACTATGACATTGTCCCAAACCTCATATTAACAATCAAAAACTAAATCACAAGTATGGTGATTATAACAGTTGACTCTTGCTACCACCCTCCCAATCCGCAAGCTCTCAACCTAAACACAGAGTCACAGACATTATGTGAACTTAAGGATAAATTACAGCTCCCTCCATTTCAGTACGTCTACATTTATACCCTTTCTACACACAATGTGCATTTAATTAAATGTAGTAATATAGTATAAGATGTGACTGCATAGTTTATGTTAATTGAACGCAACATTGCTGGCGGCACATCAAATAGTTTGAAGTCCCATACTATTAGTATGTTACTCTAGTGTGATGCACAATGTTGACATAGATATTGATGCACAAATAAGTAGCAAGACATGCATTATAAAGGATTTTTACACAGTCATTGTTCATGAGTATTTATATCAACTTGCAAGTTGATATCGGTTGTTCATCCCGCGTTCTATATGTCGATATTCACAAATTTAACCTTGTAGAAGTAACTCAGAATAGCAAATTCAATTAGTAATAAAAATTGGGAAAAATGCATAAGCATTTTATTTATCCAACAAATTTCTCAACATTACTAGAAATAACTCCATCATATTAAGAATCAAGTGTTTAATTTAATAGCTCGAAGGTATGTTGCTCCCACAAGCGTGAGGAGGCTTGAACGAGCTAAGGGGTAGAGCCGTAGAGGCAAAGCATAAAAGGCACAGGAGCTCAAACGTGCAAGCATATGGTGAAGCATTTTGGATGGTTCTGGGACGACGTGCTTTTCATAGCTTTCTATTAAGTCCTAGAGTCAAGAACTTCATTATTTTCATCAATCAGTGAACACAAAATACTTGGCCTAAACACATTACACCATTAGAAATTTCACCCTCCCTATCGTAATTCTTTTATTGAGTTCTTGAGTTCTTGAATTAAGAACTCCATTATTTTCATCAATCAACACAATCAGCCAAAATGTAAACCAAGTTAGGCAAACCTCGCTGATTATGTGTGTCAAATTATCGCTATCTTTAATTCTTACATTATTGATCTCAATCTTTGTTCTCTAGTTTTCTATATTACTAAAGACCAATCCATCATAGTTCTTTATCCAAGATTGGAATCCACGAAGTTGTTCTTTATCCGCACATAGCCAGACACCATATACTTCACAGAGACAAATTAACAAAGAAAAGTAAAATTAGGTCACCTCAGCAGAAGCACGAATAGAGGGAAGAAAACTAGTTTTCCGACGAAGAGGAGCGAGAGAGGAGCACGAGAGAGACATGTGACATAAGGAGTTCGAAAACGACAAAGTACTTCTTAGAGCTTTAAGCGAACTCTTAGCGGACGACATTACTGCGATATTCATCGGAGCTACACTTCTTTTTCCGGT
The DNA here is from genome assembly GCA_000753965.2 of Amaranthus hypochondriacus. Taxonomy (NCBI): domain Eukaryota; kingdom Viridiplantae; phylum Streptophyta; class Magnoliopsida; order Caryophyllales; family Amaranthaceae; genus Amaranthus; species Amaranthus hypochondriacus. The sequence goes on from CM025918.1 coordinate 5,231,391, forward strand.
AATTGAAGTGACATTTGCCTGCAAATGTCAAGAATAATAAAGGCAAAACTAATAAATCAATGAAAGAGCATAATTCAATCTAAGAAAAAAAACATAAGAGATATTGTTTTTCTAGGGTTTTTACTTGGTTAGCGAAAGAAGCCGCCATTGACGATGAACGAAGGTCGAAGAAGAAAGCAGTATGCTTATTTGTGTAGTATGTTCTATCAGCAGCGGCTGCGAGTAAGGTGAGACGGATAAAGAACTAACGGTCTAAAAAACTAAACTATAGCAGACAATAGTCGACAGGGCAGACGGAGAAAACTAAAGACAATTTCAGCAATGAACAAAAACTATAGAAAACTAAATTACAAGAGTTGGGTAGGGTTTGAGTTGAAGTGATAATTAAATTAAAGATCTTTTCTAAAAAAATTATATTTAGTCTCTAGTTAAAGATAAAATTTGATTTTCTATTGAGAAAACAAATTATGCTAAAATAAATATACAATAATTTTTACTTTTATGCGGATATTCAAATTGGGAAAGAGGTAGTTACTTTTGGGAAAAAAAACTTTATTTATCCACCGGTTAAACTATCCATATAAGGTAATATTAAAGACATAAAGTTAATACACATTTGATTTATTATTTATCAAACACCTAACATAAGCATATATAATTTTTTATCAACATTATTATCAATAAATTGTCCCCTCACCCAGATAAACTATTCGGTGGGTAGATGTAGCTAAGCTCGTGTAAACTCTTTTAACTCCTAGGTTCTAACTCCAAGCTAAGGAATTTTATTTTCAGGTGTTCTCATCTATAAAAAAATAAAGTTTATAATTTAGTACATTGACTTAACGACTCTGAATTAAATAAACCTACTATTGAATCTATAATTAAATGACCATGATTATAAATATCAATCATCAAAACAAACAATATAAAAATAGCATAAGGTATATTTAGAAGAACCAAACTCAAATGTCGTATAAATTGATCTTAGGCTAAAATGAAAAAGATACTTAAAATATGTAATATCTTTTTCAATTATTTTAATGCATCAATAAGCTAAAAAAGCTCTAGTTTACTTATGCCATAGTATTATATTATTGCTACTTTTTTATTAATAAATATTATTGCAATTTTGCTATGATGATTTCAGTCATTCAATTTAAATGAGTCTAACAAATCAACAATTATTCAGAATTTATTTTTAACTTTCATCTATTTTCCTAGAACAATTTCACCTTTAATAATCCCAACTTTAAACAATATCCATTATACTGTTGCCTTTCTAAAATCTAATTAATATAATGCTTAAATCCATTTTTGTTATATTATGTTAATAATAATACAATTTGCAGGTTGTAAAATGAACTAAGTAGAAATCAGCTAAAACAATTATTTCTATTTATAAACGCAAAATTTTAAAAAAACTTTTTTTTTTTTTGCATTTTTGTTGGCCTTTTCTTTAAAACCAAATCTTTAAAAGTCGCAACCTTTTTCATTGTGTCACCACCTTTTCTAATGAAATTACTAAGTTGCCTTTAAATATATTTTAAATCATAAAATCAACCATGATCATTGTTAAACTAAAATTATTAATTAATTAAATTAAATAAAAAAATTAAAATTGAAAGAAATTAAAATTGAAAAAAAAAACTAGTCACACGTTTTGTGCTGAAAATTGATGTATGTTCACTCTTTTGGCCATAATTCATGATAGGAAAATCACAATAATTCAATGTTTGAGGAAATAGAACCTAGACTTCAACATTTTTCCAATGATATATTATATGCCCAATGCCGATAACCGAGCGAGAAATGACGATCGCTTGAAGTTTTCTTGTGAACATGTATCAAATTTCAACCCAAACATTTTTTTCTGAAATTAACGATTGTTATTATCGATGCTTACCGAATTATTTTGGTGATTGTTTGCATTTGCCATAGCGTGTTTTAATATTAAATTTTAGTTCGGTGAGTGTTTTTAGAGAGATAAAGTTATGAAAGTCATTAAGGACAAATTTGGAAATTTATTATACAAAAGATGTACACATAATGAAACAGGTAACGAGTTTTATTAATAATGACTTTTTTAAACCTAGAAGAAGTACCCAGCCATCATTTTGAGCAATGACTCTCTACAAAGATGAAACTTCCAATGAATAGGGAGTGGAGAATCATTCAAATCACAAAAATGCAACTTTCCCCTCCATTAATAATAGAATAGTAAAAACTTTAAAAAAAAAAAATAAATAATAGAATAGTAAACCTCTCGCAATTCAATACAATACTCCATGTCTTATTTAATCTTCCTATTTTCTTTTTAAACAAATTTATTTGTTTTTTTTTTTTATATAATTTTTCTATTTATATTATATTTTTTTATATTTAGTCTTAGTCGCCCAAATTTTAATACTTTCTTTGTTTCATATATATGGTTGTTTTACAATACGTCCTCTCATTCTATTTTTAGCAAAAACAAAAACTCAATAATTCTCTGTTTTACCCCTTGCTTTATTTTCACTTAACACGTAATTACTTTTTCACTTGCCATTCGATCCAAAGAACGTAAAATAGACAAAAATAAATTGAAAGTAACTTTTCTTAATTCCTATGTTACAGTTCAATGGTGCAAGCTAAGTAATTCAAAACATATTTAGTATTCTTTGATGCTTACGGTTCTCAAAGTTCCCCTCAAACTTTATTTAACATTATTTAATATTTTTAGTTTTCATATTTTTCTAGTAACTTGATTTAGTATATTTTTTAATAATGCTTATGGCATTCATTTAATTTTTTCATTAATTTTATTATTCAATAAAATAATATCTCTGTCATCTGAAAAATTCAATTTCCTATAAATATTCTTATTGTAAACATTTTCTTTGAGATAATTCTTATTGTAAACATCAAATAAGAACGAATGGTAATTAAACAATTACAATGTTTAGTTACATACATAATTCCTTAGAATTTAGTGAAAAAGCTTTAACCGATCATATTTCCTCCATTCTAAAATACTCGTTACAACGAATTTCAACATTATTTATTCCAAGTTTTTTTTATATATTGCGGCTAATGCATTAGAAAAAATATAAGCGCGAAATACCATTGCATAAAATTAAGTTTTTACTAAATTTTTAAATTTGTATAGTTCAATATTAAGTTTTTATAATTTTTAAATGTGTATAGTTGAATATAACACATTGCATAAAAAGTAAATACGGTAAAACAAAAAAATAGGAGTATGAAATACTTCACATTATAATTAGTCAACTCTAATAATGAAATTCCACCATGAAAAAAGTGCCAACGAAATACCATTAAATAACTTGCAATATTAGACCAAAAACCGTTGACTAACATAAACCCTGTTAAATCCATCCATATAATAACAGCCGTTCATATTCCATATTCCATTTTCTTCCATTTGTATATTAATTCATAATAATAATATGAACCAACAAATAATAACAGGAGAAAGTAGCAGCTCAAGTGCAGAGAGTTTAAGGATGCTTATGATGAGTGATGATGGAGTTATAGATAAAGCCATAGCTAGTCTTGGTAAAGGCTTTGATTTAACTTCTGATTTTAGGCTTAAATATTGTAAAGGTAATAAAAGGTTAGTTTTGATTAATGAAGATCATAAGAAGCACTTGTTTGTTCCTGGTTTTGGTACTCTTAACAACCCTACTTCTATTGATATTAAATGTGATAAGGGTGATCATACTCGTCACCAATCTGATATCCTTGAGTTCAATCAGGTAATTAATATCATCCGCACAATTTTATTTAATTTACACTAGATTTTCATCTTTTCTTAAAAAAATATACTCCATCTTGTACCAATAATTGCGCAAATTCACCATGACAATAGATGAATTTGCTATAAACTAATGCTTGGTTTAAAGGAAGAATTCATAATAATACTAATATATATATATATATATATATATATATATATATATATATATTATATATATATATATATATAATAACATCTCCGAGTTTCAACTATTAACTTAAAAGTTTTTGTTGAAGTCTCAAAATACTTTATTTGTTAGATATGTAACATATTCTGGGGCTTTAACCATTAGCTTAAACTTTTGGTTGAGTTGGTTCCTTAAAATGGTATCAGAGCCAAAATTTCAATTACCCCTCAAACCCAAGTGCAATATTTCCCACAAGGTATGAGAAGGGCCTGCGATGCATCGACAATTATAGCCCAAAGAGCTCTTGTATAAGTGTAAGGAGGTGTGTTAGAATATATATAACATATTTTGGAGCCTCAAACATTAGTTTAAGCTTTTTGTTGAGTTGGTTTCTTGATATTATTATATTCAATTCCTTACTATACCATATCATCATACCTAGTAAATTTCATTAAAATGCAGATGTCGGAGTTCTTTAATAGAAGATCTGCAATCTCAGGGAAGATTCCATCAGGTTTGTTTAATTCATTGTTCAAATTTGTGAGTGGTTCATGGGCAAAAGATGCTGGTAATGTGAAAATGTTGGGTCTTGATGGCTACTCTATTGTTTTGTTCAATCTACACATTGAGCGTTATCCTCTGCTTCTTTCTAATCAAGTCCTCAATGATGTTCCTGCAATTGGGGACCCTCCAGGAATTGCAAGGTTAGTTATTTTTCTTGCCATACCTTTAGTCAAAGTCATTATCGTAATTAAATTAATTATTAATTAGTTTAAAAAATATATATCTGCCTATTATTGTAAAATATTAAATATTAATAATATTAATTTATGCATGGGGTTAATCATAAATCCAAAATAAAAGATGGCGCCAGTTTAGTGACGATACTCTTATTCGGTTATACCTCATTCATTTTACATTATTTAGATAAAATATTTTTATATTCTATTTTAAAATGATACAAAATAAGTGGGATAAAATCGTAATTTTATTAACAAGTATTGTATGAAACCCTCTCACCATGAGGCAGGTCTATATAATGGCTCATTTCTTCAATTGATTATTTTAAGATTCTAAGTAATTGTTTAAAGGTTATAAGTAATCATTTTAAGACTACAAAAAAGTAATATATTAAAATTATAGTGATCACTTTAACGTATTATTTTAAGACAAAAAATATATATATTGGGCTAATCCAATAAAAATGGTCTCATCTAAGAATTAGTGTAGTTTTATAAACATGAATGCGGTAGATCTCTCTATGAGAACCATCGTTTTCAGGATTTGCGTGATAAGGCTGGCAGAGTGGCAAGTATGAAACGAGATAGGGGAATTTTCGTAACGAGTAATAAGAGCGTTATATCAACCAGAAGATAGGAGGAAGGAGTACTACTATTTAGTACAAAATAATGTAAAATATTTAGTTTTTTTAGCAAAATAAAAGGAATACGCAAATTGTTGTGAAAGACGGTCTTTAAGAAAAATGCATTAGATATATGGACTAAATAACCCAATCAATACAGATTAAAGACAAAATAAGAATATAGGCTTCTTGTTTTTAGGTCGACTCTTTGAAAGACGGTCTCTCATAAGAGTAGTTGAAAGGAATATCACTAGAAAGTACTGTGATACCCCAGATTTGAAAAGGAATTGATAGACTACTCATATCAACAAGATTCATCTTCTTTTTATCGGAGTTCGTTTGCTAAGAACTCCACCATTAAGGATGTTTGGTGGGGAGCAATCTTACGATGTGTGACTTACTGGGAAGTTTTCTGAAAAGACTTGTGTTGGTCTGTGGGGCTAGTCTAGAGTCTCCATGAGTAGTCACGACGATTTGAGGGGCTGAGGTGT
>CM025918.1:5241193-5266313 GCA_000753965.2 Amaranthus hypochondriacus
TGAAGAAGAAGTGTATATGCAAGCTCCTCCAGGGTTCTCTGACTCGTTCATGCAAGGGGAAGGGTGCCGGCTTAAGAAAGCTCTGTATGGGTTAAAACAGTCTCCGAGAGCATGGTTTGGAAGGTTCACATTAGCAATGAGGAAATTTGGTTACAAACAGAGTAACTCAGATCACACCCTATTTCTTAAAGAAGGAAGATGGGCTGATTACTGATTACGTGCTATTTAATCATCTATGTAGATGATATGGTCATCACAGGGAACAAGGAGGAAGAAATTAAAAGACTCAAGGAGAGATTGTTTCAGGAGTTTGAAATGAAGGATCTGGGTAAACTGAAGTACTTCCTTGGGATAGAAGTTTATCGATCAAAGTCGGGAATCTTCATAAATCAGAAGAAATATGTTCTAGATCTTCTTGCTGAAATCGGGATGATTGACTGTAAACCAACAGAGACTCCGATTATCATCAATCACAGATTACAGACAGAACAAGAAGGGGAACCAGCAGATAGAGAGAAGTACCAGAAGCTAGTAGGCAAACTCATATACCTATCTCACACAAGACCTGATATTTCATATGCAGTGGGAGTTGTGAGCAGATTTATGCATCTTCCTCAAGTACAACACATGGAAGCAGTTATGAGGATCCTTAGGTATCTAAAAGGAACGAGTAGTCGAGGAGTCTTCTTTAAGAAAGATGGTCACCTTAATCTTGAAGCATACATAGATGCAAACTGGGCTGGGGATCGAGATAGTAGAAAATCAACTTTCGGGCTATTTTACTCTTTGTCGGGGAAACTTAGTAACATGGAGGAGCAAGAAACAGAAAGTAGTGGCCCTATCAAGTGCTGAAGCTGAGTTTAGGGGAGTAGCAAAAGGAATAATAGAGATCTTGTGGCTAAAGAGGCTCTTATGAGAATTGAACTACCCTCCAGTTGGATCGTGCAACTTATTCTGTGATAATAAGGCTGCTATTGATATCTCAGAAAACCCAGTACAACATGATAGGACGAAGCATGTTGAAATCGACAGACACTTCATAAAAGGAGAAGCTTGAAAAACAGATCATAAGTCTTCCGCATGTGAAATCAGAAGACCAACTTGCTGACATCCTAACTAAGGCCGTTTCTGCTGAAATCTTCGAGAACACTTTATCCAAGTTAGGGATTGGAGACCCTATGGCCTAACTTGAGGGGGAGTGTAGAATAATAGAAAATATTAGGAAATATTCTTGTAATTATTTCATGATTTCCTAGGATATTGTAGTTGCTCTTTTTAGTCTTAGAAATATTCTGTAGAATATTTAGTTACCTTAGTTAGGGCCTTAATCCTTGTATATATATCGGATGTATTAGCTTAGCAAGTAATCAATACACAAAGCATTCTAAACCATTTTAATGTTTCCTTAACCTTGTCATCAGTGGGGACAGTCTAGAGTCTCCATGAGTAGCCCCACGGTCCAGAGGCGAGGTGTTAGAAGCACAAAATAACATTAACGAACAACTACAACTTTAACATAATTATTATTTTTTAGTCTCTTAGAGAGTTAGAATTTGCTTTCTAAAAACGAAAAATAAATTTAGGGAGATATGGTTGATTAGTTGATTATTACAGTTTATAAAAATTGGCGCCGCATAAGATTAATATAGAATTTTGGCGGTTTAACAGTTGGAAATTTGGATCCAAGGAATATTAGTACAATATTTTATAGGCAAATAATTTATTAGTTATTTGGAGTACTATAAAAATACAATATTAATAAGGATGCAGAAGTACTAAATTAATAAGATAATTATTGATATGGAATATTCAACTTCTAGTTAGGTGTTCTTTTGAGAGACCGTCTTTTTGAGAGACATCTCTCAGGACCAGTCCATTAGAGCCTAATTACTATTTTCTTTTATGGATCGAGCCAATCAAAGATGGTCTCTAAAAAAACCGTCTCTCACAAAAATTTGTGATATATATATATACTATATATATATATATATTATATATATATATATATATATATATATATTATATATAATATATATATAGGATATATATATATATATATATATGTATTTATCTATACATATATATAATATATATATGTATATATATATACATATACCATATTATATATATATATTATATAGTATATATATATATATATATATATATATAATTATTATATAATATTATATTATATAGTATATATATATAAATATATATATATATATATATATATATATATATATATATATATATATATATATATATATATATATATATATATATATATATATATATATTATATATATATATATATACTATATATATATATATATATATATATATATATTATATATATTATATATATCCGTATAATAATTACATTTCTTTTTATATGAAATCTTTTTGGCATAAGCATACTGAGATTGTGATTGTTCAATTAAAAGAAAATATAACATAATACTATATTTTTGTCATTTGTTCTATTGAGATTGTGATATTTTTCTCAGATAAATTAGTATAATCTTGCAATTTGAAGGAGACATCATATGAGAAGTAACTAGTAAGGGAAAATAGTCCAAAAATACTTAATAAATATTTTTTTAAAAGTACCTAATAAAAAAATTTTAGCTAAAGAATATCTGATAAAATTTTTTCTTTGCCAAAGCGTAACAAGTGATGTTTTCCTTCAATTGACCATTAAATATAACGATTGACTGGTCAAAATCAAATTTTTTTTCCCCATATTCAATTTCTTTTTCAATTTAACTTTGATTTTGAGTAAAAAGTGAAGAAAATAGTGAAAAAATTGAATTGCAAAGAAATTGAATATGAGGACGAAGAATTTTCGATTTAACTAATTAACCGTTATATTTGACGATCAACTAAAGAAAAACGTTAATTGTTACTTTTTGAAAAAAATAAAATTTATTTGGTACTTTTTAACAAAGTAGCTAAATATAAATCAAGTAGCTTAATTTTAGTTCATATTCATACAAGAGAAATACAAATAAATATAGAGTAGCTTTTTTAACATCACATTTTGATTGGATCATGGTATGTTTGGAGTTTCTAATAAATTTATTCCATATTATTTCAGTGTGTTTTTCTATGATTATACTTGATTATAATTATAATTGTCAAGTAAAATATTAATAGCATTTTAATACTATGTAAGGTTGATACATATTAAAATTTACCGCAATTTTACTAATTAGGACTTTATTCACAAATTTTTAGTTGAGACTGTCTTTTGTAAAGACGACTTTCAAAAGCCCAATCCAATTCAAAATATATACAGCAGATCTTGGGTAAGACCGTCTTAGAATAAGACGTGGCCCAATATGGAGCCCATAAGCTTTTTCCATTTCTCTAGGCATTTTTCAATTTTACTCTTAAAGGTATCAATTTTGACCTTAAAGATATCAATTTCAACGTAAAGTGATACTTAAATATATCAATTAAAGCAAAAAATTTCAATTTGAACCTATAAGTGATCAACTTTAACGTTAAAGTGATCAATTTCTACCTAATATAATTGACAGTGATAAGTATGAAATTGTATGTTGTTATGTAGTTCATTTATTTTGTTGATAATTGATATAGTTAACATCATAACAAAAACAAGATAAGTTCATAATTGATGTATGTTTGGTAATAGTTGACACTGATAAGTAATGAATTGTATGTTGTTATATAGTTCATTTATTTTGTTTATAATTGATATAGTTAACATCATAACAAAAACAAAATAAAGTCATAATTGATGCATGTTTGGTAATAATTGACAGTGATAAGTAATGAATTGTATGTTGTTATTGAAATTTTTACTTTAATTGATATGTTTAAGTACTTTACATTGAGATTGATATCTTTAAGGTCAATATTGATACATTTAAGGTCCAAATTGAAAAATGTCCAGAAAATGAAAAAAAAAACCAAAAAATTGAAATCTGGAGCGCGTGTGGTGCACGCGCATGCGAATGGGCCGGCCCAATTATGGTCTTAGAATAAGACGGTCTTACGCAAGTTTTTGTGAAAGATTTTTATATATTTCTATAACACTAAAAATAGATTTGGGCTGAACTTTTGAAAGTCGTCTTTAGAAAAGACGGTCTCTCAAGAGAGCACCTGGACTTTATTTACTTAATTATTTTAAGAATTTATTTAATTGTTTTGTTTGACACTAAGAAAATTTAATTACCATAGGATAAAATATAAAGGGGTATAAAGTAAATCATTATCAAGTGTAAAACTTTTCACTTTGTTGGGAATTCTAAATTTTATGACTTATTTCTTTGTTAAATAAATATAATTCTAAATACTAATTTCTGTAAATTTAGAATTTCATCAAAACTTTTGTGCAAACAAATGATCTATAAACACAAATTATTGTGAGAAATCATCTTTAGTTAGGCCGACCTATTATATATTTTTTAAAATATTGTAAATAGGCATTAAGAATGATGCAAGTATACATTTAAGATATTGAAGGTAGGCATTAAGAATACGGTAAATAAGCATTAAGGATAATGTAAGTAGGCATTAAGAATACGCTAAGTAGCTAGATATTAATTTTTAATGGACTGAACTTAAAAGACGTCTTTCAAAGAGTTGGTCTCTCAAGAGAGTAGCCGTTAAATAAAAACACTTTCCACTCAACTCTCAAGTGAAGATATTAATATTGAATTTGAACTAAATTATAGGAGTAAATGTTAATATATCATGCCTTAAATAAATTGAAAATGCTAAAATAACACAATTTTAAAGTAGTCTTAACTCTTAGGTATGGTTAAGGTAAATTCAATAGTATCAAATACTATCAATTATAAAGAAAAATGTGATTTTGACGATAGGTTAAAATAATGCAGCTTTTAAGTACTTAAAAGCTGCATTATTTTAACCTATTGTCAAAATCACCTTTTCTTTATAATTGATATTTGATACTATTGAATTTACCTTAACCATACCTAAGAGTTAAGACTACTTTAAAATTGTGTAAATTGTTAGATAATCTCATGATGACATAAGGAAAAAATTTAATACCAATTAAGAAAATAAAACATTTAATGTGAAAACGTCAAAAAAAGAAAATAAGACATTAAATTAAAATAAAATAAAATACTACTACCTCCTATGCAGCTAAATGTCCCATTTTCTTTTTTTGACACTATTCACTCATCACTCTTAATTTATATTTTACTCTTAATTTATAAGTTAAAACATAGTCATGTGAGATCTTGTTTGATTCGTCTCAATACAAGGAATATTAATATCAAATTTTTATAATTTTTTAATTAAGAATAATTTGAGATATTAAGGGTTAAAATATTATCTAGGCAAGTGTGAAAAAACTAAATTGGACATTTAAGCTGAATAGGAGGAAATATTATATTGAAATTTATAAACACAGGCAAAGTTAGAAATTAAAAATTAATCCGTATAAAACATTTCGATGATTTTCAAATCAAGTTGCTCAAAACTTAGGAACTTCTCATTAGTGAATTTCAAGCTTATGGTCTTTTGACTTTATTTTTATAAGGTCAAACTAATTTTAATATTCACAATTACGGGGATCACCAATAAATAAATAATGTATTTTCACCTTACTTATTTGAAAGGAGAACTTTAAGACTTAGTCAATTGAGAAAAACAATTAGCTTGAATTTAAAGAAATAGAATGTCTTTTATTTTCTTGCTTTCACAATCGTTTTTGTCTTTTTCCTCTTTTTTTTCTTCTTAATTTTAGAGGATTTCAAAAGTAGGATTGATATTTGATAATTTCAAATTTTCAAAGAGATGACAAGTCAATAGGGTAAAGTCTTAGTTCAACTAAGGAAAAAAAAAAAATCCATTTTTTTATTGATTAACCGTTATTCTTGTGATAGACTATCTCTTAGTGATACGAGTATAATACCTCAAAACAAAAAGTTTATATGCTAAGCATTATATTGATTAGGCTATTCAATTCAAATTATATAAAGAGAATGTCTCACACCGTCTAAGATAGAATTTTGTGATTACTAATTTATTTAATATTACTTGATTACTTCCTATGTCTGTGATTCTTACGCATCTAATAAAATTTTACATCACTAACTTTTCGAATATTTTAACCTCATCGGAGGAAATCTAAATTTTAATCAAACTAGCTCATCTATTAAGATTTCTATCATTTTGAAATTTTACTGATATTATTAAATCATTGACACTCATTAGGTTTATCGAAAAATATGGGACCCATATCATAGTGGGAATAAGCATTGGAGGGCAAGATTTGATTTTGGTAAAGCAAGAGAAATCATCAAAACTTGATTCATCACAACTTGGGAAGCACTTGTATGATCTTGGAGACCAGTTGTTTACAGGGCACGTGTCGCTTCACGCCTCATCGCAAAAGTAAAGAGAATAGACCAAAGGTATACCAACTGATAGAGTATATAACATATTCTGGTGCTCCAACAATCAGCTAAATCTTTTTATAATTGAGTTAATTCTTTGACATAACAGTTTATGAATAAGGGGTTTTTTAACATATATGATGATGTGTGATATAATGTCCTTACATGATGAAGTTAACTGTGATAACAGATGCCATCTGCATTCAACATATTTCAGCAGCAAGCTGAACTTTCTGATAGCCTTTCTACTGTCACTTCCCAAGATGTAAGTTAAACAACTTTTGAATTTGGAAACACCCATTTCTTTTAACTACCTTCCTTAAGTTATAACTATAGGCTTAAGCTTTTGGTTAAATTGGTTTTGTGATGTAGTATCAGAATCCAATGTGATAAAAATATCTTGGGTTCAACTCTTATATCCATCATTTATTCTCGCTCTTAAAGTAGAATATTTAGCACCAGGTATGAGTAGGGTATGTGTTGTATATAATTATAGCTGAATAAAGGTGTGTCATGTAAGGAGGCGTGCATGATAGAATATATATAGCGTATTATGAGGCAACAACTATTAGCTTAACCTTTTGGTTGAGTTGGTTCTTTGACAGAGTTCATAAGTTTGATTTCCGTCAAATTTGGTACTTGAGGATAGGCTTTACCCTCATTTTTACCTACTATTTTACCCCCCAAAACACCCAAGAACTTGTCCTATGAGTAGTTCATCTTTACTTTGCACAAAAATATACAAGTAAAATCCAAAACTACAGCACAATAGCAAGATGACAGTCAAGAAAACCAATTGCTTGTCAATGTTTTATCCCTTGAATTTTGGTCAGTTAACTTTCTAGTAAAGGACTAACACTTCACACTTGCATGATACATTGCAGGGAATCACAGTGATAAGTGCAAAACGAGGCGGAGATCCTTCATTCAGCAACCACCTTGAATGGCTTCCGACAGTTCCATTGATGCCCGATGCAATTAACTTCAGTTTCATTCCTATAACTTCGCTTCTTAAAGGTGTTCATGGGAAAGGCTACTTGTCACACGCCATCAATCTATACCTTCGTTGTAAGTTCGTATATATATTAACACCTTGCATATAGGGTTTTATGCTGCTAATGTGTATACTATACTTGTCAGTCTACAATTACGCGAAGATACAATCATACGTCTTACTGATCGAGCCAGCAATGCTCTCTTTTGTTCGCAGATAAGCCACCGATTGCTGATTTACCGTATTTTTTGGACTTTCAATGCGCTAGGATATGGGCGCCACTACACAGTGATCTCCCGTTAGCCCCAATTGCTAATATTTCACTACCACCAACTGCTCTTCATTTCAACATTATGAGTCCAAAATTATATGTAAACACTACCAAGGTATGCCTGAAAGCCCTGCAGCTATCTGCTATCACATTCTACTTATTAACCCAGCAAAATTTCTATCTACTATGGATTCAGTTTCAGCAAAATTTATCACGCTCTTTGAAGATCTTTCTTGAGTCGAGGCACTCTTTGACCGCACTCTCCTTTATGGGTATGAGTTGTCGTCTTCCTTCCCTCCCCAGAACCTGATCATAGTTTTGCTATGAACGGGATACACTGGGTATGATGATGATTATGATGATATTACATAATTCGCCGGCTAATTCGTTTTCAAATTTGCGATTCACTCAAAATGACCAAAAAGAGCCTAAAACATACCTTAATTCGTTTTCTCTGATTCGATATTCGCGAGAAAAATTGCAAATCATGTCACACTGGTCGGATTCAAAATGATTCTTCCCGTTTTTATAACTTCCAGTTGGTATTCATGTTTTATAGGTCAATGTTGAGAACAAGCCTGTTACTGGAATGAGATTATACCTTGAAGGCATGAAATGCAACAGGTAAAACCTAAAATCTGCATGAAAACAGACTCTGGTGGTATTTGGCAAACGACTAATAGCTGATTGGAGTGAATTTCGAACACGTATTTGCCAAACACATCCTTTATAATTGTATCTAATTCTGAAATCTAAAACTTGTTATTATGAATCTGAATGATTTCAGGTTGGCAATACATCTACAACATCTATCAAACATGCCATTAATGCTCCAAAACAAATTCGACACTACCTTATTTTGGAAAGGATCGGATGAGGTAACGGATGATAGGTACTCTGAACCGGTGCAGAAGAAATACTCGCACGTATGCACAGCACCAGTAAAATACGCCCCTTCTTGGACTCACAACGATGAGAAAGTGGTATTTATAGTCACCGGAGCTCAACTTCATACTAAAAAACACGGCTCAAAACAAGTCCTTCATCTACGACTACAATTCTCAAAAGTGTTAGACTTCGAAATAGTTCAATCAGAGTGGTGTCAAGGTTCATCAGAATCGACATCACAGAAGCTGTCAAAGAACAGTAGTCCAATGAGTTCGGGGAGTTTAGAGGCAGAAAAAGAGCAAATGGTAGTCGTCGATTCTAGTCTTTATCCCAACGGGCCACCTGTCCCCGTTCAAAACCAAAAGTTTCTTCGATTTGTAGATACTAATCAAACTTATCGAGGGCCTCAAGATAGTCCTGGGTATTGGATTGTCACCGGGGCTAGATTAGCTTCTGTGCAGAACAAAATATCATTACAGGTTAAATTTTCGTTGATAAACATGAAGCAGACGGGCATTTAACATTTGTCGTAGGTAAAAGGTTGCGCATTAGCTCATTAACCTTGCTCGAGAATGAAAACCATCAATCTTCGGTAGGAATGGAATCGAGGGTAGTTGAGTTAAAAGTATTAAAAAAAGCTTCTAAAGACAATCTATAACTGCAAGAAGTTAAGATGAATACTACATTATAGTACAATTTATGTGTACAATTGTACAAAGATTATACAAGCTATTGAGTACAATTCAATTTGAATGATTTATTTATTAATCTTTTGTTGTAAATATTCCATATTGGTAAATATTTTACAAACTTTCTGTTGATCAACAAGGGTTTAAAGGATAATTGTTAGTGAGTCAAATTTGCTATGTAATGTTTTTACTTCTGTTATTATTCCTCATTCTTACTCTTCTTGCTATAACCAAAACCAAGACTTCAATAAATCATTTACTGTTTTAATTATAAAGTTTTCTCATTATAAAGTTGCATTCACGATTATAACCAATCACTTCATTGAATTATACGTTTATTATAATTTATATATAAGGTTCCAGATAATGTTGATTATCAATCAACAATCAATGAAAAACAACTGCTTGATTGCGTACAAAAAATGGTACTTGACAACCTTCTATTATGGTTGATATTGAACGCATTTAAGTGCGTTCACCATTATCTTTTTCACTCACATAAATCATAATACTTAAAACTGCATTATATAACAAATTTCGGGATTAAATTGACAAAACTTTAATCTCATTTATTTTCCTAATTAGAACCATCTATATCAAAGGAATTACTCATCAAATTTTGGTCTTTACAATTAAGTAAAGTATCCAAAACTCTATTATTATTATTAATAAAAAAAACTCTAATATTATAATAAAAAAGAAGAACTAGGAGTATATCTTAGCTTTCCCTAAAACTAAACAGCCCTACACAAGCCAAAAAAAATACCCAATTTTTATTTGTCGCCACCCTTTTAATAAAATCGCCACCCAATTTTTTTTTTTTGTTTTTTTTTGTACAATTTTCCTTTTTTTTATTTTTTTATTATAAATGTTATTATTATTAGTTATTGTTATTTAAATTTTATTATAAATTTTTGTTTTTGTATGTATTTAATATAAATGTTATTATTATTTGTTATTGTTATTATTTGTTTATAAATATTATTATTATTATTTGTTATTGTTATTATTTGTTTATAAATATTTTTACTATTATTTGTTATTATTGTTATTTGTTTTGAAATATGTTATTGTTTATTTGTTTATAATTTAATAATGTTATAATAATTTTTTTTGTTTATAATAATTTTAATTAATTTAATATAATATTGTTATAATTTTTATTATTGTTATAATAATTAATTAATCACAAAACAATAAATATTTTAAATAAATTAAATAAATAATTTAAATAAATATACATTTAATAAATTAAATAATAAATAATTAATAAAAAAAACAAAAAAAAAAATGGAAAATCGCACAAAATGTGCTATGGTGCCATGGCAGAATCGCACAAAGAGTGCGATTATACCATGGTACAATCGCACGTTTTGTGCTATTGTACCATGGTACAATCGCACTTGTTGTGCGATTTTTCAATTTTTAATTTTTTTTTTATATTTTTTTTTTGTTTTTTTATTAATTAATTATTTATTATTTAATTTATTAAATGTATATATTTATTTAATTTATTTATTTAATTTATTTAAAATATTTATTGTTTTGTGATTAATTAATATTTATTGTTTTTGTTATTTTTAATTTTTTTTTGTTTTTTTTTGTATGATTTTCCTTTTTTTTATTTTTTTATTTTATTTATTATTAATGTTATTCTTATTTGTTATTGTTATTTAAATTTTATTATAAATTTTTGTTTTTTTTATGTATTTAATATAAATGTTATTATTATTTGTTATTGTTATTATTTGTTTATAAATATTTTTATTATTATTTGTTATTATTGTTATTTGTTTTGAAATATGTTATTCTTTATTTGTTTATAATTTAATAATGTTATAATAATTTTTTTGTTTATAATAATTTTAATTAATTTAATATAATATTCTTATAATTTTTATTATTGTCATAATAATTAATTAATCACAAAACAATAAATATTTTAAATAAATTAAATAAATATAGTAAATAAATATATACATTTAATAAATTAAATAATAAATAATTAATTAATAAAAAAACAAAAAAAAAATTGAAAAATCCCACAAAAAGTGCGATTGTACCATGGTACAATAGCACAAAACATGCGATTGTACCATGGTACAATCGCACTTTTTGTGCGATTCTGCCATGGCACCATAGCACATTTTGTGCGATTTTCCATTTTTTTTTTGTTTTTTTATTAATTAATTATTTATTATTTAATTTATTAAATGTATATATTTATTTACTATATTTATTTAATTTATTTAAAATATTTATTGTTTTGTGATTAATTAATTATTATTGTTTTTGTTATTTTTAATTTTTTTTTGTTTTTTTTGTACGGTTTTCCTTTTTTTTATTTTTTTTATTATTAATGTTATTATTATTTGTTATTGTTATTTAAATTTTATTTATCAATTTTTGTTTTTTTTATTATTAATATCAACTTAATAAAGTTCAATAAATATTTAGAAACGATTAATAAACTTACCGAATCGTATTCTTGTTCGATTAGTAAATTAAAATTATTAAGTTTTTTAATTTTTTTTTTTAATTAATTTAAAATAAGGGGTGACGATTTTATGAAAAGGGTGGCGACAACTAATAATGCCCAAAAAAATATCCAAAACTCTAAAATTAACATAAAATCAAGCATGATTTCTAATCCATCATTACAGATTTCAAAATCTCCATTGTTACCACTTTTGCTTTCTTCAAAGAGATTTGATTTCAGTTCCTCTGTTTCTTCCTCTACAAACTCACCAAAGTCAGAGATAACAGAATGATAATCATCAGGTTCCTCGTTCAATTCATATTTTTCTAGGGTTTTATCGCCATTTTCTTTAATACTTTCTACCTTATCTAATATTTTATCCAATTGTTCTTGTATATTATTCCAATCCTCCAAATTTCTCCTCAAACAATCATAATTTTGTGTTGGAGTTTCACCAAAATTTTCATCAGAATCTTCAAAGAGATTTGACTTCGGTATCTCTATTTCATTCTCTACAAACTCCCAGGATTCGGAAACAACAGAACGACATTCATCATATTCCTCGTCAAATTTATGTTTTTCCAGGGTTACATCGGCAATTTCTTCAATATTTTCTACCTTTTTATCCAATTTTTCTTTCAATTTATTCGAATCATCCGAATTTCCCATCAAATTATCAGAATCGCTTAGAGATTTTTTAAGGATCTCAATATCGTGCGATTCCTGCAACATAATCAACTTCTCATTCACATTTTGATGCAAAACTAACACCATAATCAAAATCTGGAATAGAACCAAGTTTTAAACGCAAATCCTTAAAAAAATCACGAATCATTATCACCAGACCCGCAACATCAATTCTATTACTCAACCCCGTAAGGTCTTTTTCGAGAATCTTCTCTATGGCATCAACCTGTTGCTTAATTACTAGAATCTTCTTCACGGATTTCCTGACCTGAAACCCACGAAACATTTTCTGGATCTTAATTGCTGAATTACGGGTCTCTGTCTTTGATGGAATATAGTGGATTGGGATTGATCCAAGTCTGAACGTCCTCTTGGGCTGAGACGACGTCGTATTAGAATTTGATCTCATTAGCGCCCGACCAGCAAGATTTTGGTAGAATGGTCGGAGAGATACCGAGGATTTATCATCTTTGCCAATAACTATAATTTGATTCGATTTAATTATAATTTGTAGGGAAGTTTTTGTTGTGATTAGTGATTACAACTTACGATTGTGAATTGTGATCTTTGAGATGTGAGAACAAGGGTGAAGTAAAAGGGTTTTATATAAATCTCAAAAAAACAATTAGGTAGCGTTTGGGAACCAAGAATTGAATTGAAAACTTAGAATTCAATTTTAAATTTCTAAATTTTGAATTTCAATTTCAAATTTATTGTTTGGAATATCTTAGAATTTACAATTCCATGATTACAAATCCTAAAATTTGTTTGGAATCAATAAGATTTTCAATTTCTAAGTTTCAAATTCTAACCTTGTTTGGCAAAAATAAAGAATTGCAATTCTTGAATTCAATAGTAACATTTAATCAAGCATAATAGTTCAAAATCTTTTTTGGAAAATTATAGTCAATACTACTCTAAACACATCCAAACTATCCATATAAACAAAAATAAAATCTAAAAATATTCACTCAAGAGTTAAGACATAGTAACGCCCAATCTAATTTCTCATTTTCTGGTAGTCCCTTTAGCATATCAAACTCTTCTATATCCTTCAAAAACAGCTTTGTTGCCTTCAACACTTCATGTCGATCTAGTCCGGCAACCTTTGAAACAACGTCATAAACCTCTTTGGAATCGGGCTTAGGTGGAGGTTTGTTTGATTGTAGATAGTTTTCAAACGACTCTGTAAATCTAGAAATAGCATCCACGATAGAATCTTTCTTGGACCTCTTGTTAGATGATGCAGAGTTTGCCTCAGATGCACAACAAGTTTCATTTTCTTTCTCCATAGCTGCTACAGATTCTTCATGTTGCTCAGCTTCTTGACCCGTAGCTCTATCCATGGCAAATAGCGTGCATATTTCATCCCAATGATCAATGTTCTTATTTCTATAAGCAGAAGCAACAGAATTGACCTGTTTAAAAAAGTTACTAGATAAGTATCACAAGCACTGACAATAATATAAAAGGCAAAGACAATCAAAGACTGAAAATAAGGTGGAGAATTTTAATAGATGATAAATGAAATTTAAACTAATTAAGAACATTACTAACAAATATTTAAATGAAGTCAATTTATGAGATTGTACCTTACAATAGGCACTCCATTCCTCGTGGTCTTCAATTGGGATAACAAGCATCTTCTTATCATCATCCCACTTAAACTTGGTGTAAGTGCGAATATCTGTGATAACTGAATGATGTTTCTTCCATACCTTGATTCGATTCTTCACATGCTCAATGGTAGCCAATATACCCAATTGGTTCCTTAGGTTATCAGCAACAGCTTGATAAGCTTGTGGTTTGAATTCTACATCGCCCTTATTTCCTTCACTGATTTGCTCAAACAAAGTGGAGATGAGTATAGCATCCATTTGTTGGTTCCAAGTAAGATAAGCTCGTTTTGGTTGTTTTTGTGGTACCATTGGCTCTTTTCCGGATCTCTTCATGATGAATACTAAAAGGATGTCTCAACAAAGGCAATCAACATTAACAAGCATGTCCTCAACAATATGAAGACAAATTACCAAATACAATAATTCACATTAATTACGTACTTTTTAATACTAAATAATATTTAAATAATCATATGACCTTACAATGAACTTTAAATGCATTAGCAAACCAGTGCAAATAAACTCAGAGATTGAAGATCTGAGATAACACTCCCAGACACTAAAAAAACTTTCCTAACTAAAATCTCAAGTAACATGTGTCCTTCGCTGTTGATATTCTTCAAACATTTTTTGAGCAAGATTATCTCTAAACGCTTTCCACTCATTACTTGATTGCGTACTAAAAATGTAATCATCTTCCGCATCTTCTTCATCAATTGTCTCTCTATTTAGTAAATCTTCATCTACCTCATTAATAAGACTTGTTTCATCCATAATTTCTTCCCAAACAAGCGTTAATAATTCTAATCTGAGTCTTTTTCTCAAAAAAACTTGGATCTCTAAGTATACTCCATCGCTTTTTCAATAACCCAAAAGCCCTTTCAATTGTGTTTCGGGCTGAAGAATGTCGTAAATTAAAAAGCTCTTTGTAGTTTGTTGGAGTGGTGCCTCTCCATAAATTCAAATGGTACCTCGTACCTCTATAAGGAGCTAGAAAACCTTCAGCGTTAGCAAATCCCAAATCCACAAGATAATACTTATCTGCATTATATAATTATTATACATAGATTAGCATTTCATTTTACATTTGGTGTAAATTACTAGGTTGTTGTTACACATATAAAGTCTTACTTCTAGGAATCTTCAAACCATTAGGCCTTTGAAGAGCATCACGAAGAACACGTGGATCAGAAGCAGAACCTTCCCAACCAGGCAAAACGTAAGTAAAACGAAGATTTGAATCACATGCAGCTAAAACATTGGTGCTAATGTCCCCCTTCCTATCACGGTAGCGAGGTCGATCCTCAGTAGGCACAGTCATTTTAATATGAGTCCCATCGAGAGCTCCAACAGCGCCCTAATATGATTTATGCTAGTTAATACTACAAATCATACCTCCTAAGAAAGTAAAGACATAAATTTATTTTTAATACTATGGCTTACCTCAAACCTATTCCACTTTGTATCCGTTGTGTAATTGCTCTGGTTATATGATTTTATATAATACTTTCCAAGCTTAAGTAGTGCTTGAAGGACTACGTGAAATTGTCGACTAATAGTCTCTCCGGAACGAGCAAAGGTGGCTTGCATTGTTCTATTCTTTAAATCATGTGCAAGAACATGAAGAAACATTGCTACTATTTCTGTAACTGTAACATATCTTGTAGTCACTAAACCACCCTTGGATTGTAAAATACTACACAATTTCTCAAAACAACGTTTGTCTAAACGTAATTGCTCCCTACATATTCTATCATTCATCAACGTGTCCATCCAAATGATTCGTCTATTCGCGCGTTCTTGTTGAGTCCATGTTATTTCCTTTACTTTATACCTCAAATCAAACCAAGCCACAACAATAGCCATGAAAAAACCTACAACCGTAATAACAACTTTTTTATCTTCATCAACATTCTCCCTTGCACGTTTTCTTGACTCTTGACTACTAAGTTGATCAGACATTTTATGCCTTCCCGTAAAAAAACAAATTCATTGAATTAGATCCAAATTGAGACGTACAAAACTAATAAGTTTATCAATACATCTAAAGTGTCACTTTTAAGTTAACATATAAAATGTCGTATTATTTAAATTGCATATTTTAAGTATGAAAGTTGAACAAATTAGTTCAATTTTGAATGTTTTAAATGAGAATTTTATTCATGAAGAAAGCAAATTATTATTTCAACCAATCATGAACTTATTCAATTATTAAATTGGTAACCACTAAATTAGAGTAAAAAATGAAAATATAATACTACTAAAAATGAAACTTATTGCATGCCTACTTACAGACTTTATACTAGTATATCTAGGCTTGATCATTTGACTTACTGAGAAACCAACAATTTCTAATAACAAGTTATAAAGTATTTAAATAATCTGGCCAAAATTATCTTCCGCCATTGCACCTGCTCATCTACCAAACCCAAGAAACTAACATCTACCAAACTAAAATAGGAGTATTTTAAGAATTTTAAATTAACTATGTTCATTCCTAGTGGTCATTACAAATTTTTGTGCTAATTAAAAGTATGACTTGCAGGCACAACAATGGCGTCTTCAGCAGCCATGAGCGACTTGCAGCGTGACCTTGAAACCAAAGCTGACGATCTCCGTAAACTTCATTTATTAAAACAATGACTAATAACAAATATACCGTAGACAATTAATTTATTAAAACAACAACATCTACTGCATCAATTATTGATTAATCTTTCTAATTGTAGACTGTAGACAATCTCTCAAATTACTCTTACTCGATCATAATTGTAGAAACAATGACAATTGCAAGAAAATAGATGAAAGAAGAAAATACCTGAAAATCAATCCCGACGAACTTGGGAGCAGTGAACACCAATGACAATGAGGGATCGAGAGAGAACACAAAATATGGAAGCAGAGAAAGTAACAGATGAAAAATAGGGTTTTTGAAGCAATTGGAATTGAAATGACAGGGCTATGGCTGTCATTTCATAATGGACTATTTTTAAGAGCATGGGAATTGGGCTGGAATTGGGCCAAATTCTTAAATTTAATTCTATGATTCCCAAACAAGTGAATTGGGCCAATTCAAGATTTAAAAATCAAATACCCATTTCCAAACACACCATTAGGTTTTTTTAATACGGAATTAGTCATAATTCTAGGGAATTAGTTACCAAATTAGTTTATGATTAGCAGGGCCCATGGCAGTTACGAATGAGAGTCTTATTTAAGTTAAAGAGCTACACAAAAACTTGGACGAGACCATCGCAAATTAAGATGAAATGTGAACTAGACTATTTCACGTGCGTGTAACAACATTGAATTTTATGGGCATTTATCAATGCATCTTAAAGGTATCAATTTTGAAAATTGATAACTTTAAGATCAAAATTGATATCTTTAATATCAAAATTGATATCTTTAATATCAAAATTGAAAAATGCACAGAAAATGAAAAAATGCGCAAGTTGTTACACATGCGAATTGGCCCGATCCAAATTGACGGTCTCATTATGAGGTCGTCTCGTACAAGACCAGCTAAAATAGCTACTCTCGTGAGAGAGACGACTTCAAAGAAAGAAGCCTACATTTTTATTTTCTCTTTAATTTGTATTAATATTAAACCCATATATCTAATGCGTCTCTCGAGGCCACAACAAAAGCTAAATTCCAAAATTATTATTGTTGATTGAAGGAGTATTGCTTTTTTTCATTATTTTTTTATTTTACGGATGTTTAGATGTACAATGTATATATATTTTTAGATAAGATGTGAAAACAAAGAGCCGATAAACAGATACTACATAAATTTGAAACTTGGGGGAATTTTCAAAAAAAGATCGAAAGTAAATAAAAAGATAAAAGTAAAAATTACGTAAGAGCAACATTAATCTAATATGAAAAAAAAATTAAATGATTTCCAAAAAAAAAATATTAAATGAATGGAAAAGCGTCAAGACTTATCTAATCTTATAAGATTAACATTATGTTATTATTGTTGTAAACGGAGCAGTGATTTAGCCTGAGGAAAATATGATTTACTTGGTATGAAGAGAAAATGACTTTCATTCTAGCACAAATATTTCTGAAACTGCTTTGTGAAAACTACCTCTATTACACTATTTAATTAAGGAAAATTATCATTGGTGCCCCTGAGGTATGCGTTATTATCAATGGTGAATAAACTTCTTTTTTTTTTCCAATGGCACCCCTGACGTTTAGGGGTAATTACAACCGTGACCTTTTTAAGTATTTTCCGTTAAAAATTCCGTTAAGTTTTCGAAATTAACCTAACTAGGGTTAGTTTCTTCTTCTTCTCCTTCTTCACTCCTTCCATGGCTGCCCTTTTAGAATCCAAAGTTCTGTTTTCAAGAGATTTCATAGCATCTCCCATTTCTTCAGCATCTCGTTTCTTCTTCTGATTATCAATTTCTTCATAATCTAAAAATAGGAATTCCCAAATAAGTTTCCCCAATTATCAATTTCTTCATAATCTAAAAATCAGGTCATTCGTAACCCACGACACCATTAGGTCATTCACCAACAACAATTAGGCTTAAATTAATGTCACATACCAAACCATTGACTTAACAGTTTCATGATGTTAGAAACTTACTAAAATCTTGTCCTCCATTGTTAATGGCGGGTGGTGGAACTCTTAGAAACAAGAAGAAAAGAATTAAACGATCCAAGTCCAACTCAGTTCATCACTCGTCAATGCCTTCTATGCCTTCTTCTCATCCTAATCGATGGCTCAATAGAGGTGTCTCAATTGTTTTTACTTTATGTATCCTTGTTTTCTTGGGCATTTCTTCCAATACCTGGGTTTCTTTCCCTCATACTTCCGTTAAAACCCAATCTCCTTTGATGTATACAACTATTGTTGTTAATGAATATCCTCGTGATCGGAAAGCTTTTACTCCGTTAAAAACCCAATACCTGGGTTTCTTTCCCTCATACTTCCGTTAAAAATGGATTGAAACTTTTCATGGAAGGCAGCCATGGAAGGAGTGAAGAAGAAGAAGAAACTAACCCTAATTAGGTTAATTTCGAAAACTTAACGGAATTTTAACGGAAAATACTTAAAAAGGTCACGGTTGTAATTACCCCTAAACGTCAGGGGTGCCATTGGAAAAAAATAAGAAATTTATACACCATTGATAATAACGCATACCTCAGGGGCACCAATGATAATTTCCCTTTAATTAAAGTTAATGTTTTATGTAAACTAGAAGTGATAAACAGATGTGTAACATGGTACCTTTGATGCATGTGACGTGAAACCCCTAAGAATAGCTATGGACAGAGTAAAAGTTGACAAATATTTTTTGACCTTATGTAACTGTTTAGTATTTGAGGCTTTTTAATTTTAGGGCCTTATGCAGTCGAATATGTGCCCAAAACCTCCTTTGAGATTTGAGAACGGTATAAATGATTAGCACTAGCAGAGTACTCTTACAACGTATTTCATCATTATGCTAAACAAAAGACATCCTATGAAGTATAAAATCCAAAATGGGCAACCCCACCCTTGCACAGACCCACCTACCCGAGTCAAGAATGGTTCTAGTAGTCCTATACAATAGTCTCTATCTGGCAGAATGCGCCTCATAAGTCATGACTGATGAGGTATTTGAGTAGTCGACAAGTCGGAGTAATCTTTCCCCGAGGACTATTGAGGATCTGAATTCGGAGCAGTACTAGGGTTAGGAATTCCATAGTTTCCCCCGATTAACTCGTTCAATCTCACTTAAAATCTGTGTAGTTATCTCTTTCACAGCACTAATAATGAGAATTCTATTTAATGAAAGCAACCTAGCCCATGTTAATAATAACAAATTGTTTCATAGGTTCTTGGTATATATATTTTTCCAACACAGAAAACTAAAATCATCTTATCAGGTAATGAAAGCAAGAACCTAGATGATAATTTAGATCAAGAACTCACTCAAGGAGCAAAGACTCATCAATGGTGTAATCCATATTGAATGAAACATAAATAAATTTCTAAAGAAACTGATATTTACACATGAAGGCACCCTTCCTTAAAGGAGTCGATCAGATCATTTTCATTCTCTTTGGGATAGTAATACCAGCCCTCTCCAAAATTTCTTTTGAAGCTTTCTTTGCTTTTAATATGACTTCTTCCTGTGATAAATGGGGTAAGTGGTTTTACATTCATATTTTGTGAATAATATGATTACAATACAAAAAAAACAAGAGAAACCACCTTATGTAATAGATGAAAAAACTTGTATCTTTAGTTAGAAATTTTTTCAGGAAGGTAGTCTAGGATGATTTAGACATTTATGACATATATCAAAGCAAGGGAGGCTAAAGGGTGTGGCAAATAGCTTGTTGGACAATTTCATCTTATTTAGGTACAAGTAGATAATTCAGTGGTCAAACCATCTACTGCCATTGTTTGGTAGATTTACTAGTTAAAACAACTTGTTATGAAACCATCATCTTCAATACAACCTGGTCAAATCAGTTGATGGTTTGACCATTTGCCAAACACCCTAAGACACTTCAGATCAAATGTATGCTAGGTAGCATACCAGAAGCAAGGGAAGAAATATCCGATCATAAAGGGAACGAAAATTGCAAAGTGATCAAACATCATGAAGTTCACAAATGGTCAGAGACTTCAGGTTGCATTTGTACACAATTACTCCAACTGGTTCACTCAATTTGCACCAATTTCCATTTTAGTTAGTCTCATTGATTCTATACTCTTTTCTCTTTTGGCAATGATCTCACTTCCTTCTTTTAATCTCATCTACAAACTTATACTCTCTCTCCATCTTAACAACTCATTTCTATCATTCACTTGTTTTTTTTTTTTTTTTTTTTGTTTATCTCCAACTCAATTTTCTTTTCCACTAAATTTCATCCATTTTGCAACTTTGTGCAAAATGAGAGGGACAAAGGAAGTGCATCTTATAGCGAACAAGTATAATCTATAAAATACAGACTGTGCGCACAAAAACCAGTCACAACAGAATCGGAGAGAGGGAAATTAGCTACCTCATCCACATTCAAGATCTTCATGTCTTTCATGATCCACTTTCCATTGCAGATAACGGAAGCAATATTTTCAGTTCGTAAGCTGTAGACAAGGCTGGAAATGCTGGCAATTTATAAACAAAAAAGTCAATGCTGGCAATTTAAATGACATGATATTTCCTAAGAAAAAACATGATGTTCAACACAACAGCCAGCACCAATCAATGCAATTTCATATGATGTGTTTGGACTTTTAATGAATGAGCCTTTATAGGGCTAGTATTAATGTTCTATCATCACAGTCAAGATAATGCCTTCTGCAGCAAAATAATTCAAAAGAGAAAGGAGAATGATTTTTACCAGTCATTAACAGGAGTCATGGTCCAGGAGTGAGGATCAACAATGACAATGTCAGCCTGCATATCAAAAAGAAAGATATTTTTCCACTAAGAGGCTAGAAAGAGAAGAATAATCAATATAAGCTACTTCATGTGACTAGACTTGCAATTATTAGATCTAAATCATTGTGCAATATACATGCCTCCCCGATACAACTACATGTTTGAGAGGGAGAGAATATATAATGACGTTGTGACTTGTGACTTTGGGTTTCGGATTATAATGGACTATATTAAAATACTCATTAAATCATGTGTGCACGTCTTATTCATGTGAAGTTGCAAATCATTAAATCCCATTTAGGTGGGAGTCACTTGATGACATTAATGGGGTAATGGCAATTTTATAGTTGATCAGAGATGAAGGTATCATAAACTAACCTTCTTTCCAACTTCAAGTGATCCTATCTCATTGTCCCATAGAACAGTTTTAGCACCATCTATGGTTGCCATTCTAAGGACTACTTCAGCTGGGAGAGCTGTAGGATCAGTTGACCCAGTCACAAAAGCTTCATATCCTTTATTTATCAGTGAAGCTAGGTACATCTCATCAACTACACAGAAAGTAGTATTGATATCAATTCCAGTTGTAATTTTATGAAATGTTTGGGATTAACCATACAGAAAAGTGAGTTGAAAAAATGAGAGGAAAACAAACTTTAATCATCAAATATTGCTATTACATTGATCCACACATGAAAAAAAGCAACAGAATATTGAAGCTAGAATGTCAGAAGATATGATATAACCAAAGTCATTTGCATCTTAAATTAGTTCCTTTCCTATGCTACATTTGGTACCTCCCAAACTAAACTCTACTTTCAAATTTGAGGTGCACTTGAGCCATTCGTCATTAAATAAAAATTTATAAATTCATGTAACATTTAGGTTTTGTATAAAATGTATCCTTGAAGAAAACCTTTGTTACCCGGACTCTTCACTTTACCGTAAGTATTCGTGTCGGATCCTTGACACTCGAACATGTGTATGACACATTGACACTTGGACACTTCAAATTTGGTTCATAATATTGAACTTCTTTTATAATAGTTAGTTTGGACACTTGGACACGTATCCGGGTCGAACATAGGTATAAGAGTCCGTGTAACATGGAAGAAAACAGTATTCTTCATTTCATTTACCAAATGTCCTAAAAAATCAATTTTTCACCAATAAGTGCTAAATTTGTCTAATAACCATTTCCTGAAACAAGTTAGAAGAAAAGGCAGCTCAAGCATTGAATTCTGGTATGAACAAAAACAATTCCAAAATCTTAATCTTAACTATGTAGGGTTGGCTACATGAACCAAAACAATGAGTTCTGGCATCACTACTTTAAAGATCAATTGATTCAATTCTAAAATTTGAGACAACATAACATACCTAAAATTCAAGCTTTCTTAATAACCAAGTTGAATATTGTAAACAATTCAAGTAAAACCATGGAAACTAAAGGTTATACCAATGCTCATTCTATTATTTGATGGCGCACCATCTGTTCCTAGAGAGACACAAACTCCAGCATCAAGCATTTTCTTTACAGGAGCAAATCCAAGCATCCGCATTGCAGCAGCAGGACAATGAGAGATTTTCACTCCAGCCCTTGAAAGATAACCAATCTGCTAGGTTGACAAGAGATGGTAGTCACAGATTATTGTTGAATATATTAGTGTATCCAAGTATTTAGGAATTATATTAAGTAAAATGTCAAAAGTTGAGTGTTTCTTGAACAATAGCATGCAGCAAAATTGCGGGGTGCAAGGTAGGTCAGGAACTGTGGCAATTGAACAAGAACACAACCTAAAGGTAGTATCGGGTTGCGACACACGACCTAGCTCGCGAAGTGCGACCAGGCTACTGATTCTCTTTGTGTTCCATTGCTTAGTTTCGCTGAAACGTTCATGGATATTTGTTATTCATCTAATACAATTTTATACAGTTTTTTACATATCACTACACTGGAAAAAGTCCTATTCAAAGTAATTGTTGCCAACAGGTGAGTTATTGATGCTAATCTATGACAATTATGCCAAAGTGTTGAAATGATAAGATAACGAAATATCTAAACAACACCATACAACCTTTAAACCATGATAATATGTGAATACGACTCTATTACTCTTACTCTTACTCTTTCTCTTAGAGTTTATAGAGTAGATGAAAAATTAAGCCAGCAGAACAATACCTCATCGTCGTTGACCCAAACACTGTGGGCTGCCAGTAGATTACTTTGTAAAAACTCAATTTTATCCAAAAACGTCACTGTTCCATGATCAACTTTTCGTGTGTCGACGACAACTTGATTCTCATATGGGATCTCAGCAATATGCTATACACAGAAAAGAAAAGAGGATAGGAAGTCACATATAATTATATGGGACAGCCATGTCATAAAGATCATCACCATTATCAACATATCTAATATATCCCGCTCATAAGAACTATGGTCAGGGTCTAGGGAGGGAAGTAAGACGGTAACTCATACCCATAAAGGAGAGTGCGGTCAAAGACTCCCATGGCTCAAGAGAAAATTTCAAAGAGAGTGTAACTACCCGGAAGCTTGCAACTTACAACACACGTCGACCATTAACAATAATGTAAGAAAGGATAACAAATAAATAAATACATATGAAGAAAATAAAAGTAAAAATAAAAAGTAAAAACACGAAGGTAGTAAGATAGAAAGAGTAAAAGACATGTCATAAAGATATGGCTCCTAATAATTTATTAAGTAACGAAACCTGAACTATGTTGTTCATCCAATCAATTTGGAATAACTGCAACTCACCTTAACAAGTACTCTACATAGTTAACATTTTAACAAAAATAATCATAATATTTAAGGATACATTTATAAAGATATGGCTTTACTTAAAAATATGATCTACATTCTACACACATATTACATACATCAGCTGTGCTTCACAGTTCACACTTACAACAGGCTATACCCCCTATAAGTAAACTATTATCATGTTGGTATGTAAAAATTGGTGGTGCTACGAGGACAACACAATTAAGATACGAGGCAACAAGACTAACGGGGTGTTTGGTAGTTGCTTTTGGTTTTTGGTTGGTCAAAAACACACACACACACAAAAAAAAAAAAAAAAAAAAAAAAAAAAAAAAAAAAAAAACTGATAAATGGCTTTTTAGTCAGTTGTAGCTAGCTTAAAAAAAAGTCATTACTTCTAGCTAGTCAAATAAGCCAACAACCAATAATCATTTGCCAAATACCCCATTAATACAGGGCAACAAGAGTTTGACAGTTGACATAACAGGAAAAAGCATAAATAGCTAACTGAAGAAACTTAGTTACCATGTGAATTCCAGTGTTCAATTCTTTAGCAAGGTCTCTAGTCTCCATTAGCAAGCGATCAGTTGAGTTCATAATTTGCCGAATTCCAAGCCATATCCTAACTCTTCCTTCAGCAGTATCATGGTGCTTCTCATAAAGTTGTTTCTGAGACTGAGACCTTATAATAAAGATATTAACTTTGATGAACATTCGCCATGTTTTATCTCAAAGTTATGCTGTACTAAGTGCCCACCTGAATACACAGATCAGTAGTTTGAGTACTCCATGAAGCAGGCAAACCCTCACCAGAATCCATAATGGATTTTGTTAAACAGGCTCGTAACCCAAGTAACTCTACTGCTCTAGCCATTCCAGAGACATTCTGCCCTCCTGCTTCTGCGAA
>CM025918.1:5266961-5305668 GCA_000753965.2 Amaranthus hypochondriacus
TATTTCTTTTTTCAATCACTTGAAAAACAGTGAACCCTTCCCTGCATTCCTAATTGCAAGTTTTACAACATCTTCACTTTAGCAATGGAGGGAATAACCAAAATTCCTAATCTTAAGTCGAAGTGGGCTACTCCACCTGCACCTATTTGATTTTGGTTCAAATCATGGTATTCTCTTATGATGCACACCGAGTACAAGACACTTGAAGATCATAGCAGCTTTTTAATTCAAGTACTCAACCCACTTTGCATTATAAGAACAATAAAATTTAGGGGGAGTTTTAATAAAAGCTTATGGGACAATTTTAGCTTATTTTGACACAAATAGATGGTTGAATGGTTAAACCATGCTAGTGTTTGGTAAATTCATTAGTTGAAACAATTTATTTTTAAACAAGTTGCAGCGTAGTCAAAATCCACTGCTCAAACCATTTGATTAAATCAATTGATCAAATTAACCACTTCAATCACTTTCTAGCTATCAGTTATTAACCATTTGCTAAAACACCGCCAAAAAAACAGTTTAATTCAACAAAAAACAGTACTCAATTAAAGTTATGAATAAGAATTAGTGTGAAGAAATAAGTACCCCAGAGTGAATGAGCTCAATTCCACAAAGTAAAGTAGAAATGAATGAATCTTCCTCCGTTAAATGAGACTCATAAGGCCAAATCCGATGATGCAACCACGTAATCAGATCAACATCATCCGCAATTCCTCTCCCCAACTGCTGCGATGTATGAACATGCGTATTCACAAACCCTAAATTATCAATCACCACTTACTTTGTCAACAAATCAATCAAACAAAAAGAAACAAACTGAAAGACTATATAACATAACATATTATGGACTACAACCATAAATTTAAGGTTTTGATAGATGCCCTAATTATGGTTCGAATTTCATTCACTATCAGCTTAAGGTATTAATTTAGTAGATAAGGAAAAGTCAACGGAGAGAAATCGATGAGATTAAGAACCTGGTAGTAAGATTTGGCCATGGAGATTATGAATCGAGGAAGAGGCGGCAGCAGAGCCATGGATGTGAAGAATATCATCGGATTTTCCAATTGATATGATTTTATCTCCTTGAATAACGATGGCGCCATTTTCGAATACTCGGAGCTCAGAATCCATGGTGACAATCATGCAATTGTAAAGAATTGTAACTTCCGAGGAGCCATGGCTGTTACTATTAGCCATTTTTGCTGATGAATCCTTTTGTTGAAGATGTGTAATGTGTTTTTCCTTAGTTTTGGGTAATACCCCATTTTTTAACTACCTTTGTATTGGCGGGATATATTTTTTAATTCTAATTTGCTCTTCTCTTATAAGAGGATGTGACTACATCATGTATCGTCTGATTTAATTTTTATACATTTGTAATACATAAATATAATTCATTTATAAATATTTCAAATTATAAAATATTAATGTTAATAAAGTTGGGATTATTCAAGAAAAATACCCTAAAAGTTGGATTATTCATGGTTAATCAATAGATGAGATTATTGTAGAAAAATTACGAATATGTTGGATTATTCTAGGTAATTTTTTCTAAAATTTATATGGTAAAATTTATATGGGAACAAATCAAATAAGATCAGCTTATCTATATTTCAATTTATAAATTAAGAATAAAATATAATTTAAGAGTGATATAAAAACCACATAAAAATAATATTGATTAAGAGGAAATATGATATTGAAATATAAACGATCACTAAATAAATAAATTATATTTTCATAATTTATAGACTCAAAACATTTAACTTATACTTCCTCCGTTACTCAATATTTGCTACATTTTTTTTGCACGTAATTCAATGTATATTTTGATATTAAATATTTTTATTCTGACAAGATGAAAAATTTTGAAAATTATACAAGGAAAATTTACCATGAATAATACAACATTTTGCTTATTTCTCTATAATAGTACCAACTTTTGATTAACCATAAATAATACCAACTTAGGAGATATTTCCTTAGAAATTCTCTAACATGTTAAACAAACTATATGTGATCATATGACAAAAAAAAATTAGTAAATTAGTTAATAATCTATAAAGTTGGTATTTTTCTAGGAAAAAAGGCTCCTAAGTGTTATTCATGGTTAATCAAAAATTAGTGTTATATTAGAAAAATTAATAAAAGGAATTACACAACACAAAACTAAATTTTAAGAAAAATAAAACAAAATCTCTTATAACTATATTACTTCTTATATAGATTAGTCTTTTATTTAGGGCTATAATCATCAACTGTGCATCAATCTAAATCTCAATCTCAACATAATAAAAGGAAACTTGTTTATTCTATTGCCCATTGAGTTTCTTTCAATTCAACCGTCTCATAATACAAATTTGACATTAAACTGTTCAATTCAATTCAATTCAACCGATTTGATTTTTAAGCCTTTAATTCAACCATATCATCAAAAGAGTTGTGTTCTTAATAATCCATTTAAACAAGAAATTTTCTAATAACGTTACTAGTTCTACAGTTCTACTACTAAAGAACACTTAACAATGTTAGTGATGAACTAATTCATGCCACTAAGAAAAACCGCTAATATTGTTATCATTTATATTTTATGTAGGAATCTCAATAATGTTTTTATTTTCCATATTGTAGTATAAAATCAATTCATCAAAATAAAAAAACGTAACATTATTAGGTTTTTTTTTTAAAAAAAAAATACCCAACAACTAACGGTATATGTGATCTTAATCAAAATCACTACCATCACTAGTTATTCTAAACTTTGTTTTTCTCAATGAAAACTGATCATCAAACAGTAAAGTGACAAATATTTTTTAGCAACAGTTAGAATTTTTCTCACCATGGGCTTTATTTTGAAAAAAAATCAATTATATATTGCATTACTATTTCATAATGCTACAAAAAATGTGTCATAATTTGTAAAATCTTTGGGCTGGCTTCCTTATAGTTATAGATTAGCAGTGATTATTATAAGTGGGCCTTTTGAATTGACTTCATCCGCAGTTTTTGTATGACATCGTCCCATGATGAGATGACTTCAAAATAAAAAGTCCATAAGTTAAATGTTCTTTATTGGAATATTTAATTCAAGTATGAGACGAGAAAGTCTAGGGTGGACCTGGTCCACATTAATTTTTGGGTGGACCAAGTTTTCACTCCTACTCTCTACTTCTAATCTCTCACTCCCTTACTCTACTTTCAAGTTTTTTAAAAAAAGAAAAATAATTTAATTCAATTTATTTTAATTTTTAATTTGAATTAAATTTTAAAAAAATTTATTTAAAAGATTGTATTTAAATTTTTTAATTTCTAAAAGTTTTAATTTTCATTTTAATTTTAAAAATTTTAATTTTTTTTATTTTAAATTTTTTATAAATTAAAAATTTTTTAATTTTAATTTTTTTATGTTTTAAAAAAATAATTTTTTTTTGTTTTTTAAAATTTTAATTTTTTTTAATTTTATTTTTACTATTTTATTTTATAAATTTTTAATTTTAATTTTAATTTTTTAATTTTTTTTAAAAAATTTTTTAAGTATAAAAGTGAAATAAACGAAGTGTGAAAGTATAAGAGTAGAATGAAATAGAGTGGAAGTGTGGAGTGGAGTGGAGTGGAGAGAAGTAAAGTGGGGTGGAAAACTTGGTCCACACTAATATTAGTGTGGACCAGGTCCACACAAGTCCTTTTCGTATGAGACATGTCTCACGATGAGAACGTCTCATACAATAATTGTGAAAAACTAATTAATTATAGTTTTGTGATAGGATTGACCGAGAGAATGAAAGCGTCAGGTGAAAGTTAAATTCATAATTTCACACTTAGAAAAATACTGCCTTCACCAATCTAAAATTCTTTAACTGAGTTTTTTTTTTTTTTTAATTTTTAGAAGCATAAGGGTTTGGTTACCTATCTAAAATTATTTGCATTATTATTAAAGGCTTATAAGAACAAAAGAGTTGGTACAACTTATATCTTATGATAAACTAAAAGAAAACGAATATAATCAAAAGTTGACCCTTTTTTTCTCATTAATACTCTTTTTATTTTAAATTTTAAACTTTAATATCTCTGATTATGCATTATAAAAAATTATAAAAGTTTTATACATTATATCAAATCTAACAAGATTTCAGAATATATTTTATTTTCTATAAATGTTTCAAAAATCTAACTTACATTTCTTTCTTTTAAAATAGACAAACTTAAAGTGAACAAACAAATGACAACATATAGAATAAAAGATATTATATTATTAATTTTGTTTGGTATGAGTGGAATTATCATCATTATTTTTATTCATATGAGATTTAAGATAAACGATATGAGCCTAACGGTAAAATAGTTGAGTTCATAAAATAAT
Source organism: Amaranthus hypochondriacus (assembly GCA_000753965.2). Classification (NCBI taxonomy): domain Eukaryota; kingdom Viridiplantae; phylum Streptophyta; class Magnoliopsida; order Caryophyllales; family Amaranthaceae; genus Amaranthus; species Amaranthus hypochondriacus. The sequence goes on from CM025918.1 coordinate 5,271,328, forward strand.
TTTTTTGGGAAATTTCACTTGGTAACTCTGTGGTTTTGGATTTTTCACATGGTAACCAAAATTTTTTAAAAATTAATGCGATAACCCTGAGGTTTACTAAATTGTTCCACCGTGGCCTTTTTTCACGGAAAAAATGTTAGCAAACGTTAATTTCGAAGCTTTAAAGTTATTGTACGCTTATTTATGCGACTCAAGATTTCAAATGTCATCAGTTTCAACATTTTCCCCCAAAATATAAGCCCTAACTCCACCATTTTTGGATTTGGGGGGAAAATATGATTTGGATGAAAGATGGTGGTGGAGTTGAGGTTTATATTTTGGGGTAAATGGTTGAAACTAATAGCATTTGAAATGGTGAGTCGCATAAATAGGCGTACAACACCTTTAAAGCTTCGAAATTAACGTTTGCTAACGATTTTGTGTGCAAAAAAGTTACGGTGGAACAATTTGGTAAACCTCAGGTTTAAAGTGTGGATTTTTTTAAAGTTTTGGTTACCACGTGAAAAACCCAAAACCTTAAGGTTACCACGTGAAATTTCCCTAATTTTTTTTATCTAAAAAAACAACATATAAATAATAGTAGCATATAATTGTCAATTAAAAAAAGTAATGCAATTTACTTAAAAAAAAAGTAATGCTTTTAAAAAAACAGAAAAAGTATTATTTCTTATGTCCACTTAAATGTTGACATATTCTTTCGCGGAATCAAGAAAAATGGAGTGAACAAGTATCCAGCTCTCCCATGCCATCCTTGAAATATAGACCACATAGAGTGCACCAAAATGTCAAGGTCATTTTAAGGAGTAAAACAAATAAATAAAATTCATAAATCATTATCGATTATAGATTTGTAAATTGATCAATCACTTTTATTTGGGTCGGTGTTTGTGATCGTAAATTCGTGATCGTGACTGAATAATTTATTATTGGAGGAAAGTATATACGCATCATAAGTAATTTGTACCAATTTTTTGTACGAATGAAAATGAAAATTGAAAAATATAAGACTTTTAATGCATGTTAGATTTATAGTTGAGATTTTGACTGAAATTTCAACTTTATGGTTGTCCTATAAAATTAATTTTTCTTGTAAACTTTGATTAAATTTAAGTCATTTTTCTATTTTCTTTTCATGTAAATAAACAAAGACTTAAAATTTCTCTAAACAAACATTAATTTTCTAAAAAAAAATTCACGTCTACAACTCCAAAATCTTAAAACTCTTGTAATGCATATTTAATGAACTAGCTAATAATTCTTGATTCGTTTGTATAGTAACTCATGGGTAATTGGGTACGGTCTTCACATGACTATATTTGTAGAAATTATAAGTGTATTCTGCATTAAATATACTTCCATCTTTTAAATGATGATTTTAGTATTCATTCGTCCAATAACATACATGACCAACGTAACATATAGTTTACCAATTTGTGTATGTGCTTGTTTTTCTACATGTATTAGTTATCAACTAGTCATAAGTCACGACTAATTGGTACATTTCCATAGCTAAATTGTGCAATTGTTTCTTTTTTCTATAGATGAGCACATAAGTACTTTATTTGGTCTTTAATGGTATATATATTTGTTACTATAGTGACATTTGTGAAAAATGTCGTTAGATCCTATGTCGCAAAAAGCTTTAGTGTGATTTTTTTATGATGCTAAAGGCTCTAATAAATGTCACTAATCCTCTATATATACTATTAGAAATTTGAATTAGTGACATTTAAATAAAATATCGCAAATATATCCCACTAAAAGCAAATTATCTTGTAGTGACTTGTGATTTGTCCGCAAAATACAACAAACAGTTAAAATCAATCAAGAGTTGACAAACGCATATCGTGAATAATCAGAGTTTGGCTAGCTTGTAGGTTTATAGCTTTTGATGACATTATAACCTTATAATTTATAATATAATTGGGTTTTCTTGCATACATTTAAAACTATATTTATATTTGAGTAAAGAGAAACTTTTTTTTATGTAACATGCACAAGATAAATATCATACATTTGTATCCCACGATCCCACCATAATTGTTAGCTAGCATATCTTATGATGATTTTGACACTACATGAGATATATATCAGGCGCAGCTCAAAAAAACAAGCTTATGCCAATTTAAGAGCAAGAAAATAAAATATTTGAACATTCTTCTTTAAGTCGAGGGACTTTTTGACCGAACTCTTCTCTATGGATATCATGAGTTGTCGTCTTTCTTGCCTTTTTAGACCCTGACTATAGTTTCCTTGAGCAGGATGCACCAAATATGATGATTATGATATATATAGTGAATGAATTCAAGAGATCAATCTATTTGATGGGTTGAGAAGGTGGTAAGAGCTACGGTTCCTTGGGAAGCGACACCTTGAATTGGTGTTAGTTTGATCATCATAATCATCATTAGCATCCATTTCATACAAAATCTTGAGGAATATGTGGACTTCACAAGGTAGTAATAATGGACCATCATTTTGAAACCCATATACTGATTCCGCCTCTTCAAGTAACATCCTAAAAAGTGGATGATTCGTGCACTCAATTTTGAGCACAAATCTTTGTTTATCGGGTCCCACATAGACCGATAAACAACCCTTAGGTGATATAAGACCTACCCGCGAGTTGTTTTTATTAGATCCGACTAATTTTTCAACTCGCGGGCTGAGTGGGGTCGTAGGAAAAAAAGTCGACCAAGACTTGCTCTTAACCATAGGACGTCTACGTAATGGTGTTATAGAAAGGAGACGAGTTGGAGTCAGAGCCCTTTGCGGCTGATCATCGTTAAATGACTTGCATCTTTCCCATGACTTCTTCAATATACTCCCTTTCTTTTTCTTTCCTTGCAAGCACTCCATGTACTTTTTCGTAACAAATTAGTTACAAAACCTTAGAAGTACTCAAAACAACCCAAGAGAGAATAAATAAAAAATAGTTTCTAGCTAAAAATGCTATATATGAAGAAAAACTCCCCCTCCCAAAAAGAATTTAACACCCCTAAAACAAATTTCACACACTACAAAATTGTTTGATCTGATAAAAAAAAAAACCGACAACTGATTTGAAACAGAGAAAATCTTAGTAGAATCCTAGTATAACAAAGAGGTTTCAGATGATCCAGAGGTTTAAAAAGGTGAATTTGCGGTTATTAAGAGTGGGGGAGGGTTAAGACTTAAAAGAGACATAAATTGGGAGCAAGAGCATGTATATATATAGTAGAAGAGGTAAATGGAGGAAGATATTGGTTGTAGCTTCGAGCAAATTAATTCACATATAAGGTCATTGGTGGGCCATTGGTGACAATGATGTTGAATTAGGCTGTTTATTTGTCAACGCTTGAATTGTCCATTTTCTTTTGGGGGTATCTTCTTTTTATTCGACTTTTGTATTATTTGCCTTTTCATGTAAATGAAATGAAGTGAGGAAGATTTTGTATTTCTTTTTGTTTCTTTTTAATCAAGTAATAATATATTCTATTAATTTATGATAATTTTTATTGGATGTTGTACTGAGAATGTTGTCATTTTTCATGAGCCAAAAGAAAAAATAATGTGTGTAATCTTGAATGTTCACCGGAATATTCTTTCCTTTTCTTAGGTTTTGATTTTATATATGTAATTAATAAATAGAAATAATATTTTATCAAATCGTACCATATGCCACTAGTTTTATCTTTCTAACTTCTCGTTAAGTCAAAATTTTTTAAATTCTCAAAATTAATATAGGTGAATTTTAATTTGATTATCACAAATTAAGACGGTCTCTGTGAGACGTACCCATACTTGGGTTATATAATCCAATAATAGAAACTTTTAGCATAATGAACCTTTTGTATGAACTCGCCTCACGGTGCGACGGTCTCATATAAAAGAGGCTTATTAATTTATAATAAAAGATTTATAAGAAAAACATACTCTAAATATGTAATAACAAAATAAAAATACTTATTTTTTTAAACTTTAGAGTAAATATTAGCAATTACTTTAAAACAAATTAAAAATAAATTAATTTTTTTTCGTTTCGTATTTTCAGAGTTCTATATAATCGAGCATTTTATATGTGCTCAAAATTAATTCTGATAATTATATTAATAGGCAGCATTATTTCTTGAATATGTACAAATGTAACTAAAAGCTTTAGAAATTTACTAAGAACTAATTAATTCAGTTGGACTTAAACATACTATTCTATATTTCAAAAAAAAAAAAAAAAACTATTCTAAGCTATTGACTTTCAAACTTAATTTAATAATTTAGAATTGACTCCTCTAAAAATTTATAAATTGTAATTTGGCATCCTTGAACAGGCAATTTCTTGCCAAGTTAGGCATGACTATTATTTATTTATTTATTTATTTATTTCAGATTAAAAATATAAACAAAGATGCTTATTACTCCAAGTCCCCCATTACATTTGTGGTCTGCATTCACCCTGTCGATCACCCATGCATGCAGTCTATATATCTAATCAATATATTTTGATGACATTGATTTTTTTTTTGTAAAATGACGAGTTGATATATACTTGATCACATTGAATTTGTCAAAGAATGAAATTGCATATAAATTGGTAATTTAATTTTAACTCTATATGAGACAGTATTACGGATCTTACCGTAATACGTATTTATATACACGGATCAAGCTGGCTCTCATGCCCTCAATTGAGAGCATTAAGATTTCCAAAGGAATTAACGGCCCATTTGGTTAGTGGTACTAAATGGTGGTAATGAGAATGATTTATAGTGTAAAATTTCATTAAAAGATCCATATCATTCCCATGGTAATGAAACTTTGATCACAAAAAAGTGTTTTTGTATACAAATTTTCATTACTACCTAATACCACATCTCTCAATGGTAATGCATTGGAATAAATTTTATGATGAAAATGAGATGATTGGAGTTGGACAAGCATTGCCATCAAGGTCGACAAGAGATTTTTCAACTAAAATTATACTAATTTTTCATTCTTAATTATTACCATCGTTTATGACCACCTACCAAATGGGCCGTTAAGTTTAGAATGAGTCGCTAAAAATTGAACCTAAGACCAACAAAGCAAATAAATTGTGTTCTGAATAAACAAACTAATACGTTACCAAACTTCTTTGATCATAAATATATTCAATAATTAATTTATATTCTCTGCTAATTGCTAAACATATATAGAAGCACTAGTAAGTAGTAATAAATCACAAAATAGAACCACCCATTAGCAACTTTTATTGAGAAAAATGTATTTTGCTTCTGATCTTATTGCTCATCGGTTTTAAGATATATATGAAAACTCGTTGAAATAGATTATAGAATATTATTTTATACGATTGAATCGAAAACATTATTTGTTTATATATTTATGATTGTTCTAAATTTTTTATTGAATTATACTTTTATTTGTATTGATTGTGCTCTCACTAAGTTTAAGCCTTGAATTCACCATTGGACCAAGACGGACTCATACAATCAGCTCATTCATCCAATTGATCACTTTATAATCGTAAGTGCTCACTCTACGGTTCTACATAATCACTCCATGGTTATAATTGATCAATTCAATATTGTAAGTGATCAATTCCAAATTATAACTAATTATTTTAAAAATATAAATATACATCAAATCGGTCCACATAGTAGTTGATCTCCATCATGAATTTGAGAATTTTTTTATCCAACAATCCAAAAAAATGGACAAGCAAATTTGGGATGAAACCATCTTACTGTGAAATGAGTTCATATAAGCATTTCATTTATGCTATGTTTGGGAATGTTGATTTCATTTGAAAATGAGGATTTGACTCAAATTTAGTGTTTGGCAAGTAAAAGATTTTCAAATTTGAATTTGAGTCAAATCCACCAATGTTTTAAAAAATGGTTAAAGATAAGTATTTGGGAATCCCTTCCCTAAGCTTGTGATTCTCAAATTCTTCTTTAATGAATTCATAATTGAAATCTACAATTCCAAATGAAATACTTATTCCCAAACGCAACCTTAGTGATTTTTAAAAAAATTAGTTAAGTAAATTGAAGTGTTAGTAGTGTGTTACTAAACATGACATACTTGAAAACTGTTTCTTTTATTTTTTAAAATTAAACATTAAATCAGTCTATATTAAACCGTCTCACATTGAGACGGATTTAGTGAAGAATTTGTCTCAAATTGTGAGGGAGAGAATATAGACCGAACTTCACATGGGCCCTTCTTTCACGGGGGAAGAATCAGCCAAGTGGTAGATACGCTGGTGATCTTGGAAAATTTGTATTGTTTTTTTCCCCGATCAAAGTCAATTACTAGCTACTATTATATAAACTTTGAGAAATGTCATTATTAGTAGCAAATATAATAAAATGAAGGATGTATAAATATTTAAGTCGATAGTTAAAATCTCGAAATGTATTATATATTCTCTATAAAATGTAATGTTGGTATATTCTAATTGAAATAAAAGGTGAATGAGAATCGACTTATGTCATGTTGGCTTTTAATAATATGTAAGAAACCAAATTAATCGAAAACTTAAATAAATTATAACAATTAATATGTTATATATGATCTATCAATATAATCTATCAAATTAAATATAAAGACGAATTAGGATCCTCTCCATTACTAAAATGTAATGGAGGATTCATTACAAAATTCAATGGCTATAATTGACACATATTTTAGAATAAAAAATAAAATAATAATTTCCTCCTATTAAAATAAAATCAAGCAATTATAACCATTGGATTTTGTAATGGATAATCCATTACATTTTAGTAATGGACATTCATATAAGAGGCTTCCACTACAAGAATGTAATGTTAGCATACCATAATCTGAAATGAATCTATGTAAAAAAACTACAAGTATCCTGTGAGACCGCTTTATTTGTGCAATCGGCCCAAGTTCAATAAGATTTTTAGAATATTCTGACATATTTATTTGAATACTTAAAAGGACAATTTTAAGACTTAAAAATTCAATTTTAAAACTTAAAAGGTCAATTTCAAAGTTTTTAATATCAATATTAATGTTTGAGTCTCTTACTTTAAAGTTGAAATGAGAATTTTAAATATAGCAATTGGTCTTTTAAGTCTTAAAATTGTTTTATTAATATTGAAATTGAACTTTTAAGTCTTGAAATATTAAATTCCATGATTTAAAATGTCAATTTTGAATCCTTGAAATTGTTCTTTTAAGCATCAAATATGTCTTTTAACTCTTAAAATTGGCAATTTAATTTGTAAAATTGGTTAAAAAAATATATACAATTGAACCGCCCAATAAAACACATCTCATAAATGAGACAGTCTCACCCAAATTTTTGCCGAAAAAACTAATGGTAAAACTCTAATAGTTCGTAACCTTAATCACATATCACACAACCACGCTTAAACAAATGCATCAAGAATCTCATTGATGTATGTAAGAAATGAAATATAAATGAAATTTTTTAAACATTTAAAGAATTCTAAATATATTATATTATATACTCCATAATATATTATATTTACTTTAAAAAGAAAAAATTCTATATTATATTTTGGCAAGAATTAATTTTAATATTGTTTCATAATATTCTTCCCGTTTAGAATATTCTATTTTAAAGAGAAAAATTTAATTATGAATTTTAAAATATATATAAATGATAAAATATATTTATATGAGATCTCATTAGATTTGTGTTAATTTATATTTTTTCTTATGTATATTTTTATAATATGTATCTAGACGTATTAAGATTTAAAATTTATTTTGAAAACTATACATTAAATAAACAAGAAGAACAAAAAATAATTGTGGAAGTAATACTTCCTCTGTTCCATAATACTTTCTTTTGATAGTGACATTTTCCCACACAACATATCACACTCATTAGCAAGTATTATGAATCGGAGGAAGTACTAAATAGTCTCGATATCTTGCAAACTTAATACTTCTATTAAAGTTGGATAACTTTTTAATTTAATATATTTATCAAAGTTGGAGTGTTTTTAATACTACATTATTGATTGATTGATGGTGTCAACACTCAACACTTATAATTTTCTCTCATAAATAATATACAAATAATGTAGTAGTATACGCTCGTGTACATACTAATTTTTTTAGTATAATACTTGTATATTTGAATTGTATAAATCATGATAAGTTAATTAAGGGTATGATAAGAGATTAAGAGGTGGCATGCCACAGGGCAAAAACCAATAGGATTATGACTTAAGACTTAAGAGCAGGGGGATCCTAGCTCTTAAACTATAAGCTAATTATTGTCATTTTTTTACTTTTAATTCTTGCCGTCGGTTGTATTTTTTAGTGAATTATTTGGCTTTGAGAGGCAAGTATCATTAAGAAATTAGGATATTTATAAATTTTATTTTTGTTCATCATGCATGAACATACGTCACTATAGTTCCTAATGTCCTCATGAATGCCAATTAGATTGCATATCTTATTCTAAAATAATGTTTGTTTCCAATTTAATATATAGAAAAATTTGCAATAATAATTACAAATTTTATATTTAATATTATCATAGTAAATAAAATTACTGAAATCGAATGTTTCGTAGCATGGTTATCAGAATCTCGATTCTGATCAACGATTCTACGATTCTACGATCCAAAATTAGGCGACCGATCCGGATCGCAGGTAGGATCTTAACATGGTAGAATCGTACGATCCTACATAGCTCCAAGATTTAAGTGGTAGGATCATAACACGATTCTACGATCTTACGATCTTACGATTCGATCCTATAAGGGTAGCTTCAATTGTAAAAATATTTCATATAATCCAGATTTTACTTATGTATGTATATGTATATATCTAAACAATTACATTAATATGCTAAAGTTCAAGTTTTTCTTGATTCGCATCTTAAAAATGATTATTTAAGGTGTTTTTTACAAAACTTAATAATTGAAGTCAAATAAGTATAAATTTAAACCTTAAAACTAAAAAACAGAACAAATATAATTGAAAATCAGTTATCTAAAGCATATTAATGTATATTTGTAGGATCACACGATCCTACGATCCGATTCTACCGATTTCGATTCTACCCCCTCAACGATCCTACGTAGAATCCCGATTCTAACAACCTTGTTTCGTAGTGATAATCTCATGTACAAATTCATACTCCTTTTCAAATTTATCCATTTTTTAAAATAAACTTATTTATAATTTATCTTATTCACCAATCACCATCTGCAATTTAATGCTATACCAAGAAGTGTATATGTTCAGGTTTTCGAAAAATTTCAAGTTATTGTTATATAAACTTATTCTCCAATCATGTAAATTTCGATTCTTGAAACAAAATAATTTAATTTTTATAGGTTATTTTTAATCGGCTCATACTCCATTTTGATTAACAACACATCTTGTATGGGCCAATATCACGGTGAGAAGACCTCAAAACTCATACACTTAATGTTTTTATTATTGGGCTATTTAATTTAAGAATGAGGTATGTCTCAATGTGAAACTGTGTCATACAAAGATATGTATTTAATTATCAGACGATCTTGGGAGAGACCGTCTTAGAATAAGATGGTCCAATATTCCAGCCCATCATGCTCCTTACATGCTTTCTCTCTTCTTTTTTATTTCTAAGCATTTTTCAATTTTAATCTTGAAGGTATCAATTTTGACCTTGAAGATATCAATTTCAATTTAGGTAGAAATTGATTACTTTAACGCTACAATTGATCACTTATAGGTTCAAATTGAAATTTTTACTTTAATTGATATGTTTAAGTACTACTTTACATTGAAATTGATATCTTTAAGGTTAAAATTGATACCTTTAAGGTCCAAATTGAAAAATGCCCAGAAAATGAAAAAAAACAAAAAAAAAGAAATTCCAGAGGAAAATAGGCGCACGCGTGTAGAACACGCGCCTGCAATGGGCCGGCCCAATTGTGATTTTAGAATAAGATGGTCTTACGCAAATTTTTGTGTTTAATTAATCGTTCAATTTTAAACAACTCTACTTATATCTCTTGCACAAAAACTTGGCCGAGACCGTCCTAAATTAAGACGAGTCCTGAGCCGGCCTAGTTTAAAGCGCGTGTAAATCGCGCGCCCGTTTCCCTTCAAATTTCCCTTATTTATTTTTTTTTAATTTCCTTTCTTGATTCTTGCCATTTCTTGTTTTTTCCTTCTCCATTTTATTTTCTTTCTTGATTCTTGCCATTTCTTCATCTTCTTTCCTTCTCCATTTTATTTTCTTTCTTGATTCTTGCCATTTCTTCATCTTCTTTCCTTCTCCATTTTATTTTTTTTATTATTTTTTGCCATTTTTGTTTTTTCCTCTCTTATGATGGTTGATTCTTAAAATTGAAGATGAAAATTACAATAATTTAGGATTGAAGATTGTTGTTTCTTGTAACGTTTATATATATACTTTGTAAATAGACCAAATTGAATATGTTAATAGTTAAGTTATTATGACATATAAATTGACAATTGATGTATATTATCTAACTCAGTTTTGAACTTATAATATTCAATATTGATTTGAAGATAAGTATTCAGATGGAATAGAGTTATTGCAATGCATTAATTCAAATTGAATATGTTATAATTAAAATTGTGATATATAAATTGACATTTGCATATCAATTATATTAATATGTTCATTATCTTCTTCGTTTTCACCATAAACCACCATCATTTGTTCTTTATCAAGCATTAAATCTGTTAAAAAAAATTATCAATTACACCTTATAAATCTTTGATCAATACTATTATTATACATACGTTTTTCCTAATATTACCTTCAATTTTGTCTTTATATATTCTTGATGCTTGTAACGTCATTTTTATGTCAAATTCATTCATAATATCTTCCATTGCAGACATTTATGGGGTTTTTAAAGTTAGAATGTTGATTTTCTTTGAATGAAAGAAAGAATTCGTAAGATTTGAAGAATAAATTGCATTTTGATTTGTTTCCTTGATTGTTGATTTTTGGCAGTTTTGAGAATCGCTTTCTTTATTTTACCGTTTTCAAATGAGGCAGTTTTTATATTTTAATCTTTTCTTTTTTTCTTTAATTCTATTAATGAAGATGGTTTTAGATGTTTGGGTCGTCTCATTCTGAGACGGTTTCGGCCAAGACTGGTTGTATCTCTTGACCATAAAGATTCAAGAGATGGAAGTGGGGTACGGGGGCTAATAATGGCCCAAAGTAGACTTGTGTTAAGTAAGTACAACTAGTCTCCTGAGAGATCGTCTTTCTGAGAGATGTCTCTCAGGCCCAATTTCTAATGGGCCAACCCAACTAGAAATAGTCTCTCAAAGAGACCGTCTCTCACAAGAATTTGTGAAGTGTATATAAACTCTGCAAAGTTGGGCCTGAAAGCAAACCCGGCCTAATATTCGTTTAAGCCCGCCCGTTTATAGATCTAGTCTCAAATCTCAACTAACTGGCAACCGCAAAGAGACCGTCTCTCACAAAAATTTGTGAAGTGTATATAAACTCTGCAAAGTTGGGCTGAAAGCAAAACCCGGCCTAATATTCGTTTAAGCCCGCCCGTTTATAGATCTAGTCTCAAATCTCAACTAACCGGCAACCGCCTTTCTATTCACCAAAAATTACGAGGGAAACATGAACTCATATCATCATCAAATCACTATTCACTACTTAAGCCGTTTCATATCCTTTATCCCACTTAAAACCTTCCCCAAACAAAATTCGAATAACAAAAACCCTAATTTTCTCCCGGGAAACAAACGCCGTACGAGATTTTCATAAACAAAAATCGAGATTTTCTACATTAAACCCCAGTGAAATTGATTGCTTATATCGCTTAAAACGAGGGTAATCGAACGTAAGCAATGATATTTTAAAAACGCGACGGAAGACGTTGCGAGTTTCCGACGCTTTTGATGATAAAAATGCGTCAAAAAAGCCGAAAACCCAGTTAACTAGTAATTTTTACAATGATGATGATGATCAACAAGTTTAATTGTTGTTTTACCAGTAGGGTTTCTTGATTCGCTTCCTCCAATGGAGAGGGAATTTGTTAATAGTATGAATGATGATGAAAAGGTGTTGCCTTTGGATGTTTCTGGTGGTTTTAGAATGAATAGTTGTAAGCAGTTTTGGAAGGCTGGTGATTATGAAGCTTCTGATGTTCTTGCAATACAAGTATTAAAATTTCTACTTCTACTCAATTTGGTATCGTTCTAATTATAGGGTTTGAATTTTTGGATATGATTTTTTGTTGATTAAATTTGTAGGATGTTGTTAGCTTGAATGAAATTAAAGTAAAAATGGCTCATATTGCTCCACCGTTTAATTTGCTATTTTATTTATCATTAAATATCTATTTTCTTAAAAAATATTATATTTTTCTTTGTTACTATTAGAGACAAAGTAGTATACTTCGTTGTTATTTATGAATTATGATTTATGATACCTAATTGTACGACATTTGTTTGATGACCCTTTTCATTAGCAGCCATCAATTATCAATTACAACCCGCTTGGTTAATGGTATTAATTAATGGTGATGGCAATGATTTGTAGTGCAAACTTTCATGACGTGTATCATATCATTCATTCATATGGTAATGAAAGTTTAATCATAAAAAAGAATTTTTGTTCATAATTTTTCATTAGCATCTATACCACATGTTCAAATGTTAATGCGTAGGAAATGAGATCATTGAAGGAGAATAGACATGCCATTAAATTTGTCGAAAGATGGTTCTAGCTAAATTACACTCATTTTTCATTATCATGCTGTAATGAATCGGGTTAAGGGGTCAAAGGGCATTATCGTCTTTCTCGCCTTGAGGACAAGGTGAAGGTTTTGAAAGGGGTATTGTCACGAAAGGGCAACCGGCCCAACCGGTTGTCAAGACTTATCATAGGAGAGATAAAATAAATAAAGATTAGTAGCTTAATTGTCATGTAATAAAGTACTTTTATGTTTCTTGATGAGGTGTTATGTTTCTTGATGAAGTGTCTAAGAGTCTTATTATAATTGACTCATATATAAAGGGCCTCTTGTACATATTATAATTTTTGTCAAATATAAGTAATAAGAAGAAGAGGAGGATTAGGAGTTAGGTGGTGGCTTGAATACCATCATTAATTGGGCTTTCTTGATTCTATTTCTTATTTGCACATTTCCATAATCATCATTAGTAACAATTTGTTACAAAGGTATAACAGCATTGTTCGATTGTGGGCAAGAAAGATTGATGTTCAAAGCAAAGATATGGATTCTCTTGAACAAGGTTTAGAGGAGTTAAAAAATGCCATGGATAGACAAGAAAGAAAAGAATCTTGGGAGCAAGGGCTGTCCCAATTGAAGGAGGTGATAATCGGCCTTGACAATAAGTTTTCCCGACGGCTAGATAAAATCGACCAGATTCTGTCGAAATAAATGGAGGAAAGAACGAGTTTGGGAAAACGAAAGGATAAAGAAGGCGTAATTCAAAAGAAACGGACAACCATTTCTGGGGAGCCGCAACAAGAGGAATTCGAGGAAGAGTGGGTTCGAAGGAAGAAGAACGATATTGATCTTGATACTCAAGAAGATGATCTTGATGCGTTCTTTAAGGGTTTAGGGGCTGAAATTTCTCCGTTAGACATGCTCCAATGGGCTGTCCAGAATGATATTATTCACTCATTCAAACCAACATTCACAAATGAAATTCATGAAAAGATAAGAAAAGGCCTTTGTGAGATTTGTGATGAACGTTTTGATCCGAAACAAGAATGTAGTCACAAAGGGTATTCAATTCTCATTTTACATCAAGATATGGAAGATGAATTATTAGCCTTTATATTCCATAAAGAAAAAAAAGAAGTGGTCCAAGAAGAGGGTGTGAAGGTTGATAATATAGGAAGCAAGGTATCAGAGATTGAAGAGGGTGTGAAAGAAAGGATCAAGAATATGTTTCAAGACTACAAGAAACATGTTCCAATATGAAAGACACTATTTGTGAAGATTACGGGGTGAATGAAGAGATTGAAGACAAAACAAATTTGAAATGTAAAGAGATTAGGGGATTATGTGAGGAAGACATAACAGTCCATGAAGAGAAATACAACGAAGAGTACCCAAAATAATGGAGAAGTGACCAACACTACACCACTCTGTTCGTTATTGTGTGTGGTTCGTCATAAAATGAACACGTGACTCATTTCGACGCGACCTACAACAACCGAACTCAACACAAATCCATGTCTACCTCTACATTATAGTAATATGATAATAGTACTCTTACAAGTAGAGGTAACCATAAAAATTGTGTCATGTTCCTACTTATTGTGCTTGCCGTGCCTTGTGTCAAATCATATTGTGCTAAGTTATGTGGTGATTGTAATCTCATATCGTGCTTGTCCATCAAAAAATAAAATCTAAGCATAAAATCATATTGTGTTTGACCGTCTATGTGTGATGTCTAGTGTGGTTCGTGCTAAGTGGCGTCGTGAAGGATGTTGTGCCCTTTTTTCAGGTATGTCTTGCTCGGGCGCCCCGTACCAACCCGGAGGCTAGAAGGGTAAAAATAGAAGGCAAAAATCGGTTTGGCAAAGGTGGCCCCACAAGAAGAAGTAATCTAGTTTCCAGACCAATCAAATTGGTCTCATCATCTCTACTTTATCCACCCAAAAATTATCTTCCATTCATTTTCTTTTAATTTTCATTTTTCCTCTTCAAAAAATCAAAATTTTGATCTTCTCACAAACAACGAGAGGTTATCTTTCTCTCTAAAGTCTAAACCATCAAAACCTCCATTTTCTTCATTTTCTCCCACCACTCTTCTTCATTTCTTATCCTCTCACTCATCCCTCTACATTCATCAACAATGGCGGCACTGCAAAATCCAGTCGTTTTACAAGCAAATACGGCTACAGTTGCAGCATTATCAACATCATCCACCGCCAATTCTCCAAAGTCATTTTCTCTCTCTTTCTCTTCTTCTACTGCTACTTTCAATCCTCTCAGGCTCGCTACTTTGTCTTCCTCTAAGTTCATCGCTAAACCTCGTGGTGGTGGAGCTCTTGGTGCTCGCATGTCCGATAGTCCTGCTGGAAGATATGCCGCTGCTCTAGCTGAAGTTGCTAACTCTAATGGTACTCTTGAAACTACTGCCTCTGATGTCGATAAAATTGACAAGATTTTCTCCGATGAGCAGGTATACTATTGCTCTCTTTTATTTCTACTTTCGAAATTATAACTTTGTAAGACTTCTAATTTTGCGATTCCCATTTCTGTATACAGTTTAATAATAAGTGTCGAAGTATTCCAATGAAAAATTAATAATTCCGTTATTTTCTTATGTTTGTATACTTTTTTGATTTTTTTAGTGGTTTTTCTATATGCGTGTTTTCTGATTAATTTTTGTTCATTATTTCATTAGTGCAGTAAATATGTTTCTGCTATTTCATTATTGCAGTAAATGCGTTTCTGCTAATTAATATGTGATAGAATTTAGAAAATGGGCCTGGGCAACCCAAACAAGGAAGAGAAGAAGTAGTCCACTCCTAAACCCAAAGAAGGTTTACTACTAAAACCAATTGGTAATAGTAGGAGTTACTCCTTGAGTATATAAAGTGATACATACTCTTCTCTTTCTCCGATGTGGGACAACTCACATGTGGGTAACACATGGACACTTCAACACTCCCCCTCACATGTGAGTTTCCTTAGAATTTTAGCCCACCAGAAGGGTTACAAACCTATTGGGAATGAATATCCAATTAAAGGTCCCTTAACCAATGGTAAGATTAAATGCCCAGTATAAAGGCCCAATAACAAACCGAGCTCTGATACCATGATAGAATTTAGAAAATGGGCCTGGGCAACCCAAACAAGGAAGAGAAGAAGTAGTCCACTCCTAAACCCAAAGAAGGTTTACTACTAAAACCAATTGGTAATAGTAGGAGTTACTCCTTGAGTATATAAAGTGATACATACTCTTCTCTTTCTCCGATGTGGGACAACTCACATGTGGGTAACACATGGACACTTCAACAATATGTTTATGATAAAGTGCTGAAGTGCTGATTACATAAGTTTAGTGGTTACTCAAATTTTCAGTTAGGAAGTAGTCATATCATTGTTACCTAGTTCACTGATCTCATTGCAGATCAAGTTACCAGCCAATTGTAAGTCATTTTGGAGGAATTGCCGATTCGTGCAAAGAAGAGTTAATATCGAGTTGAATTCGCTGGAGTTCTTTTCGATTTCATGCATTCAAAAAAAGTGTTAATTTACATGACAGTTTATTATGTTGCACTTAAACTTAGTGATGTTGTTGGTAGTATGATGCTAGCTTGTAACAATGTGTTGATGTAGGAGTCAGTACTTCTATGCTCATTTGAATAAAAATTTGACCTCCTTTTGTGCACGTGATTGGTACTTGATCATATTGTATTTCTGTGTTATACAGGTGTATGCCTTCTTTGCGAACCCAGTGATTTCCACTGAGAAAAAGCGTCAAATGTTGGATGAGATTGTTGATTCTTCAAAGCTGCAGCCGCATACTGCTAATTTCCTTAATATTTTAGTTGATGCAGATAGAATTGAGTTGATTACGGACATAGTGAAGGAGTTTGATGTGGTCTTTAATCAGATTACCAACACTGAATTGGCAGTCGTCTCTTCAGTGGTTCCGTTGGAGAATGATCACTTGGCTCAAATTGCCAAGGGTGTGCAGCGATTGACAGGGGCTAAAAATGTGAGAATTAAGACAGTAATTGATCCTGATTTGGTTGCTGGGTTCACTATCAGGTATGGTAATGGAGGTTCAAAGTTGGTTGATATGAGTGTCAAGACACAGCTTGAGGAGATTGCTGCTCAGCTTGACTTGGGTGATGTTACACTTGTATGAAAGTAATTTTCATATGCCATCTAGTAAATTTGGTTCAAAAATTGTTCTAAAGTAAGTTGTGGGATTCCACAATTTTGAAACTATATGTATTTTACTGTATAATTTATATTAATGACAAGCAATTCTTGCGGTCGTCCTTCATTTTTTCCTAATATATTATATATGTGATCCCAGAATATATAACAGGGTGTCACGTTAAATACAAAGGTGTATAGTGCTTTGCGAATTTTCATCTTCCTTGAATATTCTGGATTATATTTCTGACTTCATCTTCATTTCCAAGTTAAGGTGTTGAGAATCAATGCTCTGTGGAAGACGAACAACCTAAAATAGTCTCAAAGGTTTACTTCAGTATCTTTATTGGTGCCAAAATAGTTTCTTATTGGAGTTTCCATGTTGTTCATCACGCTTTGATGTTGGACCCTAGATATAAGTCTCGTAATCATGTATATATTTGTTATCATTAATGTGAAATGGCACGACAAATATTTCAAACATTTCTTGCAACATTTCAGATGCACTATTTCTGCAGGGAAGTGCTTGTTACTTTTTTGTCCGTTAAATGTACTTTTATAGAGGATAGATCCATGTAGAAGTTGTATAGCATAGTTATGGATGTGCGTAATTCAATTTAGGCTTTATGTGCTGACGCACTAATGAAGGAATGCTAATTGTAGTCTTTCTCGTTGAAGATAGTTCCGCCTAGTGTATTGAAGTTTAACATACTGTATAGTACTTGATTACGTGTGTTTGTTCTCGCTTGAGGCTAAACCTAGTTCTATACTCGTGAAGTTGTCTATATTGCGGAGATGCTTCTGTTTTATGGAGATGTTGCAACTTCTATTGTAGTTACTCCAGTATATGAAGTTACGAAGATGTCATCAGACTCAGTTATCAAATCATTTGATGAATAATGCTATGCTGAAGTCTAAAACTAAAGTTATTTTAAGTACAATCAGGATGCAGGAACACTGTCACTTTCGGAGCCATAAGAACGTAATTCATATGATTTTATGATCTTCCTGTTGGTAGCATTTGCAATTGTAATTGTTGTGAAACTTTGTTTTTGATGAACGTATGAACATTATCTCTGGTTACGGATTAGGGTTTTGAATCACACTGCTCTGTGCTGATGCTTTCTGTTTTCGCAATCGCAACTGAATATCCTGACGCACATCACACTCTCAAACAGCACTTCTGGTGTGCTAACAAATTTCTGCAGTGCTTACATCATTTTATTGTCCACTTCTGGTTCTTGAAGCCGATCCTCTTATTTAATTTAAGTTATTTCATTAAACTACAAAATTAGGATTTCTTGTGAAATGCATCATTTGTGTTTATGTGTGATGGAATTAAGCACTTAAGGGATTTCTTTGTTGGTTGGATCTCGCTTTCACCGCTGTAAGTATACTTTTGCTATTAGCTGATTACTGTTTGTATGTTTCTTGTAGTTATTGCCATTGTGTGTTGTATTTTCTGTGTTATTTTTTCGTATTGGCTGTCAATCAACAATAGTGCGAAAGTCTTAATCCTAAACATTGCAGAAGAACAGTCAATGCCCGAGAAAATTAGTACTTCTGCTGTATTGGCTGTAGAGATTTCAAATACAAATAGATTGCTGTATTTAACATAAACCCAACTGCACATAATATATTTCACATAATAATTGTAACAAGGAACAATATATTTATATAACGAGAAAAAAGAAAACCTACCCTACGGGTTCTTCTTTTGTCGGTTTGGTGGAGTAAATGGAGGAATTAATGGTGTCCAAGTTCTTGGATCGCGTATATCAAATGCTGGTGGTGGTGGTGGAGGTGGAGGAGGCTGAGATATGAACGGAATGTGAGGTATCCATGTTTTTGGATCTGCGGGATTGAATGCTGGTGGAGGTGGTGGAGAATTAAAGAATGGTGTGAATGGAAAAGGTGAAGAGGGTGGTGGACTGGAAAATGGGAATGGAAATGGTAAAGAGGGTGGCGGACTAGAGAAAGGAAATGGAAAGGTTAAGGATGGCGGTGGACTGGTAAATGGGAATGAAAGGTAAGGAAGGTGGCGGACTGGTAAACGGGAATGGAAAGGGTAAAGAGGGTGGTGGACTGGTAAATGGGAATGGAAAAGATTGCAAGTTCTCAGCATTTGATATAGATGAAGTTTGCTTACTTCGAAGCAAGTGTTTAGAGGAAGTGGCTGATAGTGATGATTTAGCATGTTTACTGCACAGACTGTTGTTCTTTTTACTCGGTCTGAAACTCAGAGGAGTGAAACTGTAAACGCAAAGACTCTCTTGTTTAGATTTGACTGAAACTTCTGTTGTTGTGAATTTCAGGGTTGGAACATTGCAGACTTGAGACGAGCTTCCTATCAAACTCGCTTGACAAAAGGATTGGATCGGAGGACCATCAACGCAATCCACCCCATCAACAGCCGGTATTTCTAGCTTATACACTCCATATACGTCTGTCGTCCTGTTAACCGAGAAGGTTATCATCTCTGATGTTTTTGGCGCATTTGCATTGAATTTGCATTGTACATGTACATCTGCACCTGGTATACCAATAGACTCCCATTATATTTAGTTTTTTTTGCAATAATTTGAATTCAGTGAATTAGGCTGTGTTTGGCAGCAGGAAAAAGATATCTAACTTTCCCCATTATCTCTAATTTGGTCTGAAAGATTTGAAATCAATGTTCTTAGTGAGTTTGGAAAATACTTCATAATTAAGGTAAGAATTTGATGATCTACTCTCCATTTCTTTATTCTTTGTAATTTTTCTAGTATGTGCCACTCAAATGAATAATCCCAAAACCTAAACCTGATTTGTTGATCAGTACTCCCTTTTCCTATTAATAAACATCAATTTTACAGAATGCTGTTTTTCAAGCCAAACACAGCCTTAGTGAAAAGTGTGTGCTCTAGTGGATTAGCTACTTAGTAGTAAGTTATAAGAAGATTTACCTGGGATGAAATAGCTATGTCTCGAGAAGCCATTGTTGAGGCATGTGTCGCAGTAAACTGCACCAACGACAGTGATACGAGAGCTGATGAGCGCTGTCGATTGAGCTAGAAGTTGCAGAGAGTGAATGGAGAAAACTGCTAGGAGTAGAGAGAAAACCACTATGTCCATGGAATAAGTCATAGAAGATAAGTTGCAAGTATAGAAGGTTCTAAATTCTAATGAGAGAACATCCTAACAGTTAGAACTTAGAAGAAATACAGAACACAGAAGCATTAATAGCTTCAGGATGAAAGAATAAGTAGAAGTCTTTAAAATAAAATTTGTAGATCATCTCTTATGTTTTCTGCAGTAATGTGCCCGTGAATTTTTGTTGGTAGGTCCAAAGTACATGTTATCACCATGAAGGATGCTTTTTTTCTCCCATTATTTATTTTGTTTGTTCTAATCTCCATTCACTACAAACAAAGACATGTGAAGAGGTTATTTGGAAGATTGTGTGCTTAGAAATGATTCCATCTCATTTCAAGTTTTGGTTCAAGAGAATCACGGGTGTTTGGATTTGTCTCTTTGTTTCCTGTATAAATACTATATCATGCTTGGATTTGGGTTTCGGTGGCTGAATTTTTCTCTAATTACTGCTGTTAATTGTTTGTCGTAGAACTCGTTCGTCTAAACAGAATTCAGGGTTATAATTTGTAAATCGGCTACTTTTGGCGGCCTTACGGGTGGTTTGCTGGTGTGGCCTTATAGTATCTTGGTCGTTGCTGGTGTGGCATCATCTGTAATGCGACCGTGTTGTAAAGGTTTATACCTTGAATGAAATAAGTTGGAAATATTGTCCATTGTCTTCTTTGTTAATTTATATATCTTCTCAGTAATTTTGAACTTGGCAGCACAAATTGGCAAAACAAGCAAAGCCTCAATATGTGGTGACTGCACCAGCAATTGATTACTGAAATGCTTTCGAATTTAATTTCGCATAATAATACTCGCCCAGAGTTCTTGAACTTGCTACGTATGTTCTGTCTTATCTTATCTACAAACTTATTCTTTCTTGTTTATCTCATTTACATATATTTTTTTGGTATTTTATTTTTAATCTTTTTATCCCACACACTATAATGCAAAGTGTATATACATAATACCTGTCATCCAATTGGTATTATTGCTAATCTGTTACGAACTTACGAAAATACCCTATCTAATTTCTAATTTATGCGTCTATAATACGTTTGGTCCGTGGCCTAACCAAACTCTGTATATTGACTATATTCATTTGAACTATTTTCCAATTATGTTTTGAATGTTTTTTTGTTTATGCAATTTTGAAAATTTTTTGAACTTTATATTATGTTAGCGTTAGCTGGGTGGATATATATAGGGTACGAATTTGATGGTATTGACAAACTATTAGCATCGAAAGTTTTATCCACCATAGTAGTCTCTCCGATTCAAAGCAAATTATCCATTTGATTATTTTGACATTATTGATCGATCACTCTTCATTTCTATTTTAATTTTAATCTAGATGCCAAAATATAGTCAAGTAGAACTTTGTTAGATTTGTATCAATATAATTAATATTAATATTAAAATTTTTAATTTTTAAATTATGCCCAATTAGAGATATTTAAATTTGAATTAGTGCATTGAATAGTGTAAAAATTAAATAGGACATTTAGTGTATTTTGGAGGGAGTAATTAAATAGGTGGTGAATATAAAGTCATATATATGTACTTATTCATTCATCTTATCTCATATCGTCAGGTGTCGGCCTAATACCCCTTGTTTCTTATCTACCCATACTGATCTAAAATATACACGTTATCTTTAATTCATCTAACATAGAATATACAATCTCATAATATACACATAAGAAATTGCTTTATTACAACTTAATGATAGGAAATTGCATTTAATATCCTGGACATACCCAACTTTTTTTTCGAACTTTTTTTTTAAAGCTTTTTATTGAAAATAATAGGATAAATAAGTGCTCCCCCAAACTTATTGGAAAAATAAGCTTCAAAGGAAGTCGATGTTACTAACAACGATTTACTACTTTAATGGGCTGGAGGCTGAGTTTAGGACAATGGCAAAATCGTTGTTAGCAACATCGATTTTAGCTTTGGGACAAATCGCTGTTACTTAAAACATCAAATTGAATACCCACATTCTCTACATCTTCTAACTTCATCTTCAAATTCCTGTTCTCTTCTTCCACAATTGAATCCCTAACATTCCTCTTCTCCATTAAAACATCAAATTCAGCAGTCTCAACAATACTCTCATTCTCTACATCTCCTAACTTTCTCTTCAAATTCTTGTTTTCTTCTTTCAGAATCGAATCCTTAACACTACTCTCATCCACTAAACTATCAAATTTAGTACTCGTACCAACACTCTCATTTTGCGCTCGCATTTTGGGCGGAACTCTTCTTGGAAGAAAGACGGAGACTGCGACGAAGAGGAGGACTACTATCTGGTAAAGAATTAAGATCAAAATCATTAGAATTAGGACTAGACATGATGAGATTAGTTGAAGGTTCAATGGGTTTGGAAGGAGTAGGCTTTTCTTAACTCGCTGTTAGTAACAGCGATTTGTCCAAAGTGATTTTTCCATCGTCCTAAACTTAAATCGCTTTGGGTTTAGGATAATGAAAAAATCGCTTTGGGACAAATCGTTGTTACTAACAGCGAGTTAAGAAAAGCTTTTAAAAAAAATCTGCTCTTTTCAAATCCATTGAACCTTCAACTAATCTTATCATGTCTTGCCCTAATTCTATTAATTTTGATCTTAATTCTTTACTAGATAGTAGTCCAACTCTTCGTCGCAGTCTCCGTCTTTCTTCCAAGAAGAATTCCGCCCAAAAGCGAGCGGAAATGGGAGTGTTGGTACGAGTACTGAATTTGATAGTTTAATGGATGAGAGTAGTGTTAGGGATTCGATTCTGAAAGAAGAAAACAAGAATTTGAAGAGGAAATTAGGAGATGTAGAGAATGAGAGTGTTGTTGAGACTACTGAATTTGATGTTTTAATGGAGAAGAGGAATGTTAGGGATTCAATTGTGGAAGAAGAGAACAGGAATTTGAAGATGAAGTTAGAAGATGTAGAGAATGTGGGTATTCAATTTGATGTTTTCATTAACTCGCTGTTAGTAACAGCGATTTGTCCCAAAGCTAAAATCGATGTTGCTAACAGCGATTTTGCCATTGTCCTAAACCCAGCCTCCAGTCCATTAAAGTAGTAAATCGTTGTTAGTAACATCGACTTCCTTTGAAGCTTATTTTTCCAATAAGTTTGGGGAGCACTTATTTATCCTATTATTTTCAATAAAAAGCTTTAAAAAAAAGTTCGAAAAAAAAGTTGTGTATGTCCAGGATATTAAATGCAATTTCCTATCATTAAGTTGTAATAAAGCAATTTCTTATGTGTATATTATGAGATTGTATATTCTATGTTAGATGAATTAAAGATAACGTGTATATTTTATGTCATATAAAGTGCTTCATCCATATTCCATAGCTATATGGTTCTCGAGATGATATTTCTTTAACTTATAGAGTGTATACCTTGTGTTTTCCGAATATATGTTGATATTCACAATAAATTCAATTTAGACATTAAATGTTAGAAATGTTCACCAGTGTGTGGTAGTTTATAAGAGTACATTTATCGTATGAACAAAAAAAAAAAGATGTAAAAAAAGTTTTAATACTCCCCCCAATTCTGTTTAGATATCTCATTTGTTTGGGCACGGTTATTAAGTGTGGTGTGGGGTCCATTAAAAAGTGAGTAGTTGAGGTATTTAAAATGATTATATTAATTGTAAAGGAAAGTGGGGGTATTTTGGACATTACTTTTGTAAACATGAGGTATTTAGGTAAAAAAAAGTTTGACAAAAAAGAAAATGTGACAATTGATATGAATTTGTCAAATAAAAAATGTGACAACTAAACAAAATCGAAGGGAGTACTTTATAATAAAGTTGAAAAAACATAAATGACATGAAAATTAATTAAGTTAAATGTGTGAAAGAAAAAAAGTGTCTCATTGCCAAAACTCAAAATAAAAAATAATCCATTTATTTATGTGTAGTTATTAACTTATCTCAAAAAAAAAAATGTGTAATTATTCACTCTCTTTAATTCTTACGGTCTATTTGAAAAATCATCTCTAAATGGGTTGACCCATCAGGAAAAATATAAAGTAAATGTAGGCAATAAGTTTTAGTGAATTGAACTTGAGAGATGTCTATCAGAAAGACAGTCTCTCAAAAGACCGGTTGATTATAGTATGATGGTGAATATTGGTGATCCAATGAACACCGTTTACAAATCAGTACCAACTCATAATAATTCACGAAATTAGATTTTATTAACATCAATAAAATGGATGATTTTTTTTTTCCTTGGAGAATCAAATTACAACCCTCTTCCAAACACACATATCCACATTTCATGCTTCCAAAATTGTGTGCAATATTTTTTGCCTCTTTAATCTAATGGGCATCATAATATTCAAACTAGCTCCTATAAAAAAAAAACATAAAAATACTCTTTAAAAGTAATTTATAGTGATAATTTAAAGCCAAAGGGCACCAGCTTCCTTAAGGAGAGGAACAAGGGAGCCATTAATATGAGAAGCCATAACTCTATCCATAGCTCCAACAAGTTTACCACCAATAAAAACAACAGGAACAGATGTACCAAGCAATCTTATTAAAGCCCTTTCCATATCTTTACCTTTTGGATCTTGATCAAGTTCATATACACTTGGGTTTACTCCCATTCCACATAACAAGCTTTTCACAGCATGACACATACAACAATTACTCATACTGAATATTACAACTGCACTTTCTGATGCTAATCTTGCTACTCTCTCTAGTGGGTCCATCATCATGTTTGATGATGATGATCCTATGTTGTTCATGCTTCCTACTCCCATGTAGTATGGGTATGATCCCCATGATGATGATGATGATGATGATGATGATGATAGTTCTTGTATGTGGTACTGCATTTTTAGATTTAATTATTGTGTAATTGAGTTGAATATAGGAGAAGGTTTAATTTAAGAGGATGAGAAAGTATGTAAATCTGTTGTGTTGGGATGAGAGTGGATATGCATGGTATCTCTTTTTATAGGCGTGGGATCACTAAAAAAACATGCATGACGTGATTGATCTTTAAAAAGTGTATTCTCTGACCAAATCCTTTCTTGAGAGACTGTCTATAGTATAAACGTCTCTCAAGAGCCCAGTCCATATTTCCCTTTTAACTAACAAAACCACCAATCAGTTTTTTTTTTAATTTATAAATTGGGTCAGCCCCAAAATTTAAGACGTCTATTATATAGACGCTCTTAAGTAAGAATTTTTGTTCTGATCTCTAACATTGGATTTTTTTTTTTTATATTGTGGATAAAAATTTGCTATTTGATCAATTCAATTCCTAACAAGACTTATTAATTAATTGCATGCTTAATTAAGAAGGGGTGTGAAGAGATTTGATTCTTTTGATACATAGCGAGAATTAAACTTCATTCGTTAAAGTGATAAAGATACATGTCTATAACTATAAGATTAACTCATAATTTTCTATTTTCAATTTTTAATATGATCAATATATTGAAAATATAAGGTTTAAAAAAAATGAAAGAATTAATTTTAAAAATTCCACTTTCAATGTTCTATTATTAAAATTTCACTTGAGTTATTTATAAAAACCGCACATTTTAACGATATCGGTTAAATAAATTTTGTTTATTTTTCATTTTCAAAAATATTATTTATTCATTTATTATGTAATATAGGACTTTTTTATTATTCAATTTGAAAGTTAGACCATTCAAATTATTCCAAAAATAAAATGCAAAAGTAGAAGAAATACTGAGAAAAAGCAAATATATATATATGGGAGTGTAATTGTTTGTGATAAAGAGGCATGGTGTTGGTAGTAAAGAAGGAGGTTGTCTGATAGTTGTCCCAACGCATGCCAAAAAAGAAAACAATGTCTGTCCCTGATTTTACGACCTAAGGTCGAAGCCTACCTGCACCTACCTGTGCTGTGAATCTCAAGCATCAATCACATATATTTTGTAACGTATTTATACCTATTATTTAGTATAATTTTTATTTTTTTTATTATTATTCTTAATTGTACTCTTATTTTTACTTTATTTAATGATTTTATTTAATACTAGTATAGGAACTTGTGCAATGCACGAAGTTAAAATAAAGATGTAATTACATGTTATCAGTATAAAAAGTACTAAAATATTAATTTCTTATAAAATAGATAAAATATTTTAGAACATATAGTGCTCTCATTAAAAAAAAATAAGGTTGTTAATAATTATTAATTAAAGCTCTCATACTTTTTAAGGCAAATATGAGAGATCTTTTAACGTTATCATGATAACTACTTTGTCATTCTCAGAACATTTTTTGATTATCATGTATTGATGAAATATTTTAGAAATTAAAATTTTGATGAAGAAACTTTATTAATTAGCTTATACTACACATAAAAAAATATATTTTAAGAAACTTTATGTCTAGCTTTTAAATTCAAAAATATAATATTTCAAGAAAATTTATAAGCACATATCTTGTTGTGATATACTACTCAAATATTAAGGAATAAATTGATATTTTATGTAAAAATTTCTTTATATGGAAAATCAATATGGGAATGACACGTGAAATTTTTACATTCTTTTTTATTAGATTGTATGATTCTAAAACGACAAACAAGAAAATTAACTTTAAATATTAATTGAAATTTTCATGGGATGGATTTGGCGGATTCAAAATCCAAAACATGGCTTGCTAGCACCAATATATTGAAGTAAATAAATAGATAAATTATAAAATAAATAGATAATTGTAAAATTTTTATGTACTAAGGAGTTGAGGAAAGTAATTATGATTTATGAGGAGGGAGATTTGATTTGAAAAAGGACAACATCGAACAACGAGTAATAATGAGATTTGATCGAATTAGAAGGAGGATGAAGGCAAAGTGTGAGACAGAGAAACACTAAAGTGAAAAAAAAAATCTACAACTGAAAATGCAAAGAGTATGCGTGAACTTGACGTTTCCTTTTTAAAATTGATTTCATAAAAAAATCATGGGTAACACGTACTACTCAAGATTATATACTAGATTCGCCTATGTACAAAAATTTACTTCCTCTAGACTTTAATAGTTGCTATTGTTCATGTAGCAACTACTGTTCATCAACTGATCTTATTAAACATATGATTCTCTATGTATGACGCAAAACATAGTCAAATAAAATCTTATTTAATTCATCTTAATACATGTTTTCATAATATTGACTTTTTAGAGTGAAAAACAGAAATATAACGACTAATTATTTATAAATGTTAAATAGGATTGAGTGAGGTCAAAATTTAGTAATTACCCATTGGATGATGAGTAGTAGATGTTAGTAGTACTTAAAAGAGACAATACTCCCAGCATGGCAGTTTCAACATAAAGTTGGTGATGTCAGTTTGATCAGATATGGAAGGCGGCTAATAAGGCGTTGCTTTTGTCTTCTACTGCCCAATAAGAATCTTGTACATTGACTTTAATTTGATTATTGACCTTTCCTTATATTTATAGAACTATTTTTTTGTCATCTACTAAAACATTATGCTTATAACTAATCAGACGTAAAGGTTGAATTATTATAAAATAAAAGATTATGCTAATGAAAACTAAGAGCAAAGATTGTATTATTAAAAAATAATTTAAATGTGAGATTATTAATAATGAGTGAAATATTGTATTATTAATATTAATTTTTCCTAAGAAACAAAGGGACAATAGTAACTCGTTTTGTCTCATTAAATTTCTTATTTATTTTAATAATCTTATTAAAGTTGATCTATTTTAATATTTGGTAAAGACCATATCTTATATTTAATGTTTATCAAATAAATCTAATTTATCTTTCTGTTTTATCTACATATTTCTCTCACTATTCTTTAACATATCACATTATTAAATATTCATAATTTTCGGCCAATTGTTTAGGGTAAAATTTGTGGGATAGAAATAATATTTCTTTAAAAAATTGTTGAACTACATTTAGATTATAAAAGGGTGGGCTTTTGGTTTTAATTTTTTTTTCCATTCTGCAATAATGTAGTGATTTGGCTTTTTACCTTTTTCAAATGATGATTATATTCTTGAAGGATTTTATTATATTTGCCACATTTGACTTTTTACGCAATATGTTATTTTGCTTATTTATATATTGAATTATACACATTTAAAATTATAAAAAGTTAATACTTCATTATGAAAGTATGCGATTAAACGATTCAAATAAAATTCCACTAGACTATATTTTTACTTATACATTAATTGTAATGTACTCCTTCCACCCCTTTCTTATTGTCCACTTTCTAGTGGGCACACAAATTAAGAAAAATGGTAGTGGAGTATTTTAAGTGATTATAATAAATATAAAGGTGGTAGTTGGGGTACTTAAGTGATTATAATAATTGAAAAGGTGGTAGGTGAGGTATTTTAAATAATATAAGTTGAGGTAGTTTGGGATATTTAGGTAAAAAATCTTTGCCAAAAATAAAAAGTGGACAATTAGAGTGAACTAACCAAATAAAGGAAGTGGACAATAAAAAAAAACAAAAGAGTATAAAATAAGTTTAAAACTTCAGAGCCGAGGAAGTAGTATATATTGTGGTTGGCTTTATTGTGGATGTAAATTAGCTACAATTCATTTTTGTAGATTAAATCATGATTGACTAATCATGATTCATGAACTGCCGTGATGCGTTAACAAAATGTCTTTGTCAAATTTCCTTGAAACGTCATATAAATAGCAGAGTCATACTTGTTCAAAGATTAAACTTTGCTATTTAATTACTCCTACGTATTAAACATGAGTAGTATGAGCGTAAGTATGACTCAATTAACTTTTGCAATTATATCACCATTAGAGGTGTTCAACCGGGAGGGGTGGGGCGGGTCAAAATTTAAATGGGTTAGGTCGGGACGGGTCATGTCAAATGTTAAACGGGACAGGACGGATCAAGCCCGTTTAAATCCGACCCACTTTGACCCATTTTTTAAAAGTTAATAAAAATAATTTTTTTATTATATTTTATAACCCGTTGGGTCAATTTACTTATGTTTATAATAATATCATTTAAAAATAAAAAATAAAAAGTGGCAAATTATTTTTTGCAATTAATTCTTATAATTATCCGGCCCGGCCCGGCCCGGCCCTTTACACCAAGGCCCGCTAATGACCCGTCCCGTCATTGACCCGACCCGCTAATGACCCGTTAAAATGTGATCCGACCCTTGACCCGTTGGGTCGACCCGCTTCGTTGAACACCTCTAATCACCATCATTGAGTTATCATGAGTAATCATTTATGAAATTAGTAAAATATTAAAAAAAAAAAAAAAGTTAAAGATGACTAAATATAAGTTGAGTTTAACTAAAACAAATTTAACAACGTAAAAAAATAAGCATCTAAGAGTATACAACCTAAGTTTAGATTTTTTTGAAAAATATTTTAGTTGGATTTATTTCTGTTGAATGCTCATGACGATACTTCAATGTAGTTAGTTGGAGAAAATAGGTTTTAAGTGTTTATTCCTTTTGTTCATAATAATTGTCACATTTTTTTTTTATTTTCTCTTAATATTTTTAATTCTGTCAACAGAATTACATGGCTCTTTTTAATTTTTTAATAACTAAATTAAACTACAGATTGAACCGGTTAGAATAGTTTTTCAAAAATGTTGCCTCAAAGCATGAAACTACGCTAACTATTTGGGCAAAATAAAATTCGGTAGAATCACGATTAAACTTAGATCAAACTGCAGATCAAACCGATCATAATAGTTTGGTCAAGTTTCAAACACGTTGCTTCAATCCATGAAACTAGGCTAGGTATCGAGAGAAATACAATTTGATAAAATGAGAATTTTTATTTATTAAAACATTACATTTTAAAAAAAACAACAATATTTGTAAAAACTTATGTTATTGTTTAAATGGAAACCGGAGAATTTAATTAAAAGGTTAGGTTGGAATAACGAAGGAGGGTTGTCTGTTAGTTGTCGCACCGCGTGCCAAAAGAAATAGTGGCAATACTGCTACAATGTCTAAGCTTCTTACAATTTACTATTGAGTCTTGACTGGTTATTGCTTTGTTCTGAATACTCCCTACATTTTGATTGTGTGCACTATTTATCGTTTAAGCTTATTTTATATATTGCGACTAATATGTACTTCCTCCATTTCATTTTACTTGCAACACTTACCCTTTTTGGAAGTTTCATATTACTTGCTACATTACTATTTTTGACAAAAATAATTTACTTATTTTATCCTCACTTTATTCCTACCCCACTATCACCATAATCATACATCATCTCATTAATTATTTAATATACCCACAAGTCACAACCACTATCTACTTATAATAAATTTTTTTATTTCTACCCCCCACATATCAGCATCAATCATACATCATCCCTACTTTTAGCATACTGATTTGACAGCCCTTAAGAAATGTGTAAAACCCAATGGTGCAACTAAAATGGAACGGAGGAAGTAAGTAAAAATCTATTCAAGTGGAATCTTGTTTAAATCGTCTAATCGCATACTTTCATAATATTAATTTTTTATAATTTTTTAGATTTAGATTTGTATAATTCATCATATAAATAAACCAAATAACGTATTGACATACGTAAAAAAGTGAAATGTAACAAGTATAATGAAATAGAGAAAGTACTTAATAGTACAAGGATGGTGCCATACTGCCATATATGCCATCCACTGAAATAAAATTGACTAACGCCTCACTTTGTGACGATGCTTTTTATTCTTTTAAGACTGTGGAGCTCTTTCTCAAACTCTTCCATAAATGCACCATTAATACTCATGTCTTGTTCTTAAGAGGTTCAAGCTCTCCTTCTAAGGATTTCTAGATTCGGACCGATTTTGTCTTAGTTGAATTAAAGATCACTTACCTCGTGTAAATTTTGAGTTTAATTCTCCACTTAGTTTTTCTAGATTTTCTCTTTTCCCTGTTTACTATGTATTGAAAAAATATTGATATGCCTTGTTACTGAGGAATATTAATATATAGTCTTATCTGAGTTAAAATATGTATCACTTTATTTGGGTAAAGTCTTGAGTTTGACTCTTTTTTAGATTTTTTTATAGATTTCCTTCTCTCAGCCTAACATGTAAAAGTACTAATATGTTATTCTTATAAGAATATTGATAGTCTTATTTAGTTAAAATATATACCACTTTACTTACTTACCTTTTAACATGTAATACTAATTTGTAATCAGAACCTTGTAGGACTCTTCTAGCTAAACAAATCGTTAGGGACCTACAAATTAAGGGGCGTTTTACGTTTGAGTTCTTTACATAGATATCTGATAAAATTGGAACAATATAAATTGTTCTTTATGAAGATGATTAGATTGAAGTCACACTCCTTTGTGTACTATAGTATTAGCAGAGTAAAATAGAATTAGCATTTTTGATTGAACTACTTAAAAAAAAAATTTTTTATTTTTTAATAGAATATTAGACCAGTTTAAAAGGATGCATCTCTCAAAGATACCGTCTCTTACAAGAATTTGTGCAACTACTAAAACCACATTAGAATTTTAGAAAATGAGTCTACACAACCTAAATACGGAGGAGAAAAGGTTACCCACATACAAACCCAAATTAAAGAAGGTTCACTTCTAAAATCAATTAGTAATAGTAGGAGTTAATTCCCAAGTTTATAAAATATCATATTCTCTTTTCTTTTTTAGATATAGGACAACTCAAATGTGAGTAATAATCAGTATTTGTGGTGAAAATATTAATTAAAAATTAGAGTAATTTGGGTAGAAAAATCTATCGACAAGCTTAATGATCATGTTTGTTTTACTTAAAACATGTCATTTTTCTTCACAAAATATATTCAAATTTTAGAGCAATATCATTTAGTGAGGAGGTATTAGGTGATAATAAAAGGTAAATTTTTTTTTAATTATCAAAATTTCATTATCGAAATAACATGAAAATATATACAAATTATTTGATTATAAGCATTAGTATAGTAAGAGTGGTAGAATAATAATTGTAAATTTGGTGGTGAGATCTCTATCAAATTTGACTAGATGGTAATATCAAATCAAAATGATTTACATTACTATATAACTAATAGGGCTTCAACTACATCATTCACATTTCAAGCACCAACCCAACAAAATGAATCAAAACAAAAAATTTCTATACAATTAGTTTCATGTATCACGTCAACTTTTTAAATTACAATAGCAAAAGAAAAAAAAATGTTAATTTCCCTCTTTTTTCTTCAAGTTGAGAGCATAGCGCTCACAGTCGCGAAACAGATACTGCAGTCAGTAAACTCAAATACCTTTATAAGACAGTCGCGATACAGTGTTGCGACCTTTTTTGCACTATGGTTTACAGCCTAATTTTTCCTCCTAGTTATGGACAAATTTTGGTTCCCCATCAAACAATTCTTCAATAGTAGTCTCAATATCTTCTGGTTGATACTTAATATACTTCTCATACTGCCTCCCAGCACTAATATGTTGTCCAAACCTCGCTAAAAACGATCGATAAGCCGGTATCATCACAGCCGCAATCGAGACACGAAGCTCCGATTGAAGCTGCTCATCACTCACCACCCAACTACTTTGTGTCTTATGAATTTCATCAAACATTTGGTTAAAACTCTTTAACCTTTCCTTCACTACAACCTTTTGAACCTTCCCATTCACTTGTAATCCTTCTTGATTCAAGCATTGAAGCACTCTACTCCATGTTTCTCTTTGATAACTCTTATGATAACCTCTTAAATCAGATGATCTTTTCCTCCTAAAATCATTTCCTAACAATAAATGGATTTCTGCAGATTCTTTGATCTTTTGTAAAATATATCTTCCATTGTTCATCAAGAAAATGTATCTTAATGAAGGGTCTTTATAAAGCTTAGATTTTGTTTCTAAGTTTTCATCTAAAAGGGTCATGATTGTCATTAGTTCAGCTGTAAAGGGTGTTTGTTTTGGCTCTTGGTTCTTGTTGTTTTGTTCCTCGTGGGTGTTTTCGTTTCGATGGTGATGGTGATCTCTTCTCGGTCCTAGTTCTTCGATATTTAGTTCATTAGAGTGATGAAGAGAAAAGACTTCTTCAAGGGTATCCTTGAAATCACAAGCATACCATAAATAGTTCATGGTGTATCGAGTCAAGGGATGGACTGCTCCACCCGGAACAGGGTTCCTAGCAATGTCGTTCTTGATCGAGTTTTCGAGATCACAAAAGATACAAACCGCGGCTTCACCTAATCGACGCCTCACAGAAGATAACTCGGCCCTAAGATCATTAGCACATTGATTGGAACATGTTTCATCGGTGGCAGTAATTAGCTCTGTTAATGTATCATAAACATCTAGCACCTTGAACAGCCTCTCGGCTGTTCGTTTTGTCGTAGAAATTGATTCAGCGAAAGTGATGAAGAGAATGACAGCTGATCGAGCAAGATTCGAGAACATGGCCTCACCGATTGAGGGGTGCTCGTTCGAGAAGACAGAATCAAACAGTTTTTTCTCCCTAGGTAAGAGTACATTAGCCACATATTTAACCACTTTTATCCAATTAACAATTTGCCCTTCAAGTGATTCCCATTGCATCTTTTGTACATCATCAATGCTTATCTTTTCAAACCCTTGTCTTAAAATGGCTTCCTTAAAAGCATTTCTTCTAAGAACACTAAAAACCTGGCAGCATTCTGTTTCATACCCAGATGAGATCATCAAAGAAACAATTCTCCTCATGTTAGATATCGTCTCCTCGCCAATCATTGCATACTCATCCTCTGATTCCGAACTCATGGAATCTTCTAGAATGATCCGAAGTTCCTCCTCCATATACGTCATTGCTCGTTGGACAACGAGTGTTGTGGCACTAAGGGCTGGACCTACCATCTCATTAGAGGAAAATTTTCCAAGCAAATTATACAATTTTGCTATCCTATTTATAGAAGTAATCAATTTACTATCTTGATCTTTATCTTGCCCAAATCTCAAGGTTGACTCTGGTGAATCATACTTTTCAATCTCCAACTGAACCATTTTAGAAAACGTTACAATTGATCGAGGAATATTAGGGAGATCAGAGTTTTCCTCCAACGAGGAGAGATTCTCAATAAGGCCATCGATCTCCTCAGAGATTTCTTCCAATGTTGTTGGGTGATCATTACCATCGGAAACTGTAAGATTATTCCATTCGGCTTCAATGGAAGAAAGTGTTCTATGAGGAGAAAGAGGAAGATGGCGATCTACATTACGGGTAAAACTCGATGACTTGCTTAAAAGATCTTGTTCATCTCTTATAGAAGAGTTATGCCGCTCATTGAAGCTGGTGGACTTAGAATTCTCCATTTCTTTCCCCTCAAGAATTTTTTAATAATTTTTTAAATTTTTTGGGGGAAAT
>CM025918.1:5308243-5367581 GCA_000753965.2 Amaranthus hypochondriacus
TTTAATGGTTTTCTTGTTCTCTAATAAACTTCCAATGATATATTTTAACAAAACATATCCCCAAACAGTTAATTTATTCAGCTAACTTAAAAGCCAATAAAAAATCCAACATCCCAAGTGAATTGATTAAATAAACCAACTAAAAAGCTAACAATGAACGACCAATAACATTTACTAAACACACATCTTCATGTAGCTTATATTCGATTACAATAATGAATTCATAGACTATCGAGCAACAGTTTGTGGAGCTCAAAGTTTGCAGCTAATGACCCAATGGGCCTTATGTTGTTTTGCTTCCAAACAACTGTACTGGATTCGCTTTCTATAACAAAGGATAACTGATTTTGATTACTTAATTTTTTTACACAAAATCTCCTAAAAGACGGTCTATCCTATAGACCAGAGATTTTGGACCAGTCCATTTTAGGAGAAATAATTTTTTTGATTATTTAAAAAAAAAATGAAAAAATAAATTGATTCCAATGTAACTCATCATTACTCATCATTTCAACTTCCCATGTAACTCATCATTACTCATCAGTTAATGAGACCATTGCACTTTCATCATCATCCCTATTTTCGCCAGTTTTAGAGACCCTTACTCTTTCCTCTCCATCTTCATCGCGCGCAGTCTTGTCATTTCACTCCAGTGTCGCCATATTCGCATCTTCAGAGATAACTCATCTAATATTCATTAATTCTAGGTATGTTTTCAATTTTCAGAGATAATTTTTAAATTCTTCTTCATCTTCGAGAATGACGTGGATTTTTGAGTTTTTTTTGTACTATTTCCATTTTGAGATTTTTGAGATTATATTTCAAAATTTTCAGAAATAATTTTCGCCCATATTTCCATTTTTAAATTTTCAGAGATAATTTTCAAAGATTTTTTTTGTACTATTTTCACTCTTCTTCATCTATTGGTGTTATAATTTGTAAATAGGTCTTGAAAATGTCTAATTTGAACAAAGGAGGTGGTGCTAGGCATCCTAAATCAACCAATCCTGTGAAACATCGGGCTCCTAGGCTGCAGACTTCGTTGGTGAAGATAGAGACGGAGGATGGAATGTAAGTCCATTTTAATCTGATATGCGTACTTTTGGAATCATAAACGCATAGATTTTGTGTTATATATGGTATTATATCATATTTTGAAATGGCATACATTTTGGATTATAATATTATACATTTGGTGTTATAGTATAATAGTTTTGGAATCATAAAGGCATGGTTTTGAAAACATAAAGTCATAGTTTTGGTGTTATATTATAACATTTTTGGTGTTATATGTGCTATTATAGTATATACATTTGGTGTTATGGTTTTGGTGTTATATGTGATATTTATTTGATACATTAGAAATGGAATACAGTTGGGATTCTATACATTTTTTTTTGGATTATAATGTGGTATATTCTGAAATATAATAATAGATATTTGGCATTATATTTGGTGTTATATTATAACAGTTTTGGTGTTATATGTGCTATTATAGTATATTGGATTCAGGCCACTGTTGAAGATGAAGCCTTTTAAATTTCCTCCCTGCATCGTTGCATACTTGGTAGGAAGCGCACGAAAGCGTCCCAAAAACATGTTGCACAAAGGGCCAAACCTGCACAAGTTGCTCCCAAAAGGCAAAGGAAGAATGTCACAACAAAGAAGACAATTTGACTGAAACATTTGTGTAATGAACACATGTAACTCTATCAACAATGACACTTTAATTTTTGCGCGTTGTAAATTATTGAAGACATATGGCGTAGTTGTTTTTAATAATTATGAATGGTATTTGGAGACAATGATTCAGGCTATAAGTAGTTTTCACAAGGCATAAGATTTGGTATTACAACGCCTTCGTTTTGTATTTATTACGCTGAAAAATGGGTATCATATTTCAGAATATAATTATTTAAGATTTGGAGCTATACTGACTAAGTTTTAGAGTTATACTGACTAAGTTTTGGAGTTATAATGACTAAGTTTTGGAGCTATAATGACTATGTTTTAGAGTTATAATGACTAAGTTTTAGAGTTATAATGACTAAGTTTTGGAGTTATAATGACTAAGTTTTGGAGTTATAATGACTAGGTTTTGGAGTTATAATGACTAAGTTTTGGAGTTATAATGACTAGGTTTTGGAGTTATAATGACTAAGTTTTGGTATTATAAAGCATCAAAATCGTTTAATATCAATTAATGAATACCAAATCCATATTATAAAGCATCAACTACATTATCTATATTATATGTTTTTTGGGTGTTGTAGTTCCGAACTCCTTTTTGGTCGTGCTCTTTCTTTTTTCAAATTGGCCCTTGATCCTCTTTCTACGCCCCTTAGTAATTGATTTTTCCGGGTCTAGTACCATGACTCCTGCACCTGACACAAACACATTCTATTATATCAACATACCAAATAAATCTTATTATAACTGCAAATATAATGTATTATAATCCCAAAAGCACCGCCATTGATGAAGCTTGGGGATGAACGACCATTGATGAAGCTTGGGGAACAAAAAATTAAATTGATAAAATTCAAACAATAATGAACAATACAATTCATTTCACTACCATACCTTTCGATATCTAGGACGAATAAGCTTGGTCGAATTCGCACAATAATTCATCCATGGTTGTAGAAGCTTAATGGAGAATGAGAATTCATTATAGTCCCAAAAAGATATCATTATAGATCCAAACACAGACATTATAGCCCCAAAAAAACAAACCCAATATAATTACACGCCCAAACACAGACATTATAGTCCCAAAAAGATATCAGTACAGTCCCAAAAAAAAAAACTAATATAATTACAAAAGCATTATATTATAATTTCAAAATTTAATTCCTTCGTAGAGACATATAGCGTTGTTATGGTTGTTGTCATCATCTCCATCTCCAAGAACTGAAATACATAAAAAAATAAAAAATAAAAAAAAAACGCTGTTAGTTCTTCGAAATTCATTCCCTCCTTCGTTTTCCATTTCCTTTGTTTTCCATTACAAAAAAATACCATGTCAATTTTTAAAAAAAATTACGAATATGGTCATTACCTTCATTACCTACGTCTTCCTGTTCAATATGGTAATTCTCAGTCGCCATTGATGAACCTTGGTGAACCAAAAAAAAAAAATTTAAATTTATAAATACATAAGAGAAATGATGATAAAATCATGAACAATAAAAATCAAATCAGTAACATACTCTGCGCCATCTCCTTCAAATATACTTGATCGAATTCACACATTATGTCTTCCATTGTTGTTGCATGTTTTTGGTGTTCTAATGGTTTTTGGTGTAGAGATGAAGGGTATTCTAATGGCACTTAAGAGGGCTGGCTGTTGGTTTTCCAATGTTGGCGGTTGACAGGAAATTCTTTTTTTTTTTTTTTCCTTTTTTCCTTTTTCTACAAAACTAAACTTGCTGAATTTTGTTTGGGCTGGGCTTTTGTGGTACCCGTCTATAGGATAGACCGTCTCCCATGAGACCTACTGATTTTTTTATGAATTAATGAGAGACCGTCTATAGTATAGACGTCTCTCATGAGCCCAACCCACATCTCCCTTTTAACTTACAAAATCATTAGTTAGTTTTTTAAAAAAAAATTTATAAATTGGGTCAGCCCAAAACTTGAGACGTCTATTGTATAGACGGTCTCAAGTAAGAATTTGTGAATTTTTTTATGAGCTATTTTTTTCAATTTTTGGCTTTTAGGCCGACCATATAGACGGTCTGAGACTCTCCCTCGCAAATTTTAGCATTAATTAATTGGGCATTTAGGCTTAATTTGCTTCTAATTTCAGACTTGACTAAGATTATAGGAGTACTTTAGTTGCTATTTGCTAGTGTTTTGCTGCTAGTATATTGTACTTCCTCCGTTCTTTTAATTTTTTTCACCTTACTATAACGGGTAGTTTTAAAAGTTCTTTCACTTTAGAATACTTTCTATTTTTGGAAAGTTTTCATCTCACTTTTACACCTTAAAACCCCACTTTTCTTACTTCACACTACTATTTAATTATTTTATTTCTCATACTTTCAATACAATCATTACTTCACACTACTATTTAATTATTTTTTCTCTCATAATTCCAATACAATGATTACTTTCCACTACTATATAATTAAAATAATTTCCACTACCACCAAAGATTTCATTTTCTTAATATTTGTGAAAAACCCAAAATGGAACATAAAAAAGAACGAAGAGAGTAATTTTTAAAATTGCTTGTTGGCTAATGAAATAGTACAAGAAAAATATTGAAATATAAAATTAAGGAGTACTATGTTGGTTTTGGTTACATTTTCTTTATGTACAATTGCAAAGTATAATTCTGGACATTTAGTCTAAATATTTATACGAACATTTCATACTATTTTATAAAAGTACACATTAAAATTTTATACTTTATATCTTTTAATTATATATTATTCGTACAAAACCATGTTTAAATTTTTTTATAAATAATTCTAAATGTAATAGTATATTATAAGTAAATTTCTCCCTATTATAATCTTCCTTAATCTCAGCTTGTAATTTTTCCATTTGGACATAAACTTTTGAATATTAGGTACGAAAAGCACTTATTGCTGAATTTGCTAGAATTGCACTTACTTTTTGCATGTTAAAACCTAGAATTCAGAACTTGTCCTCAAAAGGAACAACACAATAGAAAAAAAAGAAAATAATAACCCCAATATAATTCATAAACATAATTAATACTCCAACTATATAAATTGTGTTCTTAATTCTTGTGGATCTCCTTTTTTTTTTAAAAAAAAAAAAAAAAACCTATATTTTTGTGTTGCAAGTGGAGCACAATAATAATGCTTTATAAAAAGTGGTGCATATTCATATAACCATATTCCATGTCCAACATGTTACCAACTTTTCCTCTCATTCACTAATGCAAATATTCCATCATAATCTCATTCTCAATATAATTGTCCAATAAAATAAATTTTTAAGAGATTATTATAAAAAAATTAGCTTTCCCAATTGGCTAATAATTTTTATTTTGTTAGTACTTCTTTGACTTTATGCTACTTTATTTTGGTTTATGATTTTTATAAATAAATCAATTTTGATTTATCTTTGAAAAATCACATACTTCAGTAATATAATTATAAATAATAGGACAAATTCTATAATATCATTTCTCCAAGTTGGACTTTTAACAAGTAGTATATTGTTCTGTTAAAATTTATAGTATAAAAAAATACAAATGAAGTATGATTGGAATTTTTTAAATTATTATTTTTTTTCCTTTAATTAGTCTAGTTATAATGTATACGATTATATTTAAAAATAAATAAATTTATTTATGATAAATATAAGATGTGTAAATAAACTTAATTTAACAATTAATTGAGTTCGCCATGCCCTCCCTTCAATTTTAAATAATTTATTTATGTAAAAATAGAAATGAAGAGTTGTCCCAAAAATAAAATAGAAAGGAATGGAATGAAGGAATTTTTTTCATACTAATGCTTATTACATGGGTTTGTTTTGGCAAATAAATGTTAGATGAATTTAGCTATTACAGATGTGTTTGGTTCGACTAGTTGAGATTAATAGTTGATTTGATAGTTGTTAATCCAATTATTATAAAGATGTTAGATAAAGATTGAACGTTGGGTCAAAAATCTAAAAGTTAATAGAAAAACCCATACAAGTAGATTTATGATTTTGATTTCAACGCCAACTTTTTTATTAACTTTAACGTTATTACAAAATTTTTTTATCGACTAATTAGTCAACTGAAAAACCAAAAGTGAAGAACTAATTTTTTTAAAAAAAATATTTGTCATACATCCTATATAGATTCACAAATTCTTATGAGAGTTAGTCTCTTTGAGAGACCATCTCTAATTAGGCCGGCCCATTAGATATTTTTTAAAATATTGTAAGTAAGCATTAATAATGATGTAAGTGGACATTTAAGATATTAAAAGTAGGGATTAAAGATACGGAAAGCAAACATTAAGGATAATGTAAGTAGGCATTAAGATTATGATAATTAAGTATGCATTAATAACTAATGGGTTGAACTAAAGTACGTCTCTCAAAAAGACGATCTCTCAAGAGACTAACTGATATAGAATTTGGGACTGGGCAACCCAAACAAGGAGGAAAAGAAGTAGTCCACTCATAAACCCGAAGAAAGTTCACTATTAAAACCAATTGGTGATAGTAGGAGTTACTCCTTGAGTTTATAAAGTGATACATATTCTTCTCTTTCTCCGATGTGAGACAACTCACATGTGGGTAACATACGAGCAATTCAACAAGGTGTACTTGTAGTATCCAATGGAAGTTGCACAATATCAAAGTATCATGTGGCAAGTCAACCACCGTGTGGAAGTAATTATGTTTGTTTGTTTTCTTCTTACTTAAATAAAAGCTGGATATCAAAGGATGATAAAAAGGGCGAAACAGGTTTTTAATTTGTAATCCATCCATTCTGATCTGGTTATCCCATTGGCCCTTTGTTTTGCAAATTAATTATCACTCTAATTAAACATATTAATTGACTATGTAAATATTCATTATACATTTTTGTACTTTTAATATATATGATCTTCATAACTTTTATCTTATCAAAAAAATATTTATTATAAATATAAATTGTAATAATAAAAGTATATTCACAAACAACTTTTATTTTTAATTGAATTATGAATAAACTACTTTGTCTCACCTGATTTTTAATTGACTATGCAAAGTATTTTTTTTGTTTTGTTGTCCTAAAAATCGACTTCTGCATTGATATTCAATAAAACTCAAACTCAAAAATAACGCAAGATCTAAATTTAACCCAAATTGTAAATAAACTAGCCCTCAACTAAACTTCCTTAGTTTGATTAGTTTGAATCATATGCCGAGCTAATATGACTTAACCTAAATCTAAATCCAAAATAACCCAACTCAAATCCAAGTTAAGCCTATACTAACCAATTATAATTATACAACTCAAACTCAAATCTTATTGGTTTAATTAGTTAATGTAACACCCTAATAATCACGTACATGTTACTCATACTAATTAATACCCATGAGATTGTAAATAGCCTTATAATCAATACAAGTCTTTTTAAATGCATTTTATCTTCAGTTAATTTATATGCACCGTAAAATTTTTTGAGGTATTAAGCCTTCTTAACACTAATCATGCTAACTTATTTTTCGAATCAGCCAGTCAAATAAATTTATTTTTTTATAACCAACAACTACATATTATCAAAAGAAAAAGATGCAAAATTTATTATTTGACTGATAGACATAAAATACCATCACGAGATTTGATTCGGTGGATTTTAATTGACAAAACTAACATTTGAGATTAGTGCTTATTAATTCATTATTTCAATTTTTTAACCAAATCTCAAATCTCATCTTTCAAATTATAACATATATTTAATTATTTTGATATAAACACCTTTATTGGAATAAAATTTGATAATTTTATTATTATATATCTTTAATATAAATTCAAGTTCAAATCTAATCAGAAGCTATACGGTTA
Source organism: Amaranthus hypochondriacus (assembly GCA_000753965.2). Classification (NCBI taxonomy): domain Eukaryota; kingdom Viridiplantae; phylum Streptophyta; class Magnoliopsida; order Caryophyllales; family Amaranthaceae; genus Amaranthus; species Amaranthus hypochondriacus. The sequence continues at coordinate 5,315,778 of CM025918.1, forward strand.
AATATCGAACTCAAATGTTACAATTTGAAGTAGAGAGTTATGCTACTGCCTTAATTCATTCAATATTTCACACGTGCATCATATAACAATATTGTTTGTTCACATATCTCACCTTATATAACCCTAAAACGTTAAGCAAATATCAATACTTAGTTTTTTTAAAACTATAACTAGAATAAAGTTTATTTCTCTATCCTCGGCCCTAATTAATTTTTCGCATTGTGAATCGGCTACAATATTGTAAATACAAAAGGATAAAGAAGTAATATAATAACAATATAGGTATATTGTTTGCACATAGTCCATAAAACGATAACTTGCCATTAAGCTTCATTTGAACTAGTGAAAAAAGTTTGAACTCATAGCATTGAGGTTGTCGGATACAACGATGTTTCCAAAATTGCGATCTCATTTATTAACTCCTTATACTCATAAGGTCTGACCCAAATAGCTAGTGTAATAGGTCAAATAAACACATAAAATTTCAATATGGTAAATCATTTATTCTTACCAATAAAATAGGTTAAATTTTTAAATTTGATCACAACTATATTTAAATTTACGATTCAGAGGGCAAAATAAATTTCAAATCCTTTATTTAATTTTGTACTTCCCAAACATGAAAAGGTCAACTCAATTTATTTCAATCCCAACATCATATAATATGACATAGGTTCCTCCCACCCTCTCTTTGACTCCAACTTGAATGCTTGGATTGGATGAAAGCTCTTAGTCTTTATCTCCTATTCACCAAATCAATACAATACTTCCAAAAAAGCCACTTGTAAGAGGTTACTAGTGGGACACTAGATTGGAGTAAATTACCCATGAATATCCCAAGTTCCCAACTTCCCCCACTCAAAAAGGCAATAATAAAATAAATGGCAATTAAGAAATTACCTAGTAGAGTAGTAGAAGTACCTCAAGTTTCCAACTAGATTTTAGAAGAATGAATCCTCTTAGAAGAGTTTTAAGAAAAAGTATTTGGTCAAAGTGGGCAATCAAAATTTGTATTGTTATAGATAGACTAGAGTAAAATACATGTTAAGATACAAGAATTTATGGGTTTAGTTCACACTTCATCCCATCTTTAAGCCCCTTGTTCTTTTTACATAAACTTCCTCACCCCCTATTTTTACACTCTTCATTCTTTTCTTCTCTTCAGTTTTCTTCAGTTGAAGCACCATACCATACATTTTCTCCATCTTTCACACCCCTTTTCTTATTATCTATTACCTCTTTTCCCCTTTTGAAGCAATAAGCATAGATTGTTTGTTGTAATCTGTTTTTTCCTCTAAAGACAAGATTTTTATGATATATATTGATTAAAGACGAGATTTTGAGAACTGGGTATTGATTTTCTTATTGATTTTATTGAAATTAAGAAAAGAAGAGAAGGTTTTTTGTATAGTTGACCAGGAAATATGGGGTGTTTCTCTTGTTTTGAATCAAAAGAAGAAGAAAGATTAAACCCAACTTCTGGTGAAAAAGATGATCGCAAAGATGCTCATCCTTCTTCAAACTCCAATATCTCTAAATTATCATCTGGTAAGTTTAATATTCATACCTATTTTTAGTTTAAATATTTCAATAATTGTAATGATCTGATTGTATGTTGATTATCTGATTCGAATGTTGATTTTGATTGGGATTCATGTTTTTCATTGTAGTATTTTTGTGATTGGGTATTTTTTTAATTGATTACTTGTAGTATGATGTAGAAATGTGCTGAATTTACTTTATGTTATGACCTAAAAGGAATCTATACTCTTTGGTGGATTTGGAATTGGGATGTACTGAATCAATGTTGTTGGATGGATGGTGTAGATTATTGCAAGTGTGTAAAGCTCTTTTGGGTTTGTTTCACTTAATAAGCACCATACCTAATTTTGGTAAAATTCATTTTTTTTCCAAGTTAAGTGAATTTTGTTGGTTCCATGCCTAAATATAGATGCCCCTTTGTAAATTTTGATTACCCATCAATCAGTTCATGTAGCAAATGGATTTTAGTTTGACCTAAGGGTGGAAAGATCAAGTCTTTCTTTTGCATATTGGATGGATTGGTTATTTCCTGCTTCTCTAGGCAAAATCTTGCTTATATGATACTTAATGCTCCCATATCGATATATTATGTGATTCGATAGGAGCTGATCGACTGAAAGCAAGAAACAATGTCGGGCCAAGACGGGAGGCTTCAGTTCCCAAGGATATGCCGGACAACAATGCTCAGACCTTCACTTTCCGCGAGCTTGCAATCGCCACCAAGAATTTCAGAGATGAGTGTTTTATAGGGGAAGGGGGTTTTGGACGTGTTTATAAAGGGCAGCTGGAGACCGGACAGGTAGCCGTTCTTTCTGATCTTTCATTAAGCAAATGCAGTTTGTTGCTTTAATCCACTTTTTACATGATTTAGATCGTATGAACTTAGACCGTAGTATTTTTCAATATATCCCGCAACTTATAAAAAGAATAAGTTCCATAAGAAAATCTATATGCAAGGTTTAATGCTATGTAGTGAGCATTGAAATGAATGATATTATCCCAAAAATGTTCAGTCCTATCAATTTAGTCCTGGTGGCTATTGGGGGTGAATAGAGAGAGCTTTGATCTGACAACTAATCATCATTGTATATTGTGTTACCTTTAGACGATTCGATGATATCCAATGTTTTTGGTTGCATTATCATTTATCTCCTTCGGTTTTGTGCTGCTGATGTTTAAGATCAAAAGATTGCTGTTTCTGCAGCTACACTGGTCTTTTCCTGTTCATGGTTTCATTTTGAGTTTCTGTGGCCTGGACTCCCAAGACTGTCGCTAGCATTCTAACTCATTATTTACTTACTCAAGCTATATGGATCGCCTTATTTAGTACCAGTTCTGAACGCAGTAAGCTGCATGTTTCTTACAGGTTGTTGCCGTCAAGCAATTGGACAGAAACGGCCTTCAAGGCAACAGAGAGTTTCTTGTAGAAGTTCTTATGCTCAGTCTTTTACATCATCCCAATTTAGTGAATTTGATAGGTTATTGCGCAGATGGTGATCAGAGGCTACTTGTATATGAATATATGGCACTGGGTTCACTAGAAGATCATCTTCATGGTAAGTGTTCTTTTTTCCTTCAATTTTCAGTTAGTATTTACCGTCAGTGATTCAGCTGTTTTATCTACACAATGAAGGTAGTTTTAATGTCTTTCTTTTCAAGAACATACGGTGTTTTTTTTTTTTTATCTTAGCCATCTTCACTAGTCTTAGATGATGCTATTGGTGTTCTAAATGCTAAGTCATCTATTTAATACTTACCTGCCCGTGTTGTAAGCAGTAATAGATGCTCATAATGGAATTCCACCCGACGTGTTGTTTTATTCATAGATCTAGATTGCACCCAGTATTACCTCTAAACGTATGCTGATGAAAAGTTGTTGAAGCAAAAGTAATTTTGGGGGGTTTACAAGCATTACTAGAGTTACGATAGGACCGACCTTACGAAATCATGTAATACCATTACCTCAAGTCCTTAATCATCGCTTACCTGTCAAATAGGCCGTAAAGACTGAATCTTATATCTTAGAATCTATGTGTGTGCACTTGATCTTGGAAAGTCTCAAGATTCCTGTTTTTTTTTCGGGGTTCTCAATTTGATATATCCGTACATAACTTGCTCTCTTGGTTTCAGAGTTTGTAATGATAGTTGAAACTTATATTTGTAGATCTCCCTCCTGATAAAGAACCACTTGACTGGAATACCCGGATGAAAATTGCAGCTGGTGCTGCAAAAGGTTTGGAGTATCTTCATGATAAAGCAAATCCGCCAGTTATCTATCGAGATTTTAAATCATCCAACATATTGTTAGAAGATGGGTACCATCCAAAGCTCTCTGATTTTGGGCTTGCAAAATTGGGACCCACTGGTGACAAATCACATGTTTCTACCAGAGTGATGGGCACTTATGGTTATTGTGCTCCTGAATATGCTATGACAGGGCAATTGACTGTCAAGTCAGATGTTTACAGTTTTGGTGTTGTCTTTTTAGAGCTGATAACTGGTCGTCGAGCTATTGATGGTGACCGTCCTCATGGCGAGCAAAACCTTGTAGCATGGGTAAGATAATGGCTCTCTTCCCATCTTTAACAGACTCTTCTAGGAAGCTACTTGGTTCTTTTGTAGCTGATATGTTATATTTGTGCAGGCGCGCCCTTTGTTCAGTGACCGGCGTAAATTTTTGAAATTGGCTGACCCTCGACTACAAGGTAAATTTCCAACACGAGGACTTTACCAAGCTCTAGCTGTTGCATCCATGTGCATTCAAGAAAGTGCGGCTGGCCGTCCTCTTATTGGAGATGTTGTTACTGCACTCTCATATCTGGCTAACCAAGCTTATGATCCAAATGCAAAAGATGATCGGAGGAACAGAGATGAGAATGGTGGAAAATTTGTAAGGGGTGAAGACGGGACAAGTTCGGGGAGAAAATGGGACTTGGAAGGCTCAGAGAAAGATGACTCCCCTAGAGAAACAGTTAGAATGTTGAATAGAAATTTAGATAGAGAGCGTGCTGTTGCGGAGGCCAAAATGTGGGGTGAAAATTGGCGGGAGAAAAGACGTCAAACATTGGATTTGGAAGGTGGTTCTGAAAAAGATGACTCCCCAAAAGAGACAGCGAGGATGTTGAACCGTGATTTAGACAGAGAGAGAGCTGTTGCTGAGGCGAAGATGTGGGGAGAAAATTGGCGGGAGAAAAGAAGGCAAAGTGCTCAAGGCACAAATGACCGTTCAGATGCGTGATTCACCCTTTTCTTGTACAGTACCAAAAAACCGACCTAAAGATATGCACCAGGTCAGGGCAGGCTAAGTCGAGTACTAGCCTATGCCCATGTTTTCCCCTCATTTTTTCTCTTATCAACTTACAAAAGTGTATCGAGGCTTTGTACGAAGGATAAAAATACCCACCATATATATGCTTGACCTAGTTTTGTTTCTGTTTCTTTACAAGATCGACAGATATAAGGAGAGCGGATAATGGAATAGGGTATACTGCATAGAAGAATCAGAGTTGTATATCTTCGGTAAGAAAGTAAGCATCACCTCGGCTTGGCTCCATTTCAGTTCAGTATGCCGGAGTCATTTCGCGAGGTTTATTTCTTTTCTATAATAGCAGATGGCATGTTCCTTCTTGCTTTTGCATGCATTATTATGCCTTAGAAAGGATCAGTGTATTTGGTTACTATACCTATGTTGGCTAATATTATACTAAGATTTTCAGTCTTCATACATATTACATACCATATCATACATACTATATTCATAGATGTACTTAATGTTCCATCCTTGAATTTCTCATTCCCTTGTTTATTATCGAGTCCTCCTATTCTGATCAAATGCTATTTGTTTTTCAGCACTATTCACCAATCATTCTTAGTTTAGATTTTATTCTCAATCTCTAAGTTAAATATAATATTAAATCTTTTATAATTTATAATCAAACAGAATTAGAGATAATTAGAATTGAAATACCAGATCGGCAAAAGTGCAAGTGTGAACAATATTAGTCAAATGATATAATAAAACAGGCATCTTTGGAGCTTGGTTAACTTCAATGTTATCCTAATGCTTCAAACAGTATATTTTTCATTGGTGGGGTTGACAAGATCAGATGCTTCTTATCTAGAAGGTTGTTTCCAACCAACCTTTCAACTATGCATATTTGTTTGGTCGTAAAGCCATTTTAACATATTTTATTATAATAATCAGAATCATATACTTTTTGTCTAATTTTGATTATATCAAATCATTGACTTTGTTGAGAAATTCAAAGAATAAGATAGAACATTCTTTGATCATTAACCAAATTAGTCATTTGGCTTTCAACTTGGCGATTTTTTGACAAATGATTTTTTATTTGGTTTGACTTTTTTATTGGTCAAATATCCAAAGAAAGTTTTGGTTAATAGTTTCTAAGCCGGTTGAAATATAGAATTTTAAATGAAAAAAATCAAAAGGCTGGTATGGTCTATGAATAGCCTTGTTCATTGACTTTTAACTTTTTAATTCACTTTTGTTAATAAATTAATAGCAAATCAACTTGTACTTTTAACCGTTAAAATCAATCAACAAACATATGTTGAATATTAACATTTTTTCATTGATTAGAAACCTTTTGATCACTGATCAGCCATGCCTCTTGCCTCCTAGTTCCCTTTTTTATTTCTATGATAACCGACAAGGGGAAGATTAGGTGAAAATCAAACTCATAATCTTTGCTGAAGAGTAATATTTGTTCTCCGACTAAGATAAACCTCTGTTCTCCAACCACCGTTCTATTAATGCCATATAAATTGCTACCAATGAAAGACATTTACTTTTCCAGCATTTTGCTCCTGAACAAACTGATGCTAGTAAATTACAACTACTCAAAGAATTAGTGCTAGAAGATGCAAGAAATTAAGTGGAAGAAAAAGAGTGAAAATTAGGTAACTTGCATTTAAAATTAACAGTTGTTAATAAATGCATCCAATTCCAATTAATTTAGGTCTCATAGAGATCCAGTTATCTCTTATGAAAAACACAATTTTTTTGGTTCCTTCCGGAGGGTAAGAATAATACATTTAGGCCGTAAACTGGAGTTCGTATCTTATACTTACGCGCAGTTACATACTATGCGAACTAGCCAAACACCAACGACTAGACTCGACTCGACTCGACATATGTAGTTTGTTGCCAAAAAAGCTACTATTTGGTGTGTATTCATACTGCAGCCGGACAGTAAGCTCCATTAATGCTTCCGTCTTGCTGATCTGCTGTATCATTTTCTTTGTGTTCAGAATCGGTCTGATGACTATCAGTAATTGTCGAGTTTTGATTGACTAGTTCAGTTGGATTGCTTTGATTTCTCCCTGATACGTTGGATAAGTAGCAGTTCTTGCACACCGCGTATAATACCATCTGAAGTAGCCCCAAGATGAAACCCATAATGTTTGGTATCTGATTTTAGATAAGAACTGAATTAGAATGTTTCATTCGGGTCAATTTCGATTCGTGTTAAGTTTTGAGTCGACACAACCGATTAATATAATTAAATTTTTTATAATTTTTATGGATATCTACAAGTTAAATTATATGAGATTTTATTAGAATTTTCTTGACGAATACTTTATATTTTTTTTGAAAAGTATTGATATATATTAAGTCTCAAACACGTACTTTGAAATTTGTGCAAAAAGCAAATGAAAACATCAAATAGAAAAGGATGAAGTATTTTCTTATAAAAGGGACTAATATATTGATTATAAGGCAACATCAAAAATGTTGATTCAAAATACTAAAATTGACTAGAAATATTGTAAATCCCACTAAACATGATGGCGTGACTTGAAAAGTTGATAAAAATATGTAAACGTGTCAAAACAATCGAGTCCAAATTAATTTAAGATCAAGTCAAAATTTAATAGGTCTATTCACGACGGAATATTTGAATATAAAATTTAAATAAGAAGAAATATTATATACTAAAGACTAGAAAAGAGCAATTTGAATTAACTCACAAGAATAAACAAGTCTCTTCGTAGCATCCCATATGCAAACCATATGACTGCACACAAAGTGAGGAAGAAGGACAATTGAAATGGCATGAACCTCACGCTCTTTGTTCGAAACACCTTAACCTGAAAATTTCATAATCATAGGATTAGATACAATTGATAAATCAGTAAGTCTCCTGAGAGAGATGTCTCTCAGGCCCAATCCATTAAAGCTTTATTTTCTATATTTACTCTATATTTTCCCTGATGGGTCAACCCAATTAAAGATGGTCTCTCACAAGAATTTGTGTTGATAAATTTGTTATTGAACTCGTAAACAAAAAGACTCACATAAGAAAAGAGTTGGCTGCACACGAAACCGATGAAATTTCATCCTAAAACCAGTTAGTTTTAAGAAGAGTAGTGCATCAAACTTATATTTTAATCAACCTTTCTCCAAGTGAGCCTATTTTTACATTGGGTGGGAACGTCATTTTTACATAGTTATTCTGATACCATAATAAATTTGTTATTGGGCATAAACATAACAAAACCTGCATAAAAGGAGAGTTGTTGCATACAAATCCGATGAAGTTTCATCCAAAACCAATTGGTAATTGAAGGAGTAACTAATGTCTCTCTAATTCTTCGATGTGGGTTAACAATATCGAGATTGAAGTAATATACAGTATGAAATTGTATGATCGATGAGTAGTTAGTCCCAGCCCAGGCAGCTTGCCGGGTTTTCTTACCATGATGGCAAGGGGTGCCGCGAAAACACAAGTGGAGACAACAGCACAAATAATCCCTAGCACTTTCACCCGATTTGTGCCATCAACAAGAATTAACTGAATTACGATAACAATCAGAACGAAAATCGCCAAATGAAATGAAACTAGCTTGGCAGTGGAAATCTGCAACAGAGTGATAAAGATGTAATTAATTAGTCTAAATATGAATTTCGACTAAAATTAAAGAAGGGGAAAATAACTTGATACGTACTCTGATGTTCTTAGAGGCGTAAGCACAGAAAAAAACAATGTACAATGTCTCAATTATGCAGCCTATTGAATTTATGGTAATCAAAAAGATTTCCTTCTTTTTGAGTAGTGCATAATACAACCAGAGCATAGCACTAAAAAGTGCTACTACGTATGGTACTGCTTGGAACCCTTCTGTCGATCTTTTCTTGTAAATTCTGTAGTATGTAGGCCTGCATCATCATAACTTGTCATCACTTAATTAAGTCGTGTATTTTTTTTCGGGGGTAAGGTTGGTGAATCCATTACAAGGGGGTGGCAGAAGGGGAGTTAATACTTTCTGTAGGTGGTGAGTGTTGGAAAATAACTGCATATGATCCAACGTCAAAGAATCAGAAAGGATGGAATCTCAGAGTTTGTGTGTAGTCAAATCTCCTCTTATGTGGGTTTTGTAGTAACCAAGCCCAAGCCCAAGCCCAAGCCCAAATTTATCAGTGAGAATCAAATTTAGTCAAAGTGAAAGAAAAAGTCTTCAACTATTAGGTCAACTCATAATTCTCCGTAAATTATGTTTTAAAGTATGAGATTGATTATCTAACATTAATAAAATGACATGATATTTAGATAACTTACAATGGAGCTAGATACACTAATCCAGAAATGACGTTACCTAAGAAAAAAAAAATAAAGTTTGTATATTGATTAGTACTCTTAATTTTCATTAACATTAGTGCACCATTTCTCGAAAAAATATGAGATTTTTTTTTTGAGAAAATGATGCATCTAAACAAAACGAAAATACTATAATAAATTTTAAAAAATTGATCGTTTCACCTAAAATTCCGACGATGGTGATTGATAGATTGTGCAATGCCATATGTTGATCACTCGTAAAAATAAAAGAAGAAATGAGAAGTTAAGTGTTGATATAATTCATCATGATCATTTAACATTAAAAGAGAAGGAAATTAGAAAGTGTGTTATGTGTGTATGTGAGTGCAAAAATTCCATGGGTTGCCTAGTCTCCATTTAAGCATCAAGTCTGAGTAGATGATTAAGAATTAACGCATGCTTTTGAGAAGGCTTTTGATTTGTTTTTGGTTAACTGCAAAAAATATTAATTCCATTGAGCTATTATTTTCAACATAATTACTCTCATCACACTCTTTTTCAGCGCAACCAAATCCTTATCTATATGCTGGATTAGAATTATTTTACTTTTTATATTTTCCCGCTTCTTAAATATATGTTGATTTTTAAATTTTTTTTTCTTGAATGCTTTATGCTATTTTTTGACAATATAATTATGTAATTGATATGAAGTACATAAGCATTAAATTCTTTTTACGCTCAATAAGTTATAGCAGATATAGAATAAAAGTCGGTGAAAAGATTAATTTACTTGTAGACGCAAAAATAAAATTCAATACTAAAGTATAAATATATGAAATATTGAATTTTTATATTTTAGCTTCTCAAGCGAAAGGTAAAATTGTGTTTTGGACAAATCTCTTAAATCCATGCTTGCCCAATCAAGAATACACAGTAAGTCATTATTCTTAGCAATGTGATATTCTCCATATATTCTTCACTCATGTATGTAGGGGAGTAAAAGTAAGCAAGGTATGCCTAGTTATTTTACATTTCGTTAAATTTTAAAGTCTAAAAACTAAGTAAATAAATAAAAGTAAAAATAATATTTGAAACCTTTAATATAGGAGGTCCTATTCAATTGGAGATCGTGTACATGTTTACCTTCTCCTAATTAGAGTTTATGTGAAGAGATATATCTGGTCTAGGATGAGACGGCCTCATAATGAGACCATCAAGTTGGGCCTACTCAATTCATGCGTGTAACAACCTGGGCATATTTTTCATTTTTTGGGGATTTTTCAATTTTGATCTTAAAGGTATCAATTTTGACCTTAAAGGTCAAAATTGATAAATGCCTAGAAAATTATAATGTTGTTACACGCACAAATTGCGCCGGCCCAAATTGACGATTTTATGATGAGACCGTCTCGTCTAAGTTTTCGTGTAAGAGATAAACATAGGAATGTTTATGAGTCAAATTCAAGTCAAGTTAATTATTGCCTTGTTTGAATTAGGCTTAAGTTGCTAAAAAAGTAAAAATCACCTAGGTTTGATCTTAGTTGAGTGAAACCAAGCTAAAAATAACTTTTTCAACCTTTACTATTTATGATTTAGAAATGATACACGATTTTAATTTTTTTCATTTACTTTCTTTATCGTCTTGATCATTCACTCTTTTATTTGCAAAGTAACAACACATTTTGAAAGTTTTTTTTTTCTCCGTTGAGTTTGTGTAGCATGGTTGCTTGGTATTTGATGTTAGAATTTAAAAAATAAGTATGGCTAATCCAAATAAGAAGAGGTAACTCGCGTACAAATCTAAAGTAGGTTCACTAAATAACTATTAAAAATCTAGTATGAGTTATTCATCAAGTTTATAAAGAGACATAGTCCCTTCTCTTTCTCCGATATGGGATAACCCATATGTAGATAGTAGCGGACACTTTAACAGATGCTTGGAAAATATAAGCACAATTTTCCATGCATTAATGTCTTGAAGGCAATCAACGACGAAGAACCGAAGAAGAGATGAAGAAAAGAGAAGGTGAGGGGTAGTTTGAGTAGCTTGGGTAACGTTAAATGTGCTCTTGGACTTTGATTAGATTAATCTTATTTTGTTTGTGGCGAAGTCATCCACTTGGGAAAAAAAAATATCAATGGTTTTTAGAGTTTTGACACTTTATTAATGGTATATCTAAGTTTTTTTTATTATTAATGGTACTATTAGTGTTTTACATATTACAACCGTAGCCTTTTTAAACCTTTTTTGTCCAAAATCTTCCAAAACCGTCAACTTTTTTTTCTTTTATTTTTCAATTCAAAACATAAAAGAAAGTTAATAGTTTTGAGTGATTTTGGACCGAAAAAGTTAAAAAAATTTACAATTGTAAAACACTCAAATAAGTTCAATAATATAAGGATATCATTGATAATAAAAAAAATTATTGATTATTGTAAAAAAAAAAATTCACATTAAAATCATGCTTCTATTTGATTGATCATTAGAAGCGTTATTGCATTTTCTTAGCCTCACCCAGTCCGCTTCGTGTATTCCAGCATTCGAAACAATGGCGGAATATAAAACCCTAAAAGTTACACAATCAAACCCTAATTCTTCAGTTTTCTGTCTCTACCTTAACCGTCCATCACACCGTAACGCACTATCCATAGATTTCTTCGACGAATTCCCGAAAGCCCTTAAATCCCTCGATCAAAACCCTAACGTCAACGTTATAATCCTTATCGGTGCTGGCGATCATTTCTGTGCCGGAATCGACATCAACACTCTCAATTCTATCACTCAAAATTCGGAGTGTGATCAAGGTCGTTCCAATGAGAGATTTAGGAGATATATTTAAGCATTTGCAATCGGCGATTACCGCATTGGAAGAATGCCGAAAACCAGTTATTGCGAGTATTCATGGAGCTTGTATTGGAGGTGGAATTGATATTATCACCGCCTGTGATATAAGGTATTGTACGAAGGATGCTCTTTTCTCAGTTAAGGAAGTTGATTTGGCAATTACTGCTGATTTAGGGACTCTTCAGAGGTTACCTGGGATTGTTGGGTATGGAAATGCTTTGGAGTTGGCATTGACGGCGAGGAGGTTTTTGGGTTTGGAGGCGAAGGATTTGGGTTTAGTTTCTCGGGTTTTTGGGTCTAAGAAGGATTTGGATGATTTTGTTGCTCGTGTTGCTGAAGGTATGCTGATTTTCAGATTGTTTTAACTATTTTATTAAACATATTTTTATTGTATGAAAATGATCTTAATGCATTGTCAAATTTGGGAAAACAGTAATGCTACATTTTTTTTATGTTTGGTTTTTATACTAGTACTAATTTCTTGTTGGTAGTAGTATGAGTTATTCTTAAGTTGATACAGTGACATCGTCTCTTCTCTTTCTTCGATATGGAATAACTCACATATGCATAATAACGGACACTTTAACAGATGCTAGGAAAACCTTAGCACAATTTTCCATGAGTTGATGTCTTGAAGGCAATCAACGACGAAGAACCGAAGAAGAGATGATGAAGCGAGAAGGTGAGGGGTAGTTTGACTGTTTGAGTAACTTGGGTTAGGTTAAATGTAACTAAATTGGGTCAACAGTCATTAAAAAGCTCAATTATCAAATTCCAGTGACATGATTATAATAGATGCAATTTTCACGTAGAAATGAACTTATATAATAAATATTCTAATCAGATTAATCTTTTTTTGTTTGTGGTCTAGTCAACCACTTTGTTTCAAGGGAAAAAAAATGATTTTCACATTATACCATGCTTCTATTTGATTGATCGTTGGAAGCGTTATTGCATTTTCTACGCCTCACCCAGTCACCTACGGGTACTCCAGCATTCGAAACAATGGCGAAATATAACACCCTAAAAGTTACACAATCGAATCCTAATTCTTCAGTTTTCTATCTCTACCTCGACCGTCCATCATACCGTAACACACTATCCATAGATTTCTTCGACGAATTCCCGAAAGCCCTTAAATCCCTCGATCAAAATCCTAAGGTCAACGTTATAATCCTCATCGGCGCCGGCGATCATTTCTGTGCCGGGATCGACCTCAACATTGTCAATTCTATGGCTGAAAAATTGGAGTGTGATCAAGGTCGTTTCAACGAGAGATTTAGGAGATATATTAAGCACTTGCAATCGGCAATTACCACATTGGAAGAATGCCGAAAACCAGTTATTGCGAGTATTCATGGAGCTTGTATTGGAGGTGGAATTGATATTATCACCGCCTGTGATATAAGGTATTGTACGAAGGATGCTCTTTTCTCAGTTAAGGAAGTTGATTTGGCAATTACTGCTGATTTAGGGACTCTTCAGAGGTTACCTGGGATTGTTGGGTATGGAAATGCTTTGGAGATGGCATTGACGGCGAGGAGGGTTTTTGGTCTGGAGGCAAAGGAAATGGGTTTAGTTTCTCGGGTTTTTGGGTCTAAGAAGGATTTGGATGTTTCTGTTGGACGTGTTGCTGAAGGTATGGCGGTATGCTGATTTTCAGATTGTTTTAACTATTGTATCAAACATATTTTTATGGTATGAAAATGATCTTAATGCATTGTCAAATTTGGGATAACAGTAATGCTACCATTTCTTATGTTTGGTTTTTTATACTAGTACTAATTTCTTGTGATTAATGTTGTGTATTGGATTCTTAATCAGTTGCTGGTCAATATTAATCAAGACAATTAAATGTTTCAAAGGTTTATAGTCGATGTTTCTGGAGATACTCACCCAAGAATTTTCTGTTGATGTGATTGGGTTTCATGTATAGTTATGAACACTGATCATTTGGCTATTTATGATGTTCACGATAGTAACTTTTTCGTTAGCAATTTAGCATGGCACTGTAGGACTTAACAAACTAAATTAGGAATTGTTGAGGGACGCGGAAGGGAGGTTAGAGAAGGGGAAGGAATGTATTTCCAGTTTCTTTCAAAATCTTTCAAACAATGGAAGGTTTTGGTTTATCAAATGAGAGAGATAAATGGTTCCCTTGATTTTTTTATGCACGCTTTTCTAGAAATACTTCATATCCAAAATAATGGATAGTAGATCCCTCTTTCTCAGCTAGTATAATGGCCCTATTTAGTCCCTAGTCACAGGTTTTTAATGTTGTTCACTTGTTAATTAGTGGAATTTCAAAGCACCGCCAACAAGTTAGTGATGTTTTTAAAGACGTTTGTTTTAGTTGCCTTGGTATAGCATCCACTTGTGTTTTTGAGACAAAAATGGAAGAAGTCATCCTTTCATTAATTTGGGATGCTTTTTGGATAGTTACTTTTCTCTAGCCGGGCTTTAAAAGTCTTATAAGAAAAACTACAAATAGAAGTAGTCCAATTAAATCACGCATTTGGAAAGGGAAACTAAGAAAGACTAAGCCTTTTTAAGTTGGGGGTAGAAACTAGAAATTGATGACGTTGAATAATATGTGAGTAGTAAGATCAGTAGATTATACTCTAGCTGATGAAGAACTTGTTTCAACCTAATGCATGTTCTACTATTTTTATACTAAGCTGTATGCTGTGTGCAGAAATTGCAGCAAAATCTCCCCTTGCGATCACTGGTACTAAGGCAGTGTTAATAAAAAGTAGGGACCTTAGTTTGGAACAAGGATTGGACTATGTAGCTACTTGGAACTCTGCGATGCTTCTTTCAGACGACCTAAAAGAGGCCACATCTGCCTTTTTCCGGAAAAGAAAACCAGTTTTTTCAAAGCTGTGAATGACATCAAGGATGCAGGGATAATTGAAATAAGCTCTCGGGTATCAGGTATAGATCTATTTTGTTGTTTTTATTGTTCTATTTTTATATCTCAGCTTGGAAGCTTTAAGGCTTTCACCATACTAGTTTGGTCTATTAAGATTTATAGTTGTACTTGTACCAAATTGTCTATTTGGCCTCTTGTTGTATACCTCTAAAGTAATCTGACTGTTTGTAGAATTTGTTGTTGATGAATTTTATATGAAAAGTGTATGATGTTTCTCTGGTACTTATCTGTAAACATATACTTCTCTATCCTAGAAATTTTGCCACATTTGCATTTTGTTATTTTCGTAAAATTTTGTTGTGAATAAACTGAAGCAAAAGACAATGTGAATGAAGGAGTGTGTGGGCAATAGAGACTGCGTTTGTGGAATTGTTTGAGAATAGAGAATGCATACATATCTATATAAGGAATCGTAACAACTTGGTTGGGACAACCTTTTTTTGGTCAATGTAGCAAATCTAACAGGAAGGAGGGGATGGGGGGGTATTTTTTGTATTGGCTTTGAGTTTCCTACTTGACAAACTTGAAAATTGAGCACCTTGGCTCCTTTACTTAATGTTGAACCTAACAATCCTATATTATTTCGGGTTTTTTAGAACTTCAATTCCTACTTAAAAATCTGCATATACGTATTTCAATGAATTAGAATTTTTATACAAAACTACTGAACAAGTAGTAAAAGCGAAGAGATAAATGAAAAGAACACAAAAACTCTCAAACATGGAAAAACGTCCAACCCCAACTGAACAAAATAATGTACACTCTTGGGTATGCTGAAGTTAGTTTTGTATGTCATTGATCCATTCGAAGTTGGAACTGGTGAACATGGAAAAAATGCTTAAGCATCGCTTACATGTTTTCTTCTGAACGTTGATTGTTTTCAGGAGGGGTTGATCAGTTGTGGCTTATCTATCTTTTCTGTTTTCTTTTGTTTCTCTTTTTTCAAGGTTGATGTAATATCGGGTTAACTATTTTTGTTGGTTGGAAAAAGAAAAAACATTGACAAAATGATTGGCAATGAAGAGGCAGCAAGTAAAAATGATCCTTACAAGCAATTCTAGAGGCTGGTTCTCTTCTAAGAGTGTAAATTCATGACAAAAGATTTTTTTTACAACTTTTCCGCCATGATTCTTTCAATTTACAGGCTGGCCTTATTTACAATATTGCGACTAGTAATTCTCTTACAAAGTATTCCCTTCTATCATCATTTCACAAAAACCTTCACCTTTCAATTCGTACGTTCACTCATTAAAGTTCACTCCCTTCTCACCTCACCATCTTCATTCACCTTGTTTCCTCCACCGCCTTTTCTTTCTTCTGCCTCACCTTCTCCAACATGAGAACCAACCTTTCACTTGTTCACCTTCAATTTCACCGAGTTTTACCTAAATAATTTTAAACTCGAACGACATTATTAACCCCTCTATGGTAGGGGACGTATTTTCCCTAGGGATGTCTGAGACTCCCCTTTCTCTCCCTTTGAATTTTCTAGAAATGAAAAAATTCACCTTCTTCAAAGTAATCTTCACATCTTGATCCACCTTTATCCTCACCACCATTCCCTATTCCACCTCTTTTTTTTTCAGTTTCACCAGTGGTGCGACCACACCATCCTTTGGTTCATCCTTATGTATCCTTCAAATTTTAAGTGCACACTGTAGATCTCGCTTGTATTTTGAAATTCTCATGTTTTCGTGAACCTTTCTTTCGTCTCATTGTTGTTCCGCGTTTATGTTTCTTCCTATTCCTCTACGGTTTTGTTAACCACAATTGATATTGGTGAAAAGATATATCGGTCACCGAGAAACGAACGACTTTGGTACCAAATGTAATTGATCCGGTTAGCCATTTTGTTGATTGGTAAGACTTAAGAGAATGCAATATATTGAAAGAATGATAAGATAATGGTTTCGAAGGCACTAAATAAAATGTTAGTTACAAGCTATTTAAGAGGCTTGTTCTCTTCCGAGATTGTTAACTCACTATAAAATATTTTTGTGATAATCTTTAATCTGTACCATTCTCCCTTTATTTATAGGTGTATGGTCTTATTTAGAATATTGCAACTAAAAGTTCTATTATTAAATATTGCCTTTTAGAGGATTCTGGTATTGTCTAGCATATTCAAATATCCGTCTCAACATGTTTATTGTTTACTGATTTTCCTCTTTTCTATGTGCCCTAGTTCATTACAGTTGATTGATCCTTGATGCCCAATGCCTTTGATAGCCAATACCCAATACAATGGTTAGAATCAAGGAACGCAGAGAACACACACTGTATGCTTCACTGCACCGCTAAGCGGATCAATGTGTTGCTAAGTTGAGATTTATTTGCTTCTCTATTTTGTTTGTTGGGAAGGGTAAATTACTTTGTTGTGCTGTAGCAAATAGCTCTACGAATTGTTAAGCTGGGTTGGAAAGTGTTGTGACTGCCAATCAGCCAACTATGCCTCAATATGTAACAGTAACAAAGAAAAGAAAAAGGATTAAGAATACAGAAATTATAGTAAGTTCAAGAAGAAGAAGAGAGAAGAAAGAAAGAGTGGAATGCTTGTAATTATTTATTAGAGGACGTTGTGTCCCCTCGAGCTCTCCGAGTGACTCGATAACTCCCAAAGGTACAAGACCCCAAAATGGTAATACAAGCATGAAGAGGATCTAATCCCCAAATAACTATATGTAGAAAGTACCACCTTCTAGAGACCTCTAAAAGAAGTACAACTCATTAGGAAAATAACAAATACTGACATCATGCAAAAAGTGGGCAGCCTCAAGAGAAACGGCATTCTGTTATGACGTCATTTGCTTGTGCCTTCTTGTATAGGTGTACTTGGTAATGGGCTTGGGCTGATCTATGACAGAAAGCTGAGGAGTTTTCTGATCTGCCTGAGCTGTTGTGTAGTCAAGATAGCCCCATCACTTAAGACTGAAGTGAAATCAAGAAGCCTGTAATATGTTACAGTTCCATTTGTGGATGTCTATTAAATTCTTCCAATAATAGATCAATTTTATTCTTATGGTCTCAGTTGAGCAAGTATCACTTTCTCCAGCAAAATTCTATAGTTGATTCTCACCAACCCTTTCCCTTCCCTCAGTGTACCCTGTAATCCAAAAAAATTACGTATCATGCGTCTAGTACTGTACTCTTTGAGTCTAGCGGACTAGTGTTGTAGTTCCAACGTTGATCAAGTTTGTGTTATGACTTGGTATTTGAGGGTAGTGGTTTACGAAAAGGTAATTAGGTGATTTTCATATTAGGAGTAACTTGGGGAATAAGCTAGTTTTAAGTGTTAGTTTTCTTATAAATAAGGAAAATTAGAGACTCATTATAATCAAGAAACTAGTAAGAAAATTGTGGGTGAGTTTATACTCATTTTTAGGAGACCTCAAGCTTCTCGAAGTGCTTGAAACTATCGTTCGTTATCTTGTAATCGTTCTTTTATCATCAATTTCTGTAATTTCTCTTTTGTCATTTTATCTTTTCAATTTGCATTTGACTGTTTTAGTCCATAATTCCAGTTCATAACAGTTTGACTGGCTGCAATTAGGTTGCTTCTAGTACTCATTACTCTATCTGATCAAAACTTTTCTAATCTGGTCAAGTAGTAGAATACAAATGTAAGCAAAGAGGCCATCTCTGGATTCTCTGCCATTTGTTTTTGGTAGTTTTTGAAATCAAGTTACATATTCTGTCATTTCTCCATATTACTCTGTACAGATGTGCTCGAGTTTATTATGGTCTTATTCCCTACTTGCTCCGTGCCATTGAGTTCATTTGTATGCGAAAAGTTGGCACGGTGAATGAAAATGGAACAAAGGCAAGAGTGAGGAGGTAGTGAACAAGTATGGATGGATAGTTTTTATTCATCGTAAGGTTGTGTTCAGCACTTTGATAATAAGTAATTAACTAAGATTTGTAGTTGGCTGTTTGTTGGGGCATTATACGAGTGCATATTTGGGTTTGGGCTGAACAAAAGCTTTAGTTTTTCAAGACTCAACGCATAACCGAGTAAATAAAGGAACGAGTGATGCTATTTTGAACTTAACTGTACTAAACTCAAACAACAGTGAGCAGTGAGCTTGAAAGTGAAAGTGATATACAAAACCTAAACATGTGGCGTTCTGTTTTGTTTATCCTTATATATTCTCCTCGCTTTGCATCATCCTACTTGTTCATTGGATTCGTGTATTACTAAAGACTCCTTATCATCATCATATTCAGTGTATTCCGCTCATAGACAAACTATTGTCAGGGTCTGGGGAGGAAAGATCGACAGCAACTGATATCCATATAGGAGAGTGCGGTCAGAGAGTCAATTATAGACTCCCTCTGTCTCCGAGAATTAGACGCATTAGGAGGAGTTATCGGTTTACAGTTTACAGTTGAGGGATAAGACAATATCCAAGTAGAAACAATATGAATCCGATTGAAAGTGAAATTGAACTTTTAGATAAAATTAAAAGAAAAATTGTCGAAATACAGTCCAAAATGATTTAAAATAAAAAGGACGAATCAAAAAAAGTAAGTCAAATTATGGGGAGAGAGGAAGTGTGTTCGTCCCCTAGATGTTGCTTTGAACTTGATGTATACATGCCCTTTACTTTTCTTTGGATCTCTTTGTAGGCAGTGGTAGCCACTTCAGTTGGGTCCAAAATTCCATTGGTATCACCTATGAAAGTAAGTTGGCTAATTCTTTTTTAAGCATTTTATGAGCCTCTTTTTCTTATTGATTGGCCGATTAAAGTGTTTAGCTCATTCCATTGTTGTTAAAATCGCAACTTGGATCGTAAAATTGTACGATTCTACGATCCAGATCGAACCCAGTAACTAGGATCGTTGGTGGAATTAGAATCAAGTAGGATCATTGGAGGGATCGTTGGAATCGGGTAGGATCATTCAAAACTAATAATTTGATTTTTTTTTCCTTGTATCTTTGGTTTTTTTGCTTATTATGGTTCATTATTATGTTATTGTGTGTAGTGTATGCGCTCTAAATATATTATGTGTAGATTATATCCTTTATATATTTTGCCATTTTGTTAAGAATAGAGAAAAAACCGACATTTAAAAAGTAAGATATGTATGTAATTTAAAATTAAAGCAAAATCTTAAAGAGAATGTATGGATTATTATTGCTTTTTATATTGAAAATGATCAAATAATAAACATAGACATAATACAACTTGTTAATTCTGCAAATTTGTAAGATCGTCCGATCCTACGATCTGATCCCACCAGTTGATTTCGATCCTACGTAGAATTCCGATTCTGACTACTTTGGTTCATTCCCTTTTGGCTTTTAGTAATGGTGGTTTTGGTGTCACCTCTGAAAATGATATCCATTTTTTAACACTAGGTTAAAACGTTGTTATTTGTTCGTCAACTAAAAGTGATCAAAGTAGCAAGTTTTGGCCTAAAAGGAAAATTGTCTGTGCTGGAACTTATGTGGAAGGAAGCACCTTGTATTGTAGCACCCTGTTTTTGCGCTTTTGCTAGCTGCTTTTTTTTACCATTGTAGTACGGACCAATGAAGAATGTTTGCTTCTTGAAAACTTTAATCTCAACAAATGGTATTAGCCCTTGTGCGTGTCTAATAGGGAATAGTGTATTGGGACATATTTAAAAAATTATAAAAAACAGTGGCAAACAAAATACGAGGGAAATAGTTGACGGAAAAGATGAAATACTCATTTGTCATACCAATCTTGAACAAATTATTGTCATAGTCCTTGTTTGATAGTTGATGTTGTTCATGTGAAATATATCGTATCATTCACCGTGATGAAGCTTTCATTATAAAAAAATTTATTTGTTTACAATTTCTCTTAACGACTGTTTAAACTTTATGTTAATATTACATCTCCAAATAATAATGTATTGAAATGAACTTTATGCACAAAATCAGCTAATTAGAGTATTAAGCAAGACCGTTTAAACTTGTTCAGATATTTTCACCATCTATTAACGACAATCTAAATGGTTGTTAGAGTTGCATATATACTATCTACTATCATATACTAATACTTCAATTTTGAAAACTCAGTAACATTTTGGCCCATTATTGTTGCAAGTTTTGAGGAAAAAAATAATCAAACTATACACTAATCCTGTGTTCAAATATTATTAAAAGAATTAATTGGGAATTACAATTTTTAAATTTAGTTTGTGGATTATAACCTTAATGCTTATTTTTTGTGAATACAGCCTCGAAAGTATCAAAATATACACTATTCAAGTCAAGTGATAGTTGACCAATCAACCTGACCGTTGACCACTACTAATCATCTTTTGACTTTGTTGAACACCCCAAATCACCTTTTGACTTTCTTAGTTACCAATTGTACCATGATATTTTAACGTCGGTTTTATCCATTATAACGATATTCATTCAAAAAACGAACGTCGCGATTATCATTATGGGATAACTTTTTTAAAAATCCAATCGATATTAGCACTTGTTCGCCTATTTTCGCGACATCCGTTTTTGAAAAAAAATATCACTCTGACGAACAAAAATGACATTAAATTATTTTTAGTCTACCAATCGAAAGAAGACTAATAAATACTTATTTTTTTATAATTTTTAAAAAAGTTATCCCATAAAAAATTAATCGCAATGTCTTTTAAAAAAAAATAACGACATATTTTCTAGATGTTTTGTTATATACATACTATTTTAAAAAAAGATCTTGATGCCAAAGAATATTCCTTGAGTTTGCAATATAAAAACGTTGGCAAGTTGTATTACATTTTATCAATTTCTCCCTCCAGAAAATTCGTAAGACAGAAATCTCCCGAAAATTTTAAAAGAAATCCTTCTCCGCCGTCACCATTGATACCATCTTCCTCTTTCAAACGCCTAGCTAATCAGCTACAATGGCTTTGAAAGCAATTCCTGTCGCCGACGTCCCTAATTTCGACCATGCCAACTACATTCCAGACAATTCTACCATTTTTTCTCCTACGTGTATTTTTTCTTCAGGTTCTTTTTTCTTTACAATTATTATTGAGTTAATATAGCGTTATTAATTTGTTGTTTCAAATGTATTATTATATTAAGTGCCGTAAATAAATGTTAAATCCATATTCTCAAATAGAATAGAATTATCTTGTAATTTCGATGCACTAAATATAAATAATATAGCGTTATTAATCAATAATTTATTTTCACGGTTATTGGTTAGGAACATCGGAGAAGGTAGAAGAAGGTAAGAACGCATATAAATTAGGCAAGAAATTCGTGGTGATGGGACATAGAGGAAGTGGTATGAATATCCTGCAATCTTCGGATCCGAGAATGAAACGTTTCAAGGAGAATTCGATCATCTCTTTTAATCATGCTGCTCAATTTAATATTGATTTTATTGAGTTTGATATTCAGGTATTTTTTTAAGATTTTTATTTTTTTCTTTTGTTTTTCTTCGGTTTATGTTTGATGCGGTGGGATTTGGGTTTGACGATTGACGAATGGCGACGTTTTATGAAAGAGTCTCCGGATGTTCGCCGCGCATTTTAGCTATTTCCCAAGATGCTTGGAATGTGTGACATGTGTTTTCTTGTTTTTGTTTTCTTCCTGATATCTATCCTTTTATAAAAATATGGAGTATATAATAAGTTTCTTTGTATATAATGGAATATCGCTTTAGAACAATATAATAATAGAATAATAATAATAATATAATTATAGTATAGTAATTTTTGTTATTATTATACTCTCTCCTTATATCGAGTTATATATAATTAAAAATTATAAAAAGTTGGTATTAATATAATCTTTACATCAAAACGAATCAAATAAGATCCAATATGACTATGTTTTAACTTATAGATTAATGTAAGAGTGACAAATGAATAGTGTCCCAAACGTAAATGGGACACCTACGGTGAATAGGAGGGAGTATTATTATTAAAATAGTACTGGGCTGGGTCTGAAATAAGAATGGTGGTGGATCACGACTCACGCCTGGGTTGGGTTCAACTGGATTTGGTATCTAACCTTTTAATACCTGAAGTCGGACCCAAACCCTTAGAGTCTGAAAGTTTAATGAGTCTAGGGTTTTAAATGGGTGTTATTTAATAATTAATACTTAATTTTTTTTAATTTTAAAGGTTTTGTTATTATTAAATGAGTCTAAACTTATATATTGAGTCCAAAATATAGAAATAGGTTTAGAACGAAATTAAAATTAATTTTGGGTTTTATAATGTGTTGGGTCTAGGACGGTTCGGGCGAGTTCGAGTCATAAATGTGCCTAAATAAAGGGTTTGGGTCGGGTCCAAGTCGAAAGACCCTAGACGCAGACCCAGACCCAGATCCAAAACCTTTATTTTTTCGGATCCAAAAGTGGGATCAGATCAACTGGATCTCAAAAACTTGGATC
The DNA here is from genome assembly GCA_000753965.2 of Amaranthus hypochondriacus. NCBI lineage: Eukaryota > Viridiplantae > Streptophyta > Magnoliopsida > Caryophyllales > Amaranthaceae > Amaranthus > Amaranthus hypochondriacus. The sequence goes on from CM025918.1 coordinate 5,339,043, forward strand.
CAAATTCCAAAGCCTAAAATAGAGACGAGTCGAGTGTTGATCCAATAGGGTCTTGTACCCATAATCATCCGTAGTCTAGATTGTTGTATAATTATGGCTAATTGCCGTCATTCAAACACACGATGACACAAAGGACTTTGACATGTTTATACAAAGAGCATAGATTCAGAAAATGAGTAATTTGATATTAAGGTAGTAATTGATTTAGATATGCTATTTAGCAGGATTTTAAGCTGTATGAGAATTTGTGAAGAAATTTCCCTCGGTGAGGAGAAATAGAATTGAAATCAGGTTTTGTACCCTGTGCCCTTCAGCCCCTCACATGCGTACGCTAAAGGGCACCTAGGTCCACCCCTAGACCCGAATGGATATGCATTATGCAAAAAAGTAACACTGGAGCTTTTGGAAGGTCAAATGAACTTTGTTGCTCATGAAATTTTGTGGGAAGGTTCTTTTACACCTAAAGAAGAATGTGGAACCTCTAAACATCCACAAGGATCTGGAAAGTTTGAGGTGCCTATAGAGGCGAGTCTTTAGAACATTAATGGTCTAATAGGTTCTAGATGAGACTAGAATTCTTCAGAAACTCGTGGGTCTATTTCGAATGTTCTATTTGGGACTAAAACACTTTAGAAATATCTTGTAGTCTTGATTGCAATAGACTTGTGTGAAAGTCTCTAAAACATCCTAGAAGGGACAACCTTATTAGAATCTTGTAAATAATATTAAAAAGTGTAGAATGTTCTAGAGTTGCCACATCTTATAGAGGTTAGAACTTTCTTGAGTTTCTTAGATTTGATAACTTGCCTATACATATGTGGCCAAGTCATCTATACATAACTAGTGTGCTTTCTCTACTTCACTTGGTTAAGTCATTTTGTTCACATTTAACTTATGGGGCTAAGCTTTAGTAAGGATCAAGGCACTTGTTGTGTGCCAACGAGGAGTGCAAAGAAAGCTAATGCGATAAGCTTAGTGCATCAAGTATTTTACATCGGGTGGACTTAATCAAGCGAAACTCAATGACCTGGGACATAACCTTCTGGATTAATACAAGGGTGTGCAAGTTGAAATTTTGGGTCATCTAGCCTAGGGTTGTGCTAGAAATGTGATCATCAGGCACTTGGTAAGTGCCAAGGAATTGGGAAAGCCTGACTCAGCCAGCTGGTTTGTCAAATGATGAACATGGACGTGAATCACGTGATGAAGTGTGATCCCCTGAACATGTTTCTCCAAATTCATGTCTTATACAAACATGAGGCCATGTTCGATTTTTCAACAGGGATTGTCCTCAACTCAAAAAAATCCACCATCCAAAGCTTAAAAGTGGACATTAGTGCACATTTTAATTAATTTTTGAAATTCGCACAATGGTGTCCTGTGTCCAAAAGAACGTCGACATGAGCATTAAAAACGCTTGTAGAAAAACATTTCAAGGAGTTTGACCTCTTGGTTTATTTCCCTAATTTTTATGACGTATATAAAAACTATTGTTATTATATTTTATATAATCAACATGTCAATAATAGTTCAAACATTTGTGTTCTTCATTTTCTAACCCAAGATTAGGATTTAGGATTCAAATCTTTGGCCCCTTGATTTTATATCTAAGTTTGACGATGCCTAAGAGTGAACATCTTGATGCTCACTTGGATCAACTATTCTCACAATGGTTTTTGTTTTCTTGAAGAATGTTATTTTCACCGTCAAATGCATACTTTTAAGGTCACTCGTGGATTTGGCTAGTCTTTTAGTTCTGCATAAAGGCTAGAATATTGCAATTTAAGAATGTGGTCTCGGCTTTAGAGAAGTTACTGATTTGGTTCAATTCTCTCTGTGGTTTGCACAATGCTTATTTTCTTATTAGTATTTCGGTGCATGAGAGATGATCCACAAAGGATCAGTAAACAAAAAAAAACCTATGTTTGTAGGTGACCAGAGATGACTGCCCTGTCATATTCCATGACATACACATCCTTACTAAAGATCAGGTAAGATTCTATTTTTTCCAAATTCTTCCAGCCGTGATTGTTCTTCGTATACATGTAAATCACTCGTGCTTATTGATTGCTGATTTCTCAAACTAAATGAGCTTAGGGAGTGATTTCAGAGAAAAGAGTGACAGAAATGACCTTGAAAGAGTTTCTGAGTTACGGACCACAGAAAGGATCAGGAAAGGTATACTTCTTTGACCCGAGGTATTAAGCTTTACTAATTTCATGGATTTGCCGGAGTTTTACCTATGTTATTGTAATAATGAATTTCAGGTGGGGAAGCCTATGCTTAGAAAAGCAAAAGATGGGAGTATATTTGAGTGGAAAGTTGAGAATGATTCCCCTCTATGCACTTTGCAAGAGGTTTTTGAAAAGGTTGACACTTCCTTGGGCTTTAACATTGAGTTGAAATTTGATGATAATAAAGTCTACGATGAGGTTGAGCTCAAACGCATCCTTAACGCAGTTCTAAAGGTATCGAATTGTAAATTTTGAAATATATGCGTGTTCATGGAAGTTTCGTTCTCGTGCAGATCGGTTTGATTTTCTCATATTTCTTTTGGCTCAGATTGTTGATCAGCATGCTGATCAAAGAAGGCACATAATTTTTTCGAGCTTTCAACCCGATGTAGTACAGCTGCTGAGGAAACTGCAGCATGATTATGCTGTATATTACTAAACTCTTTGCTTCCATTCCCCTGAAATCTAGCTTTTAGATCTGAGTCGAAGTTTAACAAAGATAACGATCGATTCAGGTGTTCTTTCTAACAAATGGAGGATGTGAAATATACGCTGACCCAAGAAGGAATTCACTTGAGGCAGCAATCAAACATTGTCTTGAAGCTGGCTTACAAGGGATCGTTGCTCAAGTAAGGGCGATTTTTAGACACCCAGCAATGGTTGCTAAGATCAAGGAATCCAAGCTGTGCCTTATGACTTATGGCCAGTTAAAGTAAGCTTCAAACTATTTGTTATTAATAATAGGTCACTTTCAAAATTTATCAAGATAAAACTCGAACTTTCTACATAACTATATTTGCTTTAAAATGACCTCGCTTCAAATGTGGTCGATTATATAGAGTCAAAAGACAAGAATATGTGTTGAAATAAAGCCGACACTGATCTATTCTACTATCAATTGGTTACTAGAATTATACTGATATGAATTTGTTTCGAATCGGTTGTTCATCATCAGTAATGTGCCAGAGGCGGTATATATGCAACATCTAATGGGTGTAGAAGGTGTAATTGTCGATTGTGTTCAAGAAATCAAAGAAGCAGTGTCGGATTTTAGTAAGACGATCAGAGAAGAGGCTGAAGATGATTGCTCCTCCATAAATGGTACGGAAAAGGAAGAGAGAAATCGATCGCCAGTAAAGTTCTCAGATCGCGAGCTCTCTTTTCTTCTGAAGCTCATACCAGAATTGGTACAAAACTGAAAGCTCATACAGTACTAAATGTCTTTGCCATGTTAAGATTTTGTGTCACCTTTGTATATTGCTGTATTCTAGTCCCTTTAATTTTATAATTTGTATAATTTGATGGAGTATATAATAATATATTATGTGGCTTTAATTATCTTGAAATTTCTAATTGTGCGACCTTTGTATTTTTTGACTTTAGAGTCGGTTATTTCTAAAATTCAATCCTCTCACTTTAGCGACAAATGTGAATTTAAAATGTGTAACCTTTGATTTCCTGACCGTACGTTTTACTTCAAGTATCAATGTTATATACGTGACAGTGTGACACTCGAGATAAGAATACGACACTTGAGCACTTAATTATTTACCTAAGTCCTAAAGCATATTTGTTATATTTATCTAGTCAAGCATAGTAAATGTAAGTGCACGTTCAAACAGCTCATTTTGAAGCAAAATTCACATTTAAAAATTAGTTGATGAACAAAAAGGAATAGATATGGCCTATGTTAATCAAGTGTTGTTTTTCTTTACTTAAATCCAAGTTTTAGGTACAATTCCATTATGATCATTGATCACTTGAATTATGACTGCTGCCATTAGACTTCTAGATTTCTCTCGAGATTTCAAATTTATCAATATTCTCAACGTCTTAATTAGGACCCATAAACACTATTCTTCAATCCAACTTATTTTGTATCTTTTTTAAAATTATGATATGAGAATTTTGCCTCTTAAGTGATGCAAATTAAATGAGTAGGACAAAAAATATACAAAACTTTCGGATTTTTGCAATAAAAAAGCTATTATTGTGCTTCATCTATGAATTGCATTAATAGACAACAATTTTTTACGTTCAAAATCTTTTTTACAGAAAACTTGTATCGCTTAACATTGAAAGGAAGCTTTCGCGTAGGTTACTAAATATTTGAGTGTAAGTTTATGATCCTAAATAGACTTTTTAGAAATTTTATATAGAGGTGCATTGATTTTCTTATAGTTTTGAGAGAAAACGTTTCTAAAGAGACGAAAAACTCTTTTTCTACCTCACTTTTTCGTTTTAAATATCTTATAAAACCAAACAATAAAACATGAAAATATTTTTTCAAAATACCCAAACTAAATCAAACACCCATACAATACCAATGAAGTAAAGGAAAACTCCAACATTAAAAATTGTACGAAGCTTAGGTATACTTCTACTGACTTGGAAGTAATACCCATCACCCATACATGACCATAGCAATTAGCATATGCCAAAGTACTTTCTCAAATGGTATACTAACTAACTTAAGTACGGCCACGCTTTTGTTTCTTTATTTTTTCGTGTCTCCCAACTACAAGCTTCCTATGCTTGTACGTATAGACATAACATTTGTACGTACATCTATACATATTCATATGTCATCTTCACAACAATCAATTACACTTTTTAATTTCAAGCTAAGTAAAGTAATTGAGCAAGTGATTTTATATTGTATCAATTAAAAAGCGAGTTTAATGAACCCAATGACAATAGGCTTAACCAATAGCTCCCTTCTTATTCTATACACTTGTTCAATTTAATTTCATATGTATATTTTCAGTATAACTTTGTGTTTACCACGTTTAAATAGCTAACTTATTTATTAGAAAAAAAAAGAAAGAAATATTTATGCTTTTTAAGAATTTCTTTTCTTTTCCATGTTTTCATCTTTGTTCGATTTTCAGTTTTAACAAACACAAGGTGAAAAAGCATATAAAGTTTATCTTCTAAAAACTTGCATGTTATTTTGATCATAAGAACATAACTACATAATGGGATGCATCAATTATATAAAAACAAAAGGTAAAATGACAAAAAGAAAAATTTTAATGACAATACTTCTTAAAACGACCTGATCTGTAAATCCACCCTTTGACTTGAATAAGACAAATGAAATAGGTGTATTGTATCTAGAATGCTTGTACTTAATGAGAAACTTGTTCTAAAAGCGTCAAAGTTTTCAACAAATGACAACTAATAACAAAAGGTATACTATTACTTACTACTTAGGCAGCATGTGAAATGTGAAAGGTTCACTATTTCGCCGAAAAACGTCACCTCTTTAATTCACTTGCTTCTAAACTTTTTAACTTAAAAGGTGAAAGCAATGTTTATTTCCCATAAATTCCTCACTTAACTTTGTAAGTTCATCATTTATAATTAGAAAAACTAAAAAACTTACACGTGATTGGAGGCTTGTAGTGGAGTAATTAATAAGAATTATGACACTTTTAGCCGTATGATATAGTATAATCTATAAATGAAGTTCTTATTTTATTGTTTTAAAGTGATTATTTATAAGATTAAAATTATTATTTGTAGTTTTAAAGTAATAATTTTTCACAATTTTAGAATGGTCTATTAGGCCGTGATCACAATTCGTCACATAATTTCATTGTGGCCCACTCGTGTGGTTACGGGACACCCGTGGGCTCGGGCTCACAAACCCACAGGTTAAGAGCGTTGACTTGTACATACACTCGGTGAGGATCATTGTTTCCCAAAACAATATGATAGTATGAAGATTAGCTCACCCAATATATATGCAAGTCAATATTTATCGATGTGGGATCTTGTCTCATATGTGAAGTATTTCCAACATGATCATCGATAAACATGAAGTGATCACTTACCATAAAATAATTAAATTATTTAATTTGAAGTTTGGCAAGGTTTGTTTGTCCTAGTAGAGCCTTAAAGCTTAAGCCATAAAACATGGTACCAATTACATTTCATTTTTATTGCTTTCTAAAGTTAGATAACATTGTATTATTTGTAGACTTGTCACGTATGGGAACACTATATTATATTATAGACTTACTAGTATAAAATCCCATACAATGCACGGTTTTTTTAGCGTCGACATATATAAATATATGTATTAATTAAAAAAAATAAAGTCTGAGATATTATGTAGTAAATTACTCAATTTTTACTAAATATGTATAAATTAAATTGGTAATTTTAGAAATTGTCTAGAATATATGATTTGGTATATATATTTTCTAATTTACTCAATTTAACCATAAATAAATGATAGTCAAAGATAATCTAATGGTAGAGATTTTGGTCAAGAATAAATGCAATTTATTAATTTACTCAATTTAGTTTAATAAATACAGTAATTAATGAATTTGATTATTCCATATGAGAAATAATCTGTTAGCTTTGACTGTACTTAGTTCATTTAGACAAATTTTAAATTGTGACATTTGATATAAAAATAATTAAAACACCATAAGTACATAAATTATTTATGGTCTAATAAATTATTCCTTAAATTATATTTGGTATTTTAATAAATTATTTCTTAAATTAAGCAAGCCTTAATGTAGATTGAAATAACAATGCAGAAAAGGCAGTATTAATTGAAGAAAGAAATCTGTTAGTTTTTAACCAATAGAAAAATTACAAATGGCACACCTTCTCTTACATTAACATTTGTCATTTCCAAAAATTTTATTAGAATGTATGATAGTTGTCATAATTAGATAAAAGACGATTATAGTTTTAGTTAGCGTTTCTTAATTGATTGCTAGTAACAATTAAAAAGATTTTTAGTCTTCTGACAATTATACTTTCACTCACCATCATCTTAAGTTTTAATTTCGCCGTAATAATATTACATTTTCTGTCCCACACGATTTGCAACAAGTGGAATATCAATGATCTTTAGAGGGATTGGATAAAAAGATATTATCCTTCGTCTCGCACTTTGTATCATTTCCTATTTTTATATTGATGCTCACTCATTTTGTATATTTTTCTTATTTGAAAATATTCTTACCATTTTCTTTAAATTTCTCTATACATTTTAATTCTCTTTTGCATCATCTATAAATCAATTTCTTTCTTCATTTAGCATCAAATTCTCACATGTTCATAAAAATCACCTGATGTGTGTATTCATAGGACTTCAGGAGTGTACCTTATGAGAAAGTGGAGTAATATGTGAATGAGATAAAATGATAAATTAAATAAGTGGTGACAATTAAAAAAAGAGGATAACTCTTATGACCAAACATCATAAATGAAATAAAAAGAAAAGACACTTTTAATATTCCACACAAGATAGGATCCAGATGAGGGGTGTTCCTTTTCCTGAAAAACAAAATAAAGTAGTAAATATGGCAAAACCTATAAGATAGAAAAAGTATATTTTATGGTGTACTCAAAAATTAGGATCTAAATTTAAGTAACTTGTGTTGTTGCAAAGTGGTAGCCAAAATTAAAATGTAATAGAGTAACATCTAAAAAAAAGAAACAAAAAATATAGCAAAATTGATGAGATTAAGGGACAAATGGCCATCCTTTCAAATTTTAAGCAATACATTTGGAGAGAGGATGAAAGAATAAAAAGTTGTTAGAAGAAATGGGCAAATTTGAAAGAATTGGAGTTTGGAGTTATGATGAACTCCTTTTCGAGTCTTTTCTATGAAAGAATGATTGAAGGAGGGAACACAAATCTGATCTGTTTGGCTTCTCCTTCTCTACACGGAACCATTTTCTTTTCATTTTTGTCAATCTTTGTGGCTTTTCATTATTTTTTTTTAAATTACAATCTCTAGTATCCTACTTTTTGCTACTCCCCAAGTTCTAAAAAATTGGCTTTATTTTTTATTTTTTTATTTAAATGTCTCCAAATTTTTTTTAAAACTTATATATATATATTCCAGTGAAAACCATCCTTATATGAGAATCAATCAGCCTTACAAAAAAGTGTTACTTTTTACTAAAAAGGTGTTATTTCTGGGCAAAAAGGTGTTACTTTATTTCATGATACTATTAGGTAAAAAAGTATTACTTTAAGAAAAAAAATTCTAAAAAAAACTCATAAAAAGGTGTTACTTTTTACAAAAATGTGTTACTTTTCGAAAAAAACGTGTTACTTTTTACTATTTTTGTTTTTTTGAAATTTTTTTTTCTGAAAGTAACACTTTTTATGCTAAAAGGTAACAGTTTTTTTTAAAACAAAAGTAACATTTTTTTGTTCAAAAGTAACACATCTTCTATAAAAAAATAACACATTTTTATTAGGGAGTTTGGTTCTCATATAAGCTTGGTTCTTACTGGAATTTGACCCTATATATATATATATATATATATATATATATATATATATATATATATATATATATATAGGGGAGGGATCCAATGAAAAGGATGTTGAAAATGAGAAGGGTAAGAAGGACTCTAGACCCTTGATTTCACTAAAATAAAAAAATCAATGGTCATGATTAAGCCCAAAGCACATACTTGTAAAAGTAACTATGTTACACAGAAACGTAACTTTGACATAAATTTTAGAATGTTCTTATTTAATAACATAGTATTGTTTTTTGTATATATAGTAACAAAATAAACTAAACAAAAAATTTTCTCATCCTTCTCATTTTAAAATCCTTCTTATTTGATCCTATATATATATATATATATATATATATATTCATCACATTCATACATATTTTTTTTTTCTTTCTTTCAGTTGCTCTCAAACCAATTTTTACAATATTCATCATTCTATAGTATTTTGCATTCATCACATTTATTGTTAGAGTATATAACATATTTTGGGGCCTTAATCATCAGCTTAAGCTTTTGGTTGAGTTGGTTTCTTGACATGGTATCAAAAGTCAGGGTGACAAGAGGTCACACGTTCGAATCTCAATCACCCCTCATTTAAAGTGGAAAATTTAACGCCATGTATGAGGAGGGCATGTGCTGCATCCACACTTCTAGCCCAAAGGGCTCTCGTGTGAGGGGGCGTGTTAGAGTATATAACATATCTTGGGGCCTCAACCATCAGCTAAAGCTTTTGGTTGAGTTGGTTCCTTGACATTTATGTCATGCGGCTAGTATAGATGTATATCAATGTAGAATTTTAATTTATTCGTCTTGTTGTATATTTTCATGATAAGAAATTTTTAGACCCTATAAATTTGGGTCTTCTATGTTAGGGATTAGTTTTGGAGTTTGTATCTAAGTTTTATAGACCTGACCCTTCCCCTACGGCCAGCTCTGACCCAACCATGACCCACAACCACCAGGTCCAACTCAACCCTAATTAAACCCCGATTCGCACATCCCACCACTCCTCCCTTCAAATTTAAGGAGATAAATCAAGGTAAAAAAAGAAAAGAAAAAGGAAATAGAAATATTTTCAATTTTTGTACAAATACTTTATTTTTAAAAAAGAGATAAAGGTGATTATAAGTAGAATATATATACCACTAGAAGCTAAAAGAGTAGAAAATAAGGTAAAAAAAATGGTAAAACCTTTTTTTTTCCTCAAAATATGATATCATTCGATATCCTGATCTTAGAGTTGCGAAAATCTTGGTGCGTCAAAAACTTAAGCAGACAGTACTATTAATTAATACTTCCTCTGTTTCCTAATGAATTTCTCACAATAAATCTTCAGGGAAATTAACAAAAATAGAATCTTTTAGATAGTGTTTTTATTATTTAATTGAATAATAAATTTGCTGGGAGAAAAGTAGAGACAATAAACATTAAAAAATACTCCCTCCGAACCAATTTAGTTGTCACATTTTCTTATTTGTCAAACTCATATCAATTATTACATTTCTTTTTTTGTCATTTTTTTACTTAAATACCTCATGTTCACACTAGTATAGACCAAAATACCCACACTTTTACTACTTATAATACTCCAACTACCACCTTTACGATTAATTTAATGTGCCCAAGCAAATGGGACAACTAAATTGGTTCGGAGGGAGTATTAAAAGAAAGTTAGTGGAAAAAATATAGGGACCACAACTAATAAAAAATGATTTGTATAAAGTTAGTGGGAAATTTGTGGGGACCATGAGCAATATAAAAATATTAAAATGTAGTTAGTATAAAATATGTGGGGTTCATAAGCATTATAAAAATATTAAAGTGAGGATGAATAACGTTATTTTTGTCCAAAAATTGTGATATATATGAATAGAAAGATTCATTATGAGACAACAAATGAAACATCGGCAAATGGAAACTTCTTTAACGAACTTATGGAGGGAGTATTAATTTGGATAAGGTTCTTATAAGTTACGTAGAAGTTTAATTAGGTGGCTCCAAATATAAAACGTCTTGGATAGGAATAATCATTAATGAATAATACATGCACGTTTTCTCTCAACTATTAGTTTTTGTTATTTTGTTTAGAAGAGTATACGAGTATTACTTAGGAATTTTGTGTTGAATATATTTCTTTAAAAAAATGTAATAAGTGTATATTTCAAGGAATTAGGAACTTGTAGGTTTAATTATGATTTATAAATCTGAACTTGTACGTGTAAATGGATTTCTTTGTCACATTTAACTTGTGTACACCAGTAACCGCTAACTTAGCTTGCAAGATCTCCCTTTTTGCAACATTTTTTAAGACTTTTTACTTTCACTTCTAAATTAAATAGTTTAGTTTAATGTTTACGATAGGAGTTTAATATACTATTTAAAATTGAATTAACTCTCTCTTTCTTTACCTCTAGGTACGGTATTTAAAATTAGATATTAAATAGATTTGGATTCACAAATCTGTTCATATCTCATTGATATCATGATACGATTTCAATCTAAATAAATAGTATTTTAGATATCGGATATCCACTTATTTTTTCAGCAAATCTTTATAATCATATGAAAATATGTGTGTACACTTAAATATTAAGCTTGAATTAATAAAATTTTCCTTGAATCAAAACTATTTCTAATGCTTTGAAAAATAAATTATTTTGGAAAAATGGTAGGTTCATTAGTCTAAATTAATTGACAATAACCAATAACATTATGTTTTTTACTTAGAGTTTAACTTTTTTAGAGTTTTTTATTTAAAAGCTAAAATTACAAAATATATCAAATATTGGATATTCAGTTTTTGAAAAATTATGATCGAATTCAATTTCTAATTTATAAATCGGATATCCAATTAGAAAATCTTTTGATTTCGTTTTTGAAATTGAATATAGTGTATTAGACTGGACCATCCCATGTCTCTTTAATGTATTATTATCAGAGCCTGATTCACTAATTTAATGTGTAATAGTGATTCCTATGCAATTCTACGATCAGGATACACCGAGGAAGATGATAATGTACGATTCTTATGCAACTGTTATTCATTGGTATCACTATATACAACTTCCTCTGTTTCATTTAGTGAGTTATGTTTAGAATATTTTATATACCGAAATAGAAAATTAAATATAAATTTTTATGGATGTATAAAAATCAAAATATATTCATGTGAGATCTTGTTAGTTTAATTCTTTTTTGTTAAATGTATTTTATATATTGAAAACCCCTCATTAGCCATTAGATTATTATTCTTTTGTACCAATTGGTAAGTCTAGAAGCCTTGCAAGAACAAACATATAAGACCATCAAGAAGGACGTAAAGTTGGGTGAACCTCGTAGAATCTCTTTGACTTATATCGCTTTCTTTATTACTAAGAGAATGAAGAGTGCTATGAGGTGCATGATCGTGTGAGGAGAGTAGCTTCCAATTTATTATAGTCTAGTTTTAACCATTTTCTTAATTTGTTTAAATTTTTATCTTTATATTAAATGCTAATGGAAAAAGGAAGTAGAACTCAGCTAACATTACGTTAGGTGCATAAACTTAGGTATATATCAAACCATAATGTATCATTGTGACATACTATTAGATCTATCAAAATTTGATTCGGCATGAAATTGATGCTAACCTAATGGAAAATTAGTGTGACATACCCAAAAATTTTGACTTGTAGCTAAAAAATGACCAGATACGAAAATGTCGACAAAAACAAGGTAAACCTGGCCGAAACCCAAACACAATCGTTTTGTCCCATTTTCAGTTTCACGTTATCATTTTCCATTATTACACATTATCCTTTTCAATTCCATGCCATCATTTTTAGCTACGATGACCCACTATATTTATATTTATTTTTATATTCAACATTTCTTTGTTATAGCCTTAAAATATACGTGCCTTTTTAATAAGAAAATATTTTCTATAACAATAAAAAACTATTATATATATATATATATATATATATATATATATATATATATATATATATATATATATATATATATTAATGGTAAAATATAAATATATTAAAATTTTTGATCACATGTTGGTTAAATGGAACATATTCAAATTCAACAAGATTCAACCAGAAATAAACTAAATTCAATCTGAAAATAACAGATTCTAAATTGACTCAATTAATAGTGATCCATCGTGCAACTCGTTGGATTAATAATTTTTACAAGCATAAAATTTATCTTGCCTACCTGAATGAAAAGAAAGAGGTGGACATCAAAGCTACAAATCAAAACGAAATACTTCCTCCGTTCTGATTTACTTGCTACCATTGCATGGACACAAATATTAAGAAGTTACAGTGCAATGATGAGCAGTAGGTGAAAAGTTACTTTTTTGGAGTTTTTTAATATTATTTGTTGAAAAATGAAAAAGAAAAATAGGAGTAATTAGATATAGAGTAGGATAAAAATAGGAGTAGATATAACTTTAAATGATTGGTTTTTTACTAAAAAGGAAATGTAGCAAGTAATATGAAATTTTTCAAAATGGAAAATGTTGCGAGTATTATGGAACGGAGGAAGTATAATGATATATAAATGATAAGAAAACTAGTTTGTTGCTCTATGCTAAATTTTTTTTTTTTAATTATATTTTAAAGTAAACAAAAGGTGGAAAAAAAAGAGCGAAAAATGAACACTAACACTATGTTTGGATAACAAATTAGTAGAGAAAAGAAAGAAAGGGAAGGGGAAGGAAAGGAAGGGAAAGAAAGGAAGGGATAAGGAGAGAAAGTGTTTATTGTTTCTTTAGTAGAGATTGTCTTCTTAATAAAACTTGTTCAAATTTTCCCTCCAAATCTCATCCCTTCCAATTTGTTATCCAAACGAGGGATACCTCCTCCCTCCAAATCTCTCCCCCTTCTTTTTTCTCCATTTTCTTCAATCCAAACACACCCTAAAAGGCATAAAATGTCAACGCATAGTTGTAAATTGTAAGCTTTTAGGAAGAGTTAAGTAAGTCATTTTCAAAAAGAGGGCGATCCCCTTTGAAATTAATTTAAATTAGTGAGACAACAAAATCTTAGCAAATCTTGATTTGGGGTATCACCTTGAAGCTGCCTTTTTTGTCACTTAGCCTATTAATCCGACGTCGTAACATGTCGTTTTGGATGCAATTTCTAGTCCCACCACAATTTGCATACATTTATGATTTATTTGTTGATACCCTCAAAGTTTGATGCAATTACCAATATAATTCTATTTTGATTATGATTTACACTTTGTTTTTCTAATTAAGATATTTCTTTCAACTATTTAAAAAGTATATTTTTCTCCTCAACTTTTATAACATGTTTCCACAAACTAGGGATAGAGGTAGTAAAATAAGATTAAAATGGTAGAAAGAATTATTTCATCTATCCCATAAGATTTTACAAAAAGTACAAAATATGTGCTTTTTAAAAGAAAGGGGTAAATATATACATTTTATTCAAAAATTGGAGAAATATATGGAAAAGAAGAAAACAAAACTAAATATATAATGAGATTTAAAGAACAAGTGTTTGCTATGATGATAAATATAAATATAGTAATTTTTATGAGACAAACTAAAATAAAATTAAAAAGTAATTAAAAAGTATGAGTTGTTATTAGTGTATATATGTGTGATATTTTCACATGAGGGTAATCATGTAAATATGTATGCTTAGCTCTAGGGTATTTTGTGTATAAATATTGGCATACTAATGACTGACAGATCAAGTTGTGAACTACATGAAATTGATATTCAATATATAACAAAATTAATTAAATATTCTTTAAGTATGTATTATTACATTGAAGTCCTACAATGTCATACACTTCATTTGCATTAAATATGTTCTCTTTTTCACCAAATTAAGGATAAGAATTAAGAATGCTAATTAAAGTGTGGGGAAAAGAATCCCATTGCTTAGTCAATTTCAAAAGACAAGGGGCCCTTTCTCATAAAGCCCACTTTTCTTGATTCTTCTAAGTCATCTTCACTCTTCCTCCTATATCATTTTTAAAAATAAAAAATTTAAACCAAAAAATAAAAAAGGAAAAAAATTCAACAAATATATTCTTCCTATTATTATTTTATTTGCTTTCTCTAATTGAGTGTAATTAAAATCAAAATTTTAAAAAATTATGTATTAACAAAATTTATATTAAATTAATGAATCAAACGAGATCCCACTAAATGATATTTTAACTTATACTATATTAAGAATAAAATGAAAATTAAGATAGATCGATAAACGGTATACAAAAATCAAATTAAACGATAATTAGTGAATAAAAAGGGTATAGAAGTATCCCAAACGGTTTAACTCCGATCCCTTTATTTTAATGTATTTGCTATAATTTTTCGTTATGTGATGTTTGGGAACAATATTTCATTTCAAATTAAAGATTTCAATTATAAAATTATGAATGAAGAATTTGAGAATGAAAAGGTTTGAATAGTCATTCTTAAATCCTCAACTTTAACTACTTTAAAAAAAAATTGGTGAAATTTGATCCAAATCCAAATTTGAAATTTTTTTATTTGCTAAACAATATACTTGAGTCAATTTCAAATTTCCAAATGAAATCATTGTTCCCAAACAAGGCATTAGTAAATTTGTTATATTTCCATTTATGGTTACAATTTAATGTCTTATCTTCTAATTTCAACCATAAACACAACATATTTATTCATTCTATCCACATATTTCTTTTGTTCAAATATTCCCTTCATGCATACATTTCTTTAGTTAATTTGTTTTTTTGTCTTATTATTCTATATCAACAAGTAGGAAATAAAAAGTTGCATTGTAAATTAATACTTCGTCCGTTCCAATTTACTCGCAACATTGGATATACAGGTATTATTCATTTATCACTCTTAATTTGTGATTAATTTGTAATCTATAAGTTAAAACATAGTCAAATGGGATCTTGTATGATGCATCTTGATGCAAAGATTATTAATATCCAATTTTTATAATTTTTTATTATACATAATTATAGATATTAAGGATTGAATTAGTGCATAAGACTGCGTAAAAAAAGTAAGCGTTGTAAGTATTTTGAAACGGAGGAAGTAGTTTGATAGACTCATTGATTTTTGAGGTATGTGAAAGTCCAAAAAGACATAGCCTACAAAATACTTCGTATGTGTTGTTCCTTCATTCACAGGTTTCCAACCTTCACTTTCCACTATTTATATTTTTTAACACTTCTTATATTAGGTTGATATACGCTATTTTAGTGTATACTAAGTCTATGCAAATCCAACTATAGAGTTGTAGAAGTACATGTTAAATTGCATCTTATTAACACATTATTTTTAAACCTAAAATTGTTTACTCCGATTAAAACTTAACTTTATAACAAATTCAAAAATAAATAAAGAGGTGATTCATTTAAATCAACGAGTTAATTGAGCTGAAAATAAAATTTAGTTATAAATTAATGAGTACTATATTTCCACAATTCTACTCCCTGAGCTTAACAAAATGCATAAAGAAAGCAAATCAATTAACGTATATACAAAAAGAATAAAGGAAAAATATCGAAAACTTATATACTTGTGCAAATTTCGGTCTTGAATTTGTGTTTGTAATAATTTTTTTGTTGTCTTTAAATTTTCTAACTTGAATGAAGAAGTTGAAATGAAAAAAAATTGTAACTTTTATACTCCCTTTTACAAAAAAAAGCATTGAAATAAAAAAGAGAAAATTGTCTATTGTCGAACTAAATACAATGGAATTAACTCGAGGAATTCAATTTAACTATAGTGATTCATTTTCCTTCATCGTGCCAAATAAATGATAACAAAAATTCCTAATCTTACCTGATTTCTAACCATAACTATTTTTATTCCAGTACATGTGTAATGTTTATACTAAACGATAATATTAAGTACTTAAACAAGTCATAATATCATATCCTTATGTATTTAAAAGCAACATATGCTAGACATGTAACTCTCAGGTTAAGGGACTCTTCAGGTATACTCTCTTTTATGAATATAAGTTGCCTTTTTCCTTTCCTTTTTAGACTCTGCTCATAGTTTTTTCTACGATATGTAAGACATATAAATGTAACGCATCATTCAATCACACATTTGTAGTATGATTATGCACAAACATTGAAAGCTTTCATGTTCCCCTAAATTTGGACTAAATTACTTTACACAAACTAAATATTTTTGACCCAATTTGAGAATAGATTACGTTAGGTAAAACGAAGAACTTTTCCTAGGAAAACCTTGCAATCATGGTTTAAATGCCTTTTATTTCCAATACAAAAAGAATAATAATCCATAATAAGACACTAACCCAATCAAAGGGATGGAACCCCATCATAAGAAGTCTAAAGTATGATCATATGATTGTTGAACTTGAACCACAAGCACCAACAAAAGCACTACCATATTATGTGCTATTTTTCAAGAAGAGCAACCATATAATAGTAGCTTTATTAACAATAAAATTTTATTTTTCAACTTTTTTAATCATTTTATTGTATAATTCATCTTTATTCCACTCATAGTATTAATTAAATAATAACTACTCCCTTCTTATGTATTTCCTCTTTTCTACTTTTATTATTTTCCATATGTATATTTTCTACACAATGGTATGATAAATGATACTTTGTTCATCTGATTATATATGCAATATTTTCTATAATTTCTTAAGACTATAAAAAGATAATTATAAGTATAATTGTGAGAAAAATATAAACAAACTTTTTTTGATGAAAAATATACAATGAGCTTGTTAATTAGGTAAGAGAAAAATTATTTTAGTATATTGAATTTTTTAATAATTTAAAATATAGAAGTATATGAAAATACTACTATATGAGTATCAGATTTTCATGCTGATCGAGGAAAAAAATCGTAAAACAAAAAAAATCTCATTTATATCTTTCATAACAAACTTACAAAAATTCGTGAGACTAAAAGAATTTAGATAAAATAACTAAAAACACTAAAAAGAATTTCTTTTAACCTATCAATTATCCCATTTAATATCTTTCATAACAAACTTACAAAAATTCTCCGTTTCATATTACTTGCAACGTTACAAGATATTGCACTATTAACTATTCATTCATCACCCTTAATTTGTAATTAGTTTTTAAATCTATAAATTAAAAATTAAATTAATGCATTACACTAAATGAAAAATCAAATGATGTAAGTATTTTGAAAGAGACGAAACTACTTCATAAGACAATGACTAAAAAATAGAAGTAATATCGAAGATAATAAGCGCAAGCTTCACATATTTATGTGTTTTGGGATCAATAGAAATGATGACTATTGTTGACGGTCTAAGGGCATAATTCATAAATGAGGAAAATATTGTAAATGTCACAAATCATAGCAGAATTTTGTAAACTACAATTATGGATAATGACATAAGCTGACTTCAGGCTTACAGTAATCTCCCATTCCCTCTTCAACCACCATTTTCATTACACAAATTCTCGTGTAAGGCCTTCAATCTTGATACAGTCTTAACTTAATTTAAATAGTATAATTATATTAATTAATTTAAAATATATATTTTAGATATGATTTTATAAATTAAAATTGACAATTTTGAATTTCGATATTAAAACACTTATTTTTATTTCCTCTGTTTCATTATACTCGACATACGAAACATATCACCATCAGTAACGAGTATTTCACGACGAAGCACATTAGTTCTCAAACTTGCTTCTCTTAATCAAAACACTTGATCTCAAATGACATAAATACCCTTCTAACAATCGAGAATATAAAATAAAGTACAATTGCAAATGTCTCCGACATATCGTTTTCACACCACTTGATACGAGGCGTGAAGCAGAGGGAAAACTGAAAAGGGCATAATGGGTATTTCAATGTTAGCAAACCCAAAAAAATAGTTGTCCATAAACACTTTTTTTTATACTTCCTCCGTTTCTTTTTTATTGTCCACTTTCTTTATTTAGTTAATTCACTCTAATTGTCCACTTTCTATTTTTAGCAAAGATTTTTTACTTAAATACCCCCAACTACCCCAACTTATATTATTTAAAATACCCCACCTACCACATTTTCAATTATTATAATCACTTAAATACCCCAACTACCACCTTTACAATTATTATAATCACTTAAAATACCTCACTACCTTTTTCTTAATTTGCGTGCCCATTACAAAGTGGACAATAAAAAAAGGATGGAGGGAGTATTAATGAAGGCTGTAGTTTAGTTGTATTAGTAGTAATTGTGGGGTTAAGAGTTCACTATTCACTATTCAGCATTGTGACAATTATCTTTTCTCTATATTATGTACTAAATATAATTAATTATTTCTAACAAAATATTGTACTCCATAAAATGATCACATAATTATCTCTAACAAAATCTTGTACTCCATAAAATGATCACAATTCACATGTACTTCACATAATATAATATATTGGATATGATAATGTGATACTAATGGAAGACAGAAATTGAAGTGTGTGGATAACTTAAAAAGAAATTTTAAATACGTATATGATATATGATGCGGTAGAGTTCATTTTCAAACAAAAAAAATGTTACTTCATCCATTTCTTTGAGTTAGCTTCATAAAATCAACCAAATTCTTACTTTGATTTGAATTATGTAGCAAAGTAAAAAAAGACAAAGAAATAATTAATAAAATTACACAAAATAGAAATTAAGGAAGATTAATAGAAAAAAAGGTATTACAATATATATTATAAATTATAAAATAAATGTAGCATCAGGACTTTTAAGTCAAAATAAAAAAGTAGTTTTATTAGTTTATTTCATTTAAGTATTTGACTCTTGTTTGTTAGCCCTTGAGTTTTGATATTAAACTTCAACATTCAATACCTAATTTTATCAAAAATATCTCTAATTATCCACCATTCCACCTTAGCAGTTGATTTTTGTATTTAACTTGCTTGACTAGTTGGAAATATTAGCTATTTTTTTAAACTTTTTTTAGCTAATTTAAAAATCAACTAAAATTGATAATATTTTTAATTGGTCAAATAAACCAACTAAAAAGACTAACAACTTACGACTAACAGTGAATTGTCAAGTACAAATACCCTCTTATCTTGCTAACCTAAAACAATAAAAACCTACAAAATATTCAAGTATGTCACAAAGCAACTTGTGTTCCGGTGGTATTGACATGCTGGATTTGCCCTATTTTCCCAAAACCTGAAAGTAGTCTGTAGACTGTAGCAAAGGCAAAGTGATGTATAATTTCCTTTCTTTATCTTTCCTTGCTCTACTAGTATTTTTATACTTCCTCCGATTCATATTGCTTAATCCTAATTGGAACATTTTTTCATACAATATGTCACACTCATTAACGAGTATTATGAAACGAAGGAATTACGAGATACAACATGATCAGTTTCGTCTCAACTGAACCAACATCTTTATCATTAATTCAATAAATAATACTCCACCTTGTATTAAATAATTCTCGTCAAATTAATAAAATAAAATAAAAAAGATTGCCATTCGACTCTAAACACTACCCAAAAAAACACAAACCTTTGTCATTTTAAATAGTTAACGTCAAAGGGAAAAGAGGTTGAGTCTGGTTTACGCCAATTCTTCCCTTTTAATTTCCTTATTCTAATCTTCTCTCTTAACCTCAACCTCCCCATTACTATAAAGAACCTTCCCTTTTCCCCTCTCTCTCTTCAATTCTCTCTTTTCCCTCCTTTTCTTCCTCTTCGTCTTCCTCTTCTTCTTCTTCTTCTCCTCTCTGCTGTTACAGAGTACTAAACGAAATTAGACCCAATTCAGATCATGGAAAGGATGAATTTTGTCAAAAATGGAGTATTAAGATTACCACCTGGGTTTAGATTTCATCCTACTGATGAAGAATTAGTTGTACAGTACTTAAAACGTAAGGTTTATGCTTTTCCTTTACCTGCTTCTATCATCCCTGAAGTTGATGTTTGTAAAGCTGATCCATGGGGATTTGCCTGGTAAACTTTTAAAGCTTTGATTTTTACTGCATTTTTGTGAAATTTTCTTTGTTTTCTGATATGGGTTTTGGGTTTAATTTGCAGGGGAAGCAGGGGAAGAAAGGTATTTTTTTAGCACGAAAGAAGCTAAGTACCCAAATGGGAATAGATCAAACAGAGCAACAGTGTCTGGGTATTGGAAAGCTACAGGGAAAGATAAAGCTGTTTTCAGTGGTGGGGGAGAAGTAACAATAATAATCATAGTGTTGTTGTGGGTATGAAGAAAACTCTTGTTTTCTATCGAGGAAAACCTCCTCATGGGTCTAGAACTGATTGGATTATGCATGAATATCGCCTTGTTGATGCTAATGATCAAGCTCAAATTATTTCACCATTTCTTAATTCCCCTTTCAACAAGAATTTTATACAGGTATACTATATAAATTTACTACTAATTGTCCAGCAATCAACTTAATCAAAAGTTCTAAGCCTATATGACTCTAGTCTTTCCGATTCAGAGCAAATGTCTTATACATTTATTTTTTTACGCTATTCACCGTAGTATTCTTATCATTTATATACACTTAATTATATTTTTCTTACTAATTAACCGAAGAAGTGAGAGACTTGAACTTAAAGTGCTCACATATATTAAAAATTACTTTAAATAGGCCAAGACAAAATTGACCTTAACATACGCCTTCTGATACTATATTAATCACAAATTTTTAAAAATATAAGGATTTTGGTTGAGTTGTTGATGATTACACACACGACCAAAGTTTTGAACTTTTAAAATTTTCAAATTGAAAGGGAGTAAACATATGAGTGGGGGGATTTTATAACTGTAATTCATCTTTAGTATAATTATAAGCAAATTATTAGTGGGAATCTTTAGAGCTAAAATTATGTCCCCACATTATAAGAAAACACATAATTAAACAAATATTTTCAACCATTTTATCCTAAAAAATTGACTTTTTTTTGGATATTTGCAGAGAACAGGAGAAAGAACAGGGAATTGGGTGTTATGCAGAATTTTCCTAAAGAAAAGGAATAAGAATGCAGCGACCAAAAATAATGATGAGGAAGAAGAAGAGATAATATGTGAGGAAGAAAATAAAAAAATTTAGTTACTATGAGCGCAATATATCGAATAAAATAAAAATAATGACTGAGCTTGAAAAGCCAATTTTCTATGATTTTATGTCTAGAGACTTGAATTTGCCTGCTCCTTGTTCCTCCTCGTCAGGATCAAGTGCCGTCACTGACCACCACGACCACGACCACTACCACGATGATTCATCGGACGAAATCGACGAAAGCAGCAGCAGCAGTTGTAATAGTTTGGCATATTTTAGAAGAAAACTTTAACAACCAAGAAGTATAGGTCAATTAATTATGTAATGTACCCGAGTTTACAAGTAACAAATTGTAGAATAATATTATTATAAGTAGGGAGTAATTATAAGTAATGTTAAGTTATTTTAGTGTTTTAAATTTCCAAGAAAAAGGAGGAACCAAAACTTTAAAGAGGGAGAATTTAAGAGCTCTACGTCAAGATATTAGTGGTAATTGTCAAATTTTATAAGCATTGGATTCATTTGTGTACTCCTAATGGCCATTACTTCAAAACACCATTTTTCACGAAGATAATATTATCTATATTAGAACTTTAATTATCCGCTTAAATATTTAATTTTTTTTTATGTTTATTACTATATCATACTCTTTAATTCACATTTATTGTTCCATTTGTTGGGCACGGATTTTAAGAGTGGAATGACGTCCATTAAAAAGGTGGTAGTTGGGGTATTTTAATTGATTAAATTAATTGTAAATGTGGGAGTTATAAGTAGTAAAAGTAGAGGTATTTTGGTCATTATTTATGTGAACATGGGGTATTTAGATAAAAAATCATGACTTAAAATAGTAATGAGACATTTAAAGCGAACTTATCCAATAAGAAAATGAGACAATAGTTGTGAATTAAAGGGAGTGTCATAAAAAAAAACAACTTGATTAAAAAATCAAGCTGATACTTGAGATCATAACGCAAAAGTAAAGTTGAATATTGACCGCATTAACCTCAAAATTATCCATTTTAACTAATTTATCCGATTTGCAACGGTGTCAAAGTCGTATTTTTACTTTCATTTTTGTTATAGGCTATATTCAATATTTACTTGTACTTCCCATCTTTTTTTATATAAAATTTGCCAATGTCAATGGAAAATCTATTTCTTGCAATTTACGCCTTGTTTATAGTCGAACTTTATGATGAGATGCTTCTAAGACCATGCAAACGAGGAAAAAGGTACAATTGTTACGGCTCTATTCTCAATTCTTACGGCAAAAAATGATGTTAAAGTTATTGGCACGAATGGGAATAGTTTTATGGAATTAAAAGGCATAAAAGAGGATGGAGTTCATGTGCAAGAGTGAGTTTTAAATTGGCCTCAATCAGGGCCGATTCTTAAATTTGAACGACCCGAGGCAAAAAATTAGTTATGCACTCTAATTATAAAATATATATTTATAATTATAAATTTATAATATAAAAAAATATTACATGCGAATAATAGAGCTCGATATTATTTGCTTTTTGTTTGATAATCATGTATTTATAATTCAATAACTAATAAAATAGGGTAATAGTTATTATTAATAACACTTTGACTTGGTGGTTAAATGCATGATTTAATCACATAAGGTGTCAACTTCGATGCATATGAAGACAAAATTTATCTACTTTATTCGTGGGCGCTGGACGCAAGCCCTTTTTGCCCTTGCTTAGGGCCGACGTTGGCCTCAACTTATTGTCTATGACAACATATAATCAGAAAATTTACGAGGCACACACTTTATTAATGACAAAAATTATATAACATTATTAATCAATTAGGATATAAACTCCATTTTTTCGGACCTACAACTCAGCTTTTAAATTGGTGAACTTATTGATAATATCAACACATAATAGAAAAGTAGGGATGCCCACCTTTTAAGTCAAAAAGATAACATGCCAAAAAAATATGACAATGAGAGGATTAACTTTTATTAAATATATATATACCATTTTTAAATCGTGGATGTAAGATAAATCAATTTTAGCGGAACAAAGAAACTTTGCTTAAAGAGATTTGCTTTTGGTTACTCTGTTTTTTTGGGTTGTCTTAAATGTAGAGGGAGGAAGCATAAGAATAAAAACATAATTTTAGCAAAGATCTTAACAGCATCACGAGGAGAAGCTTTTGCAGTGTTTGCATTTCTAAAGAAAAGGGAAACATAACAAAGTCAACATTACCCAGATACGTACCGGGTTCTTCTTAAATGCTACTTCTATTTGGCTGGAACCCGATAAAAATATACTTGTGAACAGATGGATTTACCTAAAAGTTTAAACTGATGATTGTAATTCAAATACATATTACATACTCTCTCTGTTCTTTTTTGTTTTTGCACCTTATTAAAACGGGTAGTTTCAAAAGTTTTTCCACTTTAGAATACTTTCCATTTTTGGAAAGTTTTCATCCCACTTTTACCCCTTAAAACCCCACTTTTCTTACTTCACACTACTATTTAATTATTTTCTCTCTCATACTTCCAATACAATCATTACATTACACTATTATTTAATTATTTTTTCTCTCATACTTCCAATACAATCATTGCTTCTCACTACTATATAATTAAAATAATACCCACTACCACCAAAAATTCAACTTTTCTTAATCTTGGTGAAAAACCCAAATAAGAATATCCAATTCAAATTAAAACTCAAACCAATAGTTAAGACTCTATATACTCCATATTATATTATATACTCTATTATATGTATGCTAATTATAGTATCAAAATACCTATTTTGTAATATATACACATCTTTCCATGTATCACAAGCTAATGGTACTTTGGGAAATTTACAAGTCACACCACAACATTAAGAGACATGAGCTTTGATAGCTATGTCTACTTTTTACAAGATGTGCTATTCAATTTTCTTATATCACCCAACAAGGAAACAACCCACTTTCATAAATTCATGTTTGATACGTATCCGACACTTTGATATTGATTTTATGTATCATTTGAGATCTTTGAAATTTGAGATCTCCACTATACAAAAGATAAAATTAGTTAAAAATATCGTATTGGTGTCTTAAATTTTAGATAGTTATCTACACCTACATTTATGTGACATATGCTTTGTTTATTGTTATGACAGTTGCTTTTATGTTTTATTAGTTATTTTATTTTATTAGCATATTTATTTTATCTTGTATTGTCCATCTTGTTTCTTTACCTTGTCTTGTCTTAATTTGCATTTCTTTACATGTCTTTTCTGAGCCTAGAGACTCTTTGTGTGCATCTTTTATTATGAATATAGTTTGTCGTCTTTCATCCCTCCTCATAGTTTTTGTGAACAACACACACTATGTATAATGATGATGAATACTACACTAGAAAAAAAACAACAAAGAAAAACTTATCATATTTATATTAGAGAGCGGTCTTTTGAAATAAAGAGGAAAAATTTTCTTTCAATTTTCTCTCCGCTTCACTTAAATGAATGAAAAATTTTATTTCCAAACTTATCAATCATAAAAAAATTTCTATTTAAAGCCTTTTTAAAGTTCAACTACTACTTGATTTTTCAAATAATGTTTGGGTATCTCTTAGTAACCCAAACAATCTCAACTACTAAGTAGGAGTAGTAAGCAATCACCATTGAAAGGACCCAAAAAGATCAAAATATCCAAAAGTGTCATTAATACATAAGATTAGTGATTAGTACACACAATTATCACCCAAATACACAAGAAATATAATATATATAATGTTGTGTTACCTAAAGATTCTCCCAATAAATAGTCCACCAATCATTTAGGAGTAGTAGTTTATTTACATTTACAATGAGGAGTAAACATATTTTATGAGAATCTCAGTTGAAGAAACAAAACATTCCAGGGACAAATTTTCCACTACATCTGTTATAATTGTCATACTCACTCCATCAAACACAAGAAACCAACACAATGTAGGGTCCCCTACTTCAACGGAGAAACAAACCATTCTCTATCTGTCTTAATACTATTCTATTCCTTTGAATTTATCCGTAAAAGTGACATATTATGAAAATAATAATAGCTTTTAATTAGTAGCAAATTCAAGGAGATTGAAGGAGTAAACATTTGAAGCGATCACTAATCTTTGCGCAAATTATGTAAAATCTAGCTATACCTAATTACCTATAACTAAAATAAAATACGCTTACATCAACATACTCCCCAAACTAATGAAGTGTCCCTTTGTGAATTAAAATTTTTCCTTCAATGAAGAATGATGATGACATCTTAATATGTTGATTAATCCTTATGAATATATTATCATAATAATCAACACATTGGAAATTGGTTTATATAATCAATATATGTAACTGCATTAATGAAATTGGTTAATGTAATCTACCTTTCAATAAAATTTAAAATTTAAAATTTATTTTAAACATACTTTGTTATGCTTACTTTGTAAATATTAAGATAATATCAAAATAACATTATTTAACAATTAATATCGTACAAAACTTATAAAATAATATTTGTAAAATCAAAAATGAATCAAATATTAGCTATTATATGCAATTATTAATTCATTAAATGAATAATAATATAATTTATAATTTATTTTTTTTATTTTTTAAACATTATAAAAAACAATAAAATGAAAAAAACCATGAAAAAAACCATGCAATTATCACATGAGAATTATCTAGTAGAGCGTTAAAGTCTTAATTTAAAAAGATTAATATATATATTTATCGAGATAGAACAAAAAATTGTCTTAGGGTTTTAAATTCAAAAGACTTAATAGTTAATTTGGTGGAGTTCCGAAAGGCTAATCTAAATAGGTATAGTGATGACACTAAATTAACATTTAAATTATGTTGATGTCAAAGAAAACAAGGAAACCTAAACCAATTGTCTAAAACTATATGTCATCACGTATAAGCATGCAATTTCTTGTATAATTGAATAAAAATTATAAAAAGTTTATATCATGAAAGTATGTGATTAGACGATTCAAACAAGATCTCATTTGACTATATTATTACTTATATATTAGCCGTAGCAAGTATTTCGAAATATACTTCCTCCGTTCCAATATAGTCGCTACATATGAAAAATAAGCACTATTCACTTATCTCCCTTAATTTGTGATTAATAAGTAATCTATAAGTTAAAACATAGTCAAGTGAGATCTTATTTGATTCGTCTCGACGTAAAGATTATTAATATCAAATTTTTATAATTTTATATTATATATGATTATAGATATTGAGGATTGAATTAGTGCATTGGAATGCGTAAAAAAGTCAAATGTTATAAGTATTTTGGAACGGAGGTAGTATAAGAGTAGTATTTATGTTACATCTGTGATCTGACTTTAGATAAATTAAAAGACGTCAGTTCCTTGCAGAAACAGGAAGGAAATTTTAGATGTAATTCTCACCACAATAAAGCACTACTATTTGCCTACTTTAGCTTACACATTAAATTGCTGAAATTGGTGGACATGATTCTCCCACCATCTTCCAACTACATTCAAATTTGACTTCAAATTGGGGGAATTTCCCTAATTAAATACTTATTTTGTTGTGAAATATTCGTTATATTACGATTATGTACACTATTTATCGTATAAGTTTATTTCATATATTGCAACTAATGTGTAAGTAAAAACATACTCAAGTGGAATTTTGTTTGAATCGTCTACTCGCGTACTTTCATATTATTAACTTTTTATAATTTTTGAATTTAAATAATTCAATATATAAATAAGAAATTCGTAAAATGTAAAATGTAGCAAGTATAATAAAACAGAGAAAGTATTTAATAAACATTAGGGTGAAGATATATAGTATTAAAATTAGGAAACTAACTGATATACTAACAAAATAATTATTAAAAAAATTAAAATTAATAGTTTTTAAAATAGAATGATTTGAAATTTGAAAAATTAAGAAGATATTAAAAGAAGAATTATGTGAATGTCAATCATGAGAGCTGATATCTAATTAATAATTTTTGAAAAATTTGCAGAACTAAATTTTACTTAATTAAATGACATCCAAAACGTTATCATATCGTACGTAATAAAATACAATAGGTCATGTTTCCATGTGCCATCGCCCCTGATTAGCATATAATATAAGATTGAATCATTATTAATGAAAAAGTGTCCAAGTAATTAAAGACAGTTGTAAAAGAAACCGCTTCTAATCAGCCCTTAAAGGGGTTGACTTGCCTTAGTGTAATTTATAATTAAACCAAATTATCATATGATTACGATTATCATATATAGTTTATACATGATTGTGTATTATTTAAATCCACAATAATCTAACATAATGGAACATAATGCTTAATTAGCACATTTGATCTCAATGTCATGCTACTAAAAATTTTCTAGACAATTTAGACGAAGTTATGAAAGTGGACAAATGAACAATTAAGAAATGCCAAGTGGATATGGCACAAATAAGGGACGGCTATATATATTAGACTCAATTAAGTGTTTGATTAAGAATTGATTACAAACTCTTAACTCTTAATCACACTAATTAGTTGTTAAATAAGATATATATAGTACAAAGAAAAGTTTAAAAGCAAAAACCAAGTAAAAAAAGGGTTTAAAAGTTTAGGACAAATTCTTTTCACCCAATACTAATTTTTTTTTTTAAAAAAATGATTTTTTTTATTTACTTAATTATTCTTTTAAAAAAATATATTAATGGATTTCTTGTATGGATCAGTCTCGTGGTAAGACGGTCTTATACAAGACTTGCTGAAAGTTTAGATGCAAATGCAAAAAACCGTATTTCTCACATTTGAAAACTCTTGTTTAACGTAGTTATGATGTGGTGTCGTACAACGACATTTTGACATTTTATTTGGGATTGAATACAAGAAAATATTGAAAGGGTAAGAAGGAAATAAAAAATGCCGACCAAGGTTACTTGAGACAATGGATTTGAGTAATCAAAAATGGATGTTGGAGT